>JAGFNQ010003636.1:83845-649752 GCA_024364735.1 Boesenbergia rotunda
ATATGCTTTAAACATAATTATGCAAAATTCAGATATGTTCTACCAATTCAAGTCATCTTAGATTCTATAATTTTGTTAAGTTCTAAATATTATTTTCTTTAAACTACAAGCCTCAGTACTTCTCCGTTCCAATCAATAATTCTACTTTAGACCCTCTAATAATTGATCTTGGCACATCTTGATTTTATTTACCATTGAAATCCACATAACAAAATATCATACAAGTCCTCATTCCAGATTACTTTCTTCATTCTATCAATGAAAAGTTCTATACTAGATATCATTGCTGTTTAACCTTTGTCAACTCAACACACTCTTTAGAAGTGTTATCAAAATGCCACTGTAGTTTCACCATTGTCGTTTTACCCACCACACTGACATTAGGGTTGTCAATTCAATGTTGTGTTTTTCCTCTAACATTTTCTTAGAACTATATCTATCATTAGTCAATGTTGATTGCTCGAGCATTTCCTAAGTATTACATTATAATCTCTACACAATTCCTAGTCCATAAAAAAATGTATTCACAATCATAAGCTCATAAGATGTAGCAAAATCCAAAATTATAATAACTTCATTTCTTTCCCAAAAACCCAAAACTTCCATGTACAACTTATACTCCCCATAAACTATCTCTCTATATATATCTAAATCTGCTCCAAGTGTAAGCTTTTGAGTCATAGGTATACTGCAAAATACTTTACCTAGATTATCCCCAAAGTTCCTTTCAATGTGATCATCTAACTATATTTGAGGGGGCATAATAACTTACAACATTAAGTATCTAATTTCTTAAAATCAACTTTAACATAATATTCATCTCTAATTCTGTTTACTTCCAGAATACTAAATTTTAAAGCCTGTGTTCCTACTTCTCTAGCCTTTCCAACTTATTTTGTTTCCTATAAAAATATTACATTCATATTTTCCTAATCAACGCCCTCCAATTTTATTCCTTTCCCTGAAACTATTCCTAATTCCATGTTGCTAAATAATCCTATAATAATAGACTGGCTCTTTGCATGTATGGATCCACAACGATGAAAGAAGCCTGGCTTATTTGTATTGCATCCATAACTTCCGTAAAGATTTGCTTATGGGCAACCTCCTGGTTCACTCTTTCCCTACCCAAACTGCTTTGTGAAGAAGGTCACTGCTTATGGGAGTTCTGGAGTTGAAACATTTTAATGTTGGCTAGTTAGGCCTAACGTAACGCTCAACCATTTTGTCAAAGCCTATGACTGTCAACAGTCGTTTTAAATTATTTCATATATTAACATATAATATTGTTGAATTTTCTCCAATAAAGAGAAAGTTGTTTTAAACAAAGAATGCTTAATGTAGCTTTATTGCTAGATTTGGAAATGCTAACTGCACAGATTTACTAGATATGAATGAGAATTGTGACATATTAGATTCATCTATAGAAAAAAATTGAAAACACAACAAGTGTTTCCCCAAAGGATAAACAACAAGTTTGTGTAATTGAAAATAGTAATGATTTTCTGCGTCAATTAGCCAGATGCTGACCTACCAGCATTTAGTTGTCAATTAAACGTCAGCAAAAAAATTACAACAAAAGAGAATTCATGAATGGAATAAAGTAGAATTCTAGTAGCTCACGTTGACCAAGCAACAAGTTTTTGCCATAATGCTGAATCCTTGGGAGATAAACTTGCAGCTATCATGTGCAAGTTTAAAGCTTTCCTCCTGTCACCTTTGGCATCATATATTACACCAAGCAAATAATAAGCTTCAGAAAGATTAGGTGCAAGCCGCACAATCTCTTCCAACAAAGGTATTGCCTGTGATGAGAAGAAACACCATCTTTTCAGATCATAAATAAGTCAATTGAATCATGCTGAAAAAAATAAGGTTCGATCAAGATTAAGCAGCTATTCAGTTTGGAGTAGTTAGATAGCTTTTAGAATTTCATAATAGGGCTAGCGGGTTAGGTAGCAAATTTGCTCACAGAAAATTGCAAGATGGTCCTGCTTATATAAGCAAATATCTAATTCATAAAGTACTAATGCCCATGAAGTAACGGTTTCTCTCCTCTATCAAAAGGATACACAATTTGCGCTGAATAAAAAGTGTAGGCCTCTTTAACAATATGGATTGGAGGATTGTTGCATTCCAACATGCGAGCATTATAGTATTGTTCCTTATAATCCATCATCCCCTAGTTTAAGAAGACCCTGGCCTTTTAAATGATGGTTGCACTCCACTCCCAATCAGACAGTGATCAATCTATATTATGAAAGATGAAAAGGTGGCATTAACCAAATCAAGCAAAGTCGGGTAGTTGGACAACCGCAACCCTTTCATGAACCATCAATACTGGGCAGTCAGTCCAGTACATACTGGCAGTATGAACAGTATAGGTAGGATACCACCTTGTACCATCAGGAACAGCCAACAGGAACTTTGAGCTGTAGTTCATTAATTTTTTAAATTTATATTGTCAGTATAGTGAAGTATAGTGAGACAAGTAGGTAAAATGTACAGGTTGGATGCATCACTCACATCAATATCAGTGTGATTTACATGTTGCTACTCATTTTCTGTTGAATGGGTGCTACAAGCCCCTAACAAAGGGGAAAAAGAATAAAAAAGATCCATTAATGAGTTATGTTTATCCATGTACTAATTACAAGAGATAGTATAATCTTGTATTTGTAAAAGAGAACAAGACACCCATATATATAGGACTTTGCTATTATATCCAACGAAGTACTCTGTGGAACTAAATATATACTCCTATAACTATTTATTAGATTACTGTACGATGTCCTATATGCTTTATCCAAAAAACATATCATTTGCCATACCGCTTTGAGAAAGAAAGGTCTGATTCAGTGTGAAGAACACTCACTGACCCCCTGGCTACCTGTTCCAGATATGAATCAATTTTTTATCCTTTTAGTGTTCTGCGAAGATATGTTTGTTGTACCATCTTTGTAGGGCAGAACATGGATCTAGGTTTAGGAATTTATAATGTTAGTATGGGTAATTTCAGATTGCCTTTTCTTCAGACTAAAGCACAATATTAGATAAGGTTGTACAAATTAAAAAAGGACTAATGGAGACAAATCATAGTAATCAGCAAAATGTTAACCACGAAACTACTGTTAGCTGTATTCTACAAACAATTAGACATGGAGAATATCCACAAATTTAAATAAGAAAAATGACATGCTTGAGGAAAAAAACTCAAGGAAAACCTCAAGGAATGACGTGACATCGCAATTGCAGCGATCTCCAATGAGCTCACCGTGTCCCCCAGCGTATAGTTTGATTCCGGCCGGAGGCCGCCGACGGTGTCCAAGCAGCAATTGGACGTGTACATATTGACTGCCACATCATTCCTGGATGTTTTTCTTGAATTTTTTCCTTGAGCGTATCATTGCTCAATAAGAAAAATAAATGCATGTTGGCCAGTGACAATAAGGATTACACTGAATTAAATGAGGAAAAGATATCTAAAAGCCACCCCAACTTATGTTTGGTGACGGTAGTCATGGTATGCTGACATTTTATCCTTTTTATTGCAATATAAATAGAAATAATAAACAAAATGACTATCTTACAATCTTACCAAATCATAGTCCTTAGATGCAATATGAAAAGCGACATCCCTCATTTTTCTCTCAACTTCAGGGAAACGTTTATTTTTTGATCCCTTCTTTCTGCCCCTTTTCTTTGGCTGCAAATTAAAATACATATAAAGAGGCAACCATGGAGAGGTAGTTACTTAGCAATGTCACGAGGGATCAAATGCCAAATCAAATTATGTCATGAAAATCTGAGTATTTCCAAAAGTAAAAATGTAAAAATCGACAATTGCAGAACAGTCCTCTGATTTTTATTTCCATTTTTCTAATTTTTCATTTTCCGTCTACAGCAAACTTTATAAGAACAGTGAAGGATCTTTTGTGTAAAAAAAAAAAATTATTCGATGGTGCCAAAAAGTTGATGACAAATATTTGTTTTTATTTCTATTTATAATTTCCTAATTCTTTATTCAGGAAAACAAAAAATTAAAAACAATATATTTTCAAAAACCAAACAAAAACAAATCCAACTGAAAACAATCTCATTGTTTCACCTTCATGAAGTGATACAGTCTGAAAGGTTCACTTAGACATAGATTTCAGAAAGAATGACTTGATAAACAAATCACCAGAAGAACAACACTCTTTTGAAGACATGAATGATATCATGAACATTGATAATTACCTAAACCAATGTGCTAACTGGTATTACTAATTGGCTAAACATTAGTATTGAAATATATGGTTTCCACAAGGCACGCCATTCATTTTATCTTCTTTTTTATTTTATTTGCCAACATAGGGAGGTTTCGTATGGCAATGGTAATCCTACTGCCAGATTGATTGACTAGGTTTTCGACACCAGCAAAATCAAGACAAAGTAAATCAATTCTAGAGATATTTAATTGAGTACTAACAATCCCACTTCTGAATGATTTCTGTGGTATTAAATCTGTCACAAGAATGTTCAACACCTATCTTAAACAACAAATCATTTAGGTTTAGAAACTACAACCTCAAACTTGAACAATAGAAGATAAACACATCTCACGAGTCAGTCAATTGCAAACTCATGTAATCCAATATCAATTTGTGCACTGAGTGATTTAATTGCACCATGGGTCAATGTTGAGAATTGAGAAACAGTGCGTGTACTATAAAGCTATGAGTTAATTTTAAGAGTTAGTAGTATGAGAAAATTAAAAGACCAACAAAACTCTACATCATTAAAGGAGATCTGAACAGCTTGGATACTACTGCTGATATAGCTTTACATAGAGCAGCAGGAAAAGATAAATGTAGCAAATTTCAAATAGTTGGATATGGTACTTAATAGTTTAAAATTGGAGCCTACCTTACATAGGAAGTACATGGATACTATTTTCTGAGGGGGATTCACATGCAATAATTATTAAAAATATTTTTACATTATTAAATTTGTATACTATTTTCCAGTAATTAAGAATTCACTAAAATAAAACAGTCCCTTAACAGCAACTTTGTACTCCACCTACCACTTATTGGACAATAAACAGAAATAGATTCAAGTGTTTGCTCATGCCATCCTTATTAAAACTTAGATCGAATGATATAATTGGCTTGTTCAAATGTTATGAATTAAATTGAAAGGCAGTTTATATCACCAACCAAATGCTTCATATATAGGAAAAATGCAACAAAAAACAAATTTTGATGATCTAGTAACATGTTTACTTTCTATGTAACAAGTTAATAAAAACCAAATGCAAATTCATCAATATTTTTAACAAGAGATATATAGATATATTTCATCATTCAACATAGAATTCCTTATTTAAGAGAGAACACCATCTCCTAAGACATCAGCAACTAGAATCCAGGTCTACTAATCTTATTAGTTGCTGACCTTGCGTGTCACTAATCTTTTATATAATATGTTCAAGGAAGCAACTCTTGTCATATACTTCATATATGCATCAAATAGAAAATAAACCAAATCATTTAACTTGCTGTAGACCCCTAAAAATATAACCTTAAGGTAATAGAAGCATGAACCAACAATCTTATGGGAAAAAAATGAAGCACAAACTTATAGAATCTAGAAAACAACATACAGCTCTGCGTCTTCTTCGGCGGCGACCAAAATTCATTAGTTCATTGATGTCGTCCATAGTGACGCCCAAAACTTCCTCCCGCCTAGATTTCTTGATAGTCTCAGCACTAAAAAAAATAATTAACTGATAGTTAAGATTAAATAAGAGACTATGTCATTAAGCTGATATGAAATAATTTGTGAAATCCCTTTCATTTTGTCCTCTCCACTTACTTTAGGTCAAGAAAGTGCTCAACAGCAAAATAAATTAGTTTTCAAATGTTTGGAGGGTAACATGAAGTGATTTTCAAAGTCTGGGTATAAAGAGGAATCATATCTGAAAATAATCTAGGATACTTCTCACATGTTTTGTGCATGTGACTGAGTTGTGGTTGGCCACTACTTAAGCAAAGTGAAATGGTTTTCAAAAGTCTAAGAGGTAAATGTAATTTATTAAATTGTAAGCTACGATAAGAAAATTTGAAAACATGAGGATCAAGTAATATTTCCTCCAACAATAAAGAAAAGTACAGTCTTTTCACTATAAATAAAAAAGAAAGTTTGATCTTTCTGAGATGCACTATGAATCAAGGGGGAAAAAGTGATTGATTTGTTTCTTACGGTCGTTCTTGTAGAGCCTTGCGTTTCCTCTCGGCTAGAGCTTCATACTCAAGCCTTTCAAACTTCTGGTACAGTTCGATCCCGTGGTTATCGTCTTGGGCAAAACTGATGGGGTCCATATCGCCATCAAAATGCAACGAGTAACCCTCCTCCTCCTCCTCCTCCTCCTCCTCCTCCTCTCCTCCATCATCTTCTTCCCTTTCCTCCTCCTCCTCCCCCTCTCCTCCATCATCTTCTTCCCTTTCCTCCTCCTCCTCCTCCTCTCCTCCATCATCTTCTTCCCTTTCCTCCTCCCCTCTGTCACCGCCGTCTCCTTCGAACCTCTCATCCAGTTCCAAGTCTCCATTCTCCAGCGGCACGCCAACCTCCAAGACCCTCACAGCCATCTCGCCTTCCATTCACACAGTGTTCAGTAAGAAAAGATAAGAAAGAAATATTAGATGAATTAGGAAACAAGTTCCGTCCAGTCCCGGCGTCCACGCCCAGCCTGCAAAGTGCCACCCAACACTAAAAATCGCAAGACTAGTAATGTTATCTATACATGTAGGGAAGGTCGGAAGGAAGAATAATAACAATGAGACTAATGCCAAGCCGCCCGAATTCACACGGTGGAGAAGGTCATCCACTCACGGCTTTCTGCTCTAGTCAGCTCAATTCTGGGTACGCGAGAAGAAGTAGCTGCTTGCGCGAAGGAGACGATTGAGATGCCGATGATCGTCGCGGGTCACTGGCAGAAAGGGAAAACGTCGAGCCGCTCTCACTCGGCTCGAAGAGGTAGACAGGGGAACAGCCTCGGCGATGGAGCTCGCTGCTGCCGAAAGGGGCGGCGTTATGGATTGCTGCGAGATCGAACCTGTCTGGCAGCCGCCTGAGGAAGAAACCCGCAATTTGTTAATTACTCAATTAACTACGCAATTACCATAACCTTATTAATTAGTAAAATCAATTAATAGTAAATTAATCAACATTAACCAACTGTTAATTAAACTAATTAATCATCTAATTAAACTAATTAAATAATTAAACTGATTAATACTTGATCAATCATCTAATTAAACCATTAATCATCTAATTGAAATCAATTAACTACTAATGAATCCTTTCCTCTTTCCTTACCTTCCTCTTCTTCTCCAGCAGCGCGACGGAAGGGTCTCTGGGGCGGCAATGGTTCCGGCGGAAGAGAGAGGGGAGGCGGCGGCAAAGCTTCCGACACGGCAGCGTACGGGTGGGAAAACAGGGACGACCAGCAGCAGCCGACGGGGTTGGAGCTGCTCGTGGCAACCGTCTCGCGGCGGATGCTCGTGGCGAAGGAACAGAGAACTGGCGGTGCGACGCGTGGAGACGGCGGCTCCGTCGATCTGCTCGCGGTGGGGGAAAAAGGAAGGCAGCGCGCGTCGCTGGTTCGTTGGCTGCTCACGGCGGCAGCGTGCTGGTTGATTGGACAGGATGCCGGCCGGAGGCGGCGTCGGGGAAGGAGAGGGACGCGGCGTCCGCTGCTCACGTGGACCGCGGAGCGGAGCCGGAGGTCGGGCGCGCAGAGGGAGAGGGCAGAGGGAGAGGGAGGACGCGGCTGTTGCGCGCGGGGAAGGGAGAGAGAGCAGATTTATCCCTTAACCTAAAAATTTTCTTAATAAAAATTATTTTAAATTTTTATAAATTTTTTTATTTATTTATTGTATCTATTATTATTATTAATGTAATTATTAAATTATTCTAAATAAAATTTTAATCAAATATTTAATTAATTTAATCCATCAATCCAATATGATTACCCTAGCAATAAATTAATTTTAAACCTCTCTCTGCTCTATCTCCATTATACGTCGGGCCCCGGACTATAGTGCAAAGATAGGACGACTAGTCGCTATCCTAGATTAGATATACACGATTCGATCCCTAATTACGATATATTTTATAGAAATTTTTCTTCCAAATGGGGCGCGAACCCTGAAACGCTGGGCTTCTAAACCGTCCATCATGAGTGCTTTTTCGATTTATCCTAATAACCGACGAAAAACTTACGTGGAACTGGATCGATCATCCCAAATTCATTTGTTATATGATCCAACATCCATTATGCGTCTGAGCCCACACGAGAGACCTCTTGCCTTCTCAGTCATCGTGATTTATCTCCTCCGTGTTAGTCCTGAGACGGACTGACGGGGCACTGAGGACGAACATTTCGCCTTTTGCCACCGCACAAGAGATCTGTTGCTAGGTAGGTCACCGCCTCACATGTAAGGGATGGGCGCATCATAATAGAATTATATATATATATATATATATATATATATATATATATATATATATAGGAATGATCTGCTGCGAACCGCGCGCTGCGAGATTGCGTGCGGACCAGGCGCCAGACCGATCAGGAAGCTCCCTGATCAGTCCGGGACTGCGCTCCCGTCGCAACTCGCCGGCGCCTCCGATCAGCGATCGGACACCAGCGGCGGCCGAAGCCGCCCCCGAACAAAACTATAACCCAGGGGTGAGCGGTGAAACCTAGGAGTAGCGGTGAACCCGTCGGAACTGGGTAACGGCAGATCGGTCAAGTTGACCGATCAGGCAACTTCCTGATCGGTCAGGGAAGTCCCTGACCGATCAGGCAAGTATCACGTACGCGGTCCGTAGGGTCCGCACCTGATCAAAATCTTATATAGATTTGAGGAAAAATTGAATTTTAAAAAATAAAATAAAAACTAAAATATATGTAGCTCATAGGAGCGTTTTCTCCTGTAACGTACAATATCAAAACTCTCTCTCTATATATATATATATATATAATTTTATGAGTAATGATTGGAAGAGTGAATTTGGGAGAGTGAATGTCGTCCAGCTAATGTGTACATGTTCGATCGCCGATCGGACATCACCGATGACCTTGATTGTCGTCCCGAATCAAACTATGTCTTGGGGGATGGTGAACCCGGCAGGGTCGCCAGTAATTGAGATCTCGCCGGATTGACGGTGAATGTGACGAGATCATAATTGCGGCGATTCCCGATGAGTTCACCGATCTTCTTAGGACATAGTTCGATTCGGGACGGCGATCAGAGGCCGCCGGTGGTGTCCGATCGGCGATCGGACGTGTATACAATAACTGTCACGTCATTCACTTTCCCATTCACTCTCCCTATCATTATTCTAATTTTATTACCCTATGCATTCATCTATTTTTGTATATAAAATCGTAAACGATGTGTTTAGCTACATAGGGGAATACTAGCCTGTATAGTATCATCGAAGTAAAGCCCTCGATTGAGAGATTGCTTGTTCCAAGTCGTTTTACGCATGAGCTCGTTCACAAGACTCTATATATATTTATGAGATGTACGCCGAAGGGATGAGCAACCTTTAAACACATTAGAATTGTCATGTTCAAGCGATAGTCAATTGGATACACTCGATTAGAAGTGTTTTCAAAACTAAAGGCCTGAGCTGATATTGTCGAAAAGTGTTGATCTTATCGAAAAATGAGGTGGACTCCCAAGAGTGAGCTAGACTCGAGAAAGGCTCTTGCTGGCTCTGAAAAACTGCAATAAAGATGACCGTCAGTAACCTACCGAGAAGATTCCCCGGTAAGGCACTCCAACGATCAAGTCAGTAGTTGGAGAGGATGAAAACTAGAGAAGAAACTGTATCAAAAAATTCTTGCACACGTACCTGCGTATGAAGTGAGGAGTGCCTTATATAGTTGAGGAAGCCGACAGCCTCTGCCCTGCCTCTGCCACATTTTGTCTCATGCGGGGACAGGATCAGGGATAACTGTCAGCTCGCCAACTGACGCCGCCCATTCTGACATGGGCAGGGGGCGCCGTGGTATAGGTTGCCAAAGCTCATCAGGCAAATATTGTGCCAGCGGGATATCCGCGATTCGGACACAAGTGGTGTCAGGCCTGAGCCGACCTGCGCCGACTCTTGTACCACCTTTACCAGTATGGTGTCAGGGAGTATGTCTTCCCTCGAAAAATGACAATTCCCGAGCCGGAGCGCCGACCGACTTCCCCAAGTGAGATTTTGCTATGCAGCTAATGCCCTACGGATTATACAAGGGAGCAATCCGAGTCTTTGGGACACTCAGACAGGCTGATTCATCCCTAGAGCATAGGATTAGAACCTCATGAGGGGTGTTGAATGGCCATTGGCAGCAGGTTGACCAAAAGACCTCAAGCCCGACACTTGGTATCTACCACTGGGGTTATTTTAGACTACATCAGGGTGTCCTCCCGATCGGGCATCCCGACCCAAGTGGCCCGCCGCGCCAGGCTGTCGGAGCCTTTCTATCCCTGATCTGTCTTCCGGCGTCATGTAGGCCGACCAGACTACCCCTATGCTAAGTCGGGATCAGAAGGAATTTCCATTTGAGTACCTAGAGAGTAGCTGGTTGCTTGGCTACTATATTTGTTTGATCAATCAACAAGTGTATGACAACTGATCTGATTCATGATCGATGAAGGGTGACACAGTGAAAGTGTTGACTTTGGTAAGACCTGCATTACCGTCGTTGAATCCTGAAGAAGGAAACACTCAAGAAAAGAGTATTAGCAACAAGTCCAGAGGGTCTCTAGCACATGCACTCCGACGCTCAAGTAAGTGATTTTTGAAGATGAATAATTTGAATGCACTAGAGTTGCATAGCCAAAACATATCTGTGTCATGGAGGAGGACCCTTTTAATAGGTGACACTCTTTGACAACCCTCTACCGGCAGAGTATCACGCAACCATAATATGACCGTCAAATTAGCAAATTTCCTATAAAAAAAATCTGATAGGAGCAGATAAGTCAATAATCTACTGAGGATGTCAGTGATTAAGATATGATAAAGTAAATAGGGTAATGGTCCATTGAGCAGGTCAATAATTAAAATCTAATAAAAAGAGGATGGGCCAATGGTCTACTGAGTAGGTTAGTAATTATGATAATAGGATAAGGTTTATTTGGGTCTTATCAGAGATTGACCTAGATTTGTTCGTAAAAGGGCTAATTGGCTTGTTTCTATATGTACATGGAAGCCCAATAAGAAAGCCCAACCCTATTATAGTCAAACATATTTAGGGCCAATGAGAGAACCTTCATGCAACCCAATGGGTCATGTGAGATGTGCCTTTGAGCTAGTCAAGCTAACTGAATGTCAAAAGATTGTAATATGTTGGCCAATCGACTGTAGCAATCTTGTCGGCTAATCAACCACCTGCTACAAGTGAGTCGACCGATCGGCTATCATCTTATTACTAGCGATTAGTAGCCCGCTTTATACAAGTTGGTCGATCGGCTATCATCTAGGCGGGTTGATCAGCCAACATCTTGGTGCAAGTTAATCAGTCGGATGTTACCCAAGTCACTAATTGATCCACCGAACTGTCCGTTCAACAATTCAGTATTCCCGCATGCTTGTATATTGCTTGTGCTGGACCACGTCATCCGTCTAACCGTTGACTCATCCTATATGGACTAGGAGCCTCGAATTTCCCCGTATCACAAGCTACCCCTTCGAGTCTAGTCAAGAGAGGTGTCTAGTCCGATTGACTAGACCAATATTCAGGTCTAGATTTAGCACGGATCAAAGGCTAACATGTCAATTTCTAATAAGGTTGCATGTGTAGGATCGGGTCGACCGGCTAGAGGGGGGTGAATAGACGGTTTATGAAAAATAAGCACTAACACTCGTCTTTAAAAAGAAATAAACTTGGTTGCAACAGAGTCGTTGCTTCCAAGGCAGTTGATGCTCAAACAGAAACTCCTTAAGGCGGAGAAGCCTTTACAGTTGTAGCACAGAGAAAGCTTAGAGAGAAAGATAGTTTACAACTCAATGAATTAATTTCTAAAGCAAACCTCTAAGTCTATTTATAGCCTAAGAGAATAAATCTGGATGGTTGATTGTTGATCACTTTTCTCTTGGTCGTTGATCCATGGATGTAATCTGGATGGTTGATCTTGGATGGGATTAAACTGCATCCATTGGATTTGATTAAAGGATAATGTAATATTATCCTTTAAGTTTTAATTATTTTAATTAAAACTTTATCTTCCCCCCTTGCTCGAGATGATTGTTGTATCCATCTCGCTGTTGTAATCTATAAGTAGCAATATCGCCAATACATATTTGCCAACGCCCTTCATCCCAGTTGGTAAGTGGATTTGTGAATTTGGTGGAGGACTTGGGTTCGATCCTTCCTTGGCATCAAAACTTTGATTTTTTTTTTTTGGGCGAATTTTCTCATTTCTTTCATTTCATTTGGGCGCTTGGACTAGTCTTTTTGATTCTTCGTCTTCTGGGTGATTTCCGGCCAACCGAAGTTAGGCTCACCCGAACCCGACTCCGGCCTTTCGCCCCTCGAGCGTCCTTCCTCCCGGCTTCTCGTCCCTCGGGCACCGCGCACGTCCTTCTCGCTCCACCGGTGTACTCTTCCGCAGCTTCCGCGTCCCTCGGATTGTACTGAGCCCGTCGGCTCACTTCCCCGCGCAATCCTTCTCGACCGCCACGTCTTACGCTCGACTTCCTCCGTACCTAAGCTCTTGCACACTTAGCAGAGGGATCAGTAAACCAACAGGACCCAACTAACTTGGTGGATCACATCAAAACTAACCGGGGCACCAACAGCATGTGTGCGTCATGCATCGTAAATACATAATGATGCGCGCGTGCGGTAGCGTAATTACTCTGATTTTTTATAGCCTCTGCAATAAATGAGTTGCTCTCTCCCTGTGACATGTCACCATCAGACTGGCTTAGTCGTTTTTTGAGACAATTAGCGCCATGATTTGCTACACAATTGTCAGAGTCAAAATTCAAAGCGTCGTCCGCTCAGTTATGCTTCAACAATGGAGATCATATCTTGCCTTTTTTCCACAAATGATCCGACAGCTCAGAAAAAAAGATAAGGGTATAAGAGCTTTACTCCGTGGTTTAGCACAACATTCGCGCATGTCCTCGCTGTGTTTGCCCTAGCACTTCTGGCGATTTTCGACCTCAACCTCTCTTTGTGATCTCTTTCTCTCTCGTCTCAATGTACGTTCTAGTCTTTCAACCCTCTTATCATTCTCTTTGTTGTTTGAGTTATCTAATCAGTATGGCGAGAGAAATGCCCGTGAGAATCCCTGACCTATAGTATATGGCAGTGATGTCAAACATCAACGAGGATGAGTTTCAAGCTATCCGGCAAGAGTTTGAGATTCCTGACGACCAACGAATGATTATGCCTAACAACAACAATCGCCCTTATATGCCCCCATTAGGGTTTATCTCCATCTTTAAGGATCAGCTACTTATAGATTTACACTTCCCTTTTCATCCGTTTTTCATCGTAGTTTGTAGATATTTTCAAATTCCCCTATCTCAACTAGCGCCCAACTCTATCTGGATCCTTTGTGGTATGGTTATTGTCTTTACCTTATACCAAGTCCTACTCGGCCCTAGGATTTTTTTTATTTTTTCTATTATCCTAAGAGAACCGAGGTAGGATGTTTCTTCTTTCAAGCCCGCTTTGAATCGACTATCTTCAAGAAGGCGCTGAGTTCCAACAAGGATTGGAAATATAATTACTTCTTTATCCAAATGGCTCCCCCTCCATCGTGGTCGGTCCGCTAGATTTAAGAGCTACTTGATCAGCCAGTCATGTCACGCAATTTCAAGAAGGATCCGCTTTTTCTTTCGGTATACCAGAAGTTGGCCGACCTACGGTTTAACATTACCCAACTGCTGCACGAGGGTTTTTTTGTTCACCTTTGGCTTTAGCCAGATACCATGCGAACTACCCTACAACACTTTTGGTAAGAATTTCTGATATTTTATTGTCTTGAACTAACTAAAACTTTTTCCCGGTTTATGCAATGAAAAGCATGTTGAAGGCCAAGCTTATCGATGGCTTAAGGCTGGATGACATGGAGCTAGAAACCCGAGTGACCGTTAAGTTGGCCAAAAGGGAAATCCTAGCAAGTACTTTTGCAGTGGTTGCAGAAGGTGACAGCTAGGCCACTACTACTGCAAAAATACTAGTCCCTCCTCCTCCACGCAAGAAGTGTCCAGATCCGTAGGAGGAGGCTCGGGACGATGAAGATGATGCACCGCTGCATATAAGGCGCAAAAGATATAAGGCTGATGTCTCTACTGCTGAAGGATCTCAGGCACCAGCTGCGAGCCGATCGGCCATGCCTTCCAGTCGTCCTCCCTCATGCTCACTGAAGGCTTCCTGACTGGAGTCGTCAAAGGCTCCACGAGCGAAGCCATCGAAGTCGCCTCGATCGGAGTCATCTACTTCCCACCAAACCAAGACACCTGCCGCTCGGACCACCTCCTTCGAAGAGGTTATGATCATAGAATAGTCTGCTCCTCCAGAGTCAAGCCAGAGGGAAAAAGGGCAAGGTGGTGCGAGGCCTCCCTGACTGGCCAACTGCAGGAACATCCGATTGACCAACACTTGACAGTGCCAACCGTCAGTGGCGTAGCCAGGATTTTTGATCAGCAGGGGCAATTTTTAATAATCTTAAATATTAATGTAGATCGATTTTTATTTTTCAAAAGTCTAAATTACAAATTTAGGAGACCGAAAAAGAACTTAAACTCGAAATTTTGACCATAGCTCTTAGTTCTAGTTGAAACAATGATTCGTCAATCCCCAAAGTTTTTTTTATTCAAAGTCGAAAAATTGATCGAACTCGTTTAAACATTAAACTTGTTTCGGCCATAACTTGACAAATCAACTTTAAATCAATCTTGATTTGAACCAATATAATCCTTATCTCTGTACCTGAATTTAGTTCAAACCTAATTCAATTTTAATTTAGCATTCTTGTCTTACAATTTAGCTCATCTATTTATTATTATATATTTATTTTAAAATTTTAATATTTAAAATTTTGAATCATATATTTTCTTATAAAAGTAATACTAATAGATAGTTTAGGTCATGAGCTTTCTAAATGTGTGATCAATCTCATTTTTTTTATAATAAATGATGATAGATCAACTAATTAAAATAATATATATATATTATTTTTTTAATAAAATTTGAGAGGGGGCGATCGCACCCCCTCTCATGAAGGTGGCTACGCCCCTGCCAACCGTAGCCCCAACATCTCCTCGGGGGCATACGTCCAATAGGGTCGTTTCCAACTTCTCCTTGCCCACCAGGGTCGTATCATCCTTGTCCCGCATCTCAGACGTAGACCAACACGGGCTTGCGAAGATGATGAGATTGTGGGGGCCAATGGTGGAGGCGTGGGACAACAGCGTAAGTCTACTAGGGAGTTAGGTCCCCTGGCTAAGGCGGATGACTTTGAGCAATAAGCGTTTAAGGTAAGATAGCTTTTGTTAGTTCCTTTTTGTATATGTTTTTAACTTATCTTGTATACAATTTTGCAACTTTGGGTGGTTAGTCAAGGGATATGTCATGCCTTAGTGCACAATGTCTGCCTCCGCACACAGACAGAGCAAAGGGTGCCCACCCTAGAAACACAAATGTGTAAAGCCCAACAATAGACCTGCGGCGAGGGGTCGACCACTATTTTGGAAGAGCTACATGGACTTCGCCCTCAATTAGAGAGAGTCACCAAAGATTTGGACGAGCAAGTGGTCCGAGCGAACATCGCCAAGCAAGAGAAGGCACGATTGGAGATGTAGCTCAGGAGTTCTGAGACCAAGCTGAAGTTAGTAGTGGATCGACAAAAGGCTACCCTGGAGGATCTTGACAAAAAGATTATGGAGGGCAAGGCTCTATCACTGAAGCTGGAAGAGGAGACGTGGTTGCATGCCTCAACTTTGTCCGAGAATGATTCAAAGATAACCACTAAAGATTTCGTGATCAACAACTTAGAAGTCTAACTGATAGCTCAACTAGAGGAGTTGGCTATCTCCTAATCATTCCTGACAACCCCGCAGGTTGCCCACAAAGCCTATCAGAATGGGGAGTCCGAGCGACTAGAAGCACACCGTGTACAATACCTCCAATTGGAGAATTTTGCCAACCTATTCAACAACCGCACTTCCAGCATGATTCAGCATGGGGTGCAGGGGGCCCTTAGCCTGTTGAAGGAGGTCGACACTTGCCCCTAAGCTGCCAGCAAGAGCTATAAAGATGCAATGCATGCTGGAACTTGTTCTAAATGATGTTTTTACTAACTTCGCTTAGGCTTATCTGCTGAAAGCTCGTCTATGGGCTAAAAGAATGTTTATGATTTTGTAATATGAATGCTTTAATCATTTCCTCTGTATTTTTGTACTTTGATTTATTTGCTTTTGATGTTTTGCATATGTACTGCCTCCCCAGCATAGTTAGGACCCACAATGGGAAGGGCCTTAATTAGTCCCTTGTTAAAAGTGTTAAGTAACAAAATGTTATTCATCGTAAAAATTACTTTAGGGATAATGCCTTGAAGCATTAGCATCGCGGCTCCTTATGCGAGGAAGATAAAGAAAGGTTTTGATTTTATCGACACAAAAGCCCTAGATTTTGATCAAATATTTGACGTTTGAGAGGTTTATCTCTTGATACTTACTCGAGGTTTAGTGTTCTCGATGGATTATTATCAAAGCCTTAACAATGTCTAGTACGAGGCTATGCTGTGAATATTAAACCAAAGTGAGGTGATACCCAATTGTGTGACCAATGCGCGGGGGTAAGTGTGTTTATAACTTGTCGAAGGAGATAAGAGTCTAATATACCGCTTGGTAACCCTTGCCGAATCATGGGAAGCCACGTCTAATATGTCGCGAAAGCGTGCCGAGCAGGCGGCTGAGTCATGTGAGCAAGCTATAACTTGCTGAGAAGCAAGAGTCTGGAATGTCAATCGGGAGACCATATTGGATCGTGGAAAGCCACGTCAGATCTGTTGCGAAGGCGTGCCAAGCAAGCAGTCGAGTCATGTGAACAAGCACACTTATAACTTGCCGAGAAGCAAGAGTCTGGAATGTTAATCGGGAGACCATATTGGATCGTGGGAAGCCACATTTGATCTGTCGCAAAGGCGTGCTGAGCAGGGGCTGAGTCGTATGAGCAAACACACTTATAACTTTCTGAGAAACAAGAGTCTAGAATGTCAATTAGGAGACCATATTGGATCGTAGGAAGCCACGTCTGATCTACCACGAAGGTGTGCTGAGTCGTGTGTCTAGCAGCTTGAGCTTGTTTTGCAATCCTTTTTTAAAGAGGGGGAGCTAGCACTTTGTACATAATTTATATAGATGCAGGTCTTATGCCTGGTACAATTGCAAATGGACCATACTCCAAGGTAAATTCAACTGCCTACCCTTCGAATCCTGGAAGTAATAAGCGCCAAAAAGGTAGCTTTTGGATCACTTTATAAGGTTCATCCCACTGGGGTTCTAATTTACGAACGTCTCCCACCGACTTGATACGATTGTAGACTGAATCGCCTACTTGGTAAGAGCAGGACTTCACTTTCTGGTTGTATTTCTGACGCATTCTCTGCTGATAAGATGTCATCCAAGCGGCCGCTTTGTCTCTGATCGCAGCACTAAGTCCAACTCCATACGTCTTAAGTTAGCATTATCCTCTACATTGTCCTGATCGTAGAGTCGCCGTCGGTTGGATTCACATTCGACCTTGACTGGAACCACTGCCACCGTAGACCAAGTGAAAAGGAGTTATTCATGTACCTTCTCTAAGCGTAGTACGATATGCCCATAAGATATTGGGGAGTTCTTTAACCTAACTCTCACCTACATAGTACAGCTTGACTTTAAGCCCTCGGAAAATCTCTCTATTAGTGACCTCAGCCTGTCCATTATTTTGTGGGTAAGCTACTAAGGTAAAAGCGTTCTTGATGTCATATGCTAAGCATTACTCTTGGATCTTCTTGCCCTGGAATAGCTTTCCATTATCAAAGACGAGTTTGTGTGGAATCCCATATCGACAAAGTATATTCTGTCATAGAAATTGTATGACAACATTATCTATGATTCAGGCTAAAACTTTTGCTTCTATCCACTTGGAGAAGTAATCAACCACCGCTAAGAGGAACTTCTTTTGAGTTGGGGCTATGGGGAAGGAACTCATAATGTTCATTCCCCACTGATCAAATGGGCAAGCGGTCGTAGAAGCCCTAAGTAACTCAATCGGTTGATGAGAGAGGTTTTGATGTTTTTGACAAGAGAGACAAGTAGATAACAGCCGAGCAGTATCCCTTTGCAATGTGGGCCAGAAATATCCAACTAATAAAACCTTCCTAACCAATGAACGTCCTCTTGCATGGTTACCACAAGAGTCGTGGTGTATCTCCCTAAGAATATAATCGACATCTTCTGACCCCAAACACTTGAGTAAAGGTCGAGAGAAAACTCGTTTGTATAGCTCATCTCCAACGAGAGCAAACTGGCTAACCCTTCTTTTGAATAATTTGGCCCACTGTAGATTGGGAGAGTTCCCTGTTGGAGGAAGGAGATAAACGGAGTGCGTCAATGTTCTCCCAAATCAAGGTTTGATTCTTGCTCTACCTGGACAATTAGCATAGTTTGAGCTATTGGTTGATGAAGGACCCAAGGAGTAAGGGAACTAGCCAGCTTGGCAAACTCATCTACTTTCAGGTTCTTCTCTCGAGGAATTTGTTGTAAGGTGATTTCTTGGAAGCTATTTTTAAACTTTTTGTATGCCTCTGCATACATCTGCAGACACTCATTATCAATCTCAAAATGTCCAGCTAGCTTCTGAGTGGCTAGCTGGGAATCTGAATACAGTAATACCCAAGTAGCCCCCACATGCTTGGTTGCCTACAAACTAGATATCATGACTTCATATTTCACTTCATTATTTGTGGCCTACAATCTAATTGAGAGTTGCAACATATCTTCTTTAGGTAGAATTCCTATGCTGCTACTTTATCAGGTGGATGAGCCATCAACATAGACTCTCCAGGTTTCTTTCATGTCTGGATTTTGAAATTCGCTAAGAAAGTCAACCAGAGTTTTGGCTCTAATGGCCTTTCTGGGTTGATATTGTATATCATATTTATTCAGTTCTGTGGTCCACTTAATTAGCTGACCAGTGGCTTTAGGGTTGAGGAGAATCCTTCCTAGAGTACTATTAATAAAGACTACAATGGAATGAGCCAAGAAGTATGGTTTCAACCGCCGAGTAGACAACACCAAAGCATAAGCTAACTTCTTGAGTGCACATAATAACACTCGACTTGCTTTAGAAGATGGCCAAAAAAGTACACAAGACATTATTCTATATTACATTCTTTTACCAACATTGTGCCTACAACTCCTTCTATTGCTGAGAGATAGACATACAGTGTTTCGCACATTTTTGGCTTAACTAAGATAGGTAAATTAGATAAGCACTCTTTCAGTTCTTCAAAAGCTTTGTTGCAATTCTCATCCCATTGAAACTTGGTCGCCTTGCGTAACGTCTTGAAGAAGGGTAAGCTACGATCAGCCGATCTACAGATAAATCTGGACAAGGCTGTTATTCTTCCGATTAGCCTTTGTACTTCTCTTAAGTTGCGTGGCGGAGATATCTCCAAGGGAGCTTATACTTTGTTGGGATTGACTTGTATCCCCCTTTCCATCACAATATATCTTAGGAATGTATCCTTATTGGCTCTGAACAGATACTTCTCTAGATTGAACTTCAATCCATATTGACGCAAAGTTTGGCAAGTTTCTTCTATACTAGCAATGAGATCAGTCGATCAGTCAGTCTTGATGAGGATGTCATCGATATATACTTCAATGTTTCTTCCAATCTAATCTCGGATGATCTTGTTCATCAACCTCTGATACATTGCACCTGCATTTTTAAGACCAAAGGGCATTACAGTATAACAATATGTACCATCTGTTGTGATGAAGCTAACTTTCTCTTGATCCTCCTTGGCAAGCGGCACTTAGTGATATCCTTGATAAGCGTCAAGCATACAAATAAACTCACTTCCCAAGATAGAATCTACCATTTGGTCAATTCGAGATAGTGGATAGCAGTCTTTTGGATAAGCTTTGTTTGAGTCTTATCAGGGATTGACCTAGATTTGTGCGTAACAAGGCCGATGGACTTGTTTATATATGTACATGAAGACCCAATAAGAAAATTCAGTTCCACTATAGTCAAGTCTATTTAGGATCAATGAGGGGGCCTTCTTGTAGCCCAATGGGTTGTGTGAGATTTGCCTTTGAGCTAGTCAAGCTAACTGAATGGTCAAAGGATTGTAATATATTGGTCGATTGGCCGAAACCATCTTTTCGACTAGTTGGCCACGTGCTATAAGTGATTCGGTCGATCGACTATCAGTTTATTACCAACGGTTAGTAGCTCACCTTATAACAAGTTGGCCGATCGACCGTCATCTGTGCGGGCCGATCAACCGACACCTTGATGCAAGTTAATCAGTTGGGCGTTATCCAAGTCACTAGCCAATTCACCGAAGTTGTCCACTCGAACAATTTAGTCTTTCCACATGCTCGTATATTGCCCATGTAGGACCACAACCATTTGACCATTAACTCATCTTACATGGACTAGGAGCATCGAATTCCCCTCTATCAACAACATAGAATCATTGAAACATATATATATATATAAAAGCCCTAGAGAGCTTTGAATTAGTTATGAGTTGCACGAAAACATCCTAAATTTCTCTCTAATCTTGTGTAGCTGTGCTTAAAGTTTTCAATAGTTCATAAAAGTTAAAGGTTCAACTCGAGCACCTCATTCCTACCACACACATCTACACAATGTTTTTTTTTCAATTTCCTAAGTGTCTCTTTTTATAAGCTCCAACTGAAGCCATTCAGGTCAAGTTCTCGACAGCTTGAAGTACCTTCTTCACTGTCATGATGGATGTTTAGTTCTAGCTCTGTTTTAAGACATGGCAACCCAAACTCTTCTAGTCGCTTTCTACTCGCATGCCCCAATGCTGTGCTCATTCTTTTCGCGTGTTCATTGTCTCTTTCCTCTTTCTTTATCTCAAGAAGAAATGCACCATCCCTCTCGGCACATTGAGGTTTAGCATTTGATTGCTCGATGTCTGAATCTCTTAAAATTGATGCAGCAAAAGGCTTCTTCTGCTCATGCATATCACTATACCAGGACGATATGAGAAAATCCTGTTGGTGTGAACTTATTGCCGTTCTAGTTCCGAGTGCCTCTTTCTCGTTTTGTAGTCCCTTGGATGAGGCTAAGCAAGTGTATACTCGATAATCATTTTCCTGAACTTGAAATGCGTTGCCGAAATATCCATTCGAGGCTGAAGAGGCCAGATCAGAGAATTGAATCTTAGCACCTTCAAGTCCTGCAGAACTCAAGCTTTGCTTTGCAATTGTCTCTTGAGCCTTCTCCAACACTGACTGCAAATACTTTCCCTGAGTCTCGATCTGATGTTGCAAATGTCTTTGTACCTTAACAGAAATGTCAATCAATGAATAGCTGGTGTTGCTTTACTGCTTTTCAGTAAAGGACAAAGATTTCTACAAATATTCAGAAATTAAAATGTTAACAAATAGAGTTGCTTAGGGATTCATGTGATTGTTCCTTTGTTTCAGTTAACTACTTCAAAAAGCATGAAGGTCTAAACCAAAAATGTCGAAAGAAAAAGAACACAAAGTTGTTTGATATGTTTAGGTTTGCAAATTACCTCAAGTTGTTCATGTAACTGTCTCTGCACTTCAATTTGCATTTTCAGTGTCTCATTTATCTGCATGGATCTGTAATTGATGAACCGTCAGCAAATGATCCTTATGTGTGGAAATAACTCAAGTAATATTCCTTTTGCATACTTATTCGACGGGGCTGTTATGTTCATTAATGATTCGTTACCCTCTGGTGCCCTCTCTTGTGCCAGTGAACTACCAAACACTATATTAAAACAAATAACCAATTAGCGACATTATGTTAAAAATATAAACCATTGTGCTCTAAGGCCTTACCATTTTTGTTGCTTCCATTACTTATTTGAGCCTGCACGTTTTTGCCAAGTCTGTATTTCTAGAGGACCAACAAAAGTAGGTCAGTAAATGCAATAATCACAAACAGAGAAAAATGGTGAGGCAAAAAGAAACGCAGAGAGTTCGAACCTGTAGATGACTTTTTAGATGATACAAAGTTAATCCTGGAATGCCCATTAGTCTCATAATTGTTTTTGGGGTAGCCTCTGCAAGGTATAGTCTTCTTATATTACTCATCAAGATTGATCACTTAGAGATAACTGTTTTATACTCACTGTCAGGTCCTCCAAGTTGGTTCACTGCCTCTGTAAATCTCTTGTGGAGCTCTGCGTTCCATTTAAGTCGAGGCTTGGCATCAGTTGAAAGAACTAGCCCTGAATCTTTGGAAGCACTTCCTCTTTGCAGAAACAATTGCCTTTCTGGAGAAAATGTTGCCTTTGGAGATAGGAGGTTGTTGTGTCCTTGATGAAGCTGATGCTGATACATCTGCGTCAGAAAATTCACAGACATGGTGAATTAGAATAGGCCATTCAAAGACAGACAAATACAAGCTTCTTTTCGTTGTTTTTGTCTTCTGTACCTTATTGCAAACTGGTTAGCTTCTTGTGTTGTCAATGTACTGGAAAAGTCAGGCGATGAGCAGCTAGAACATCATGTGTGCTCTTCTTGTTTAGGAAGGGACTCAAATTCTCTTCAGCTCACTTGAGGATGAGGAATGACCCCGAGGGTCTCCTTATAAGCCAAATGGAAGAGGAATTTTGAGTTGTTTGGGCAGAACAGTCAACTGCAATCTAATCGCATAGCTTGAAAAGTGGGTGTGCATCCTTGCTTTAAGTAGATTGTTTCCGATACTTATAAGCTAAAGCTTCTATCTCAAGGTTTAAAAATACCATTCCGTGCTGAGGTTTTACCGGTCATTCTACTTGGTTTATTTTCTTTAAAAATATGACTATAATAATTAAAATTTGAAGAAACAAGCTATAAGAATATCACATAGATTAGTTAAATTGTCATTAGTTTTGGAATTCATCTCAGACTACTACTTCTCACAGATGGGAGGTTATCCATCTTCAGAAATTTATCAGAATGGTAAATTTCAGCCCTGCCAGGAGGCACAACATGAAATTTCAAACCATGGCCTTGATTCATATGACAAAGGAATTAATCTTATTAGTAAAGAATCTTCATAAAAGAAGGTAGGAACCTCTACTGTTAATCATATCTTTTGCTTGGACTAGTGATTCCTGATATCTTGAGAACTTGGGAACTTCCTTTATTCTCAGGCAATTAATAGCTCATCAGGAGTTCCAAAAGGACACCTTATGTGGTTGGATATGATTTTATCTTTATTTTTATTATTATTTCTTTGATCTCATGGAAGCCTTAAGACTCATTCAATACTGTGATCAGCATATATTCATGTTTTATACAGTTTGAAGAATTTTATTGGTTATGACAAGAGAAGGTCGAGAGCTTTATTTTGACTGTTGCATCCAGAAACAGAACTGGATTCTTACTTTCTATAAAGAACAGAAGACTCTACTGTATCCCTTATGTGCTTTTCATGAGTGAGTAGGAGAATCTGGCATAAGAATTCAATTCCCTTCTATCTCCACTTAGTTTGGTACTTATTCAGTTATCCGAAAAGAAAGAAAAGACCGGGAATCTTGAAGCTGTATATTAGCAGTCAACCATAATAGTCTCCTGTTTTGGGATCCCAACAGCTGAACTTGAGACATTAGCTCAAGGTTATTCAAGCAGGTCTACGTGCATGAGTTGTATTTGATTGAAGTATTTTCGATATGAATTTATAATTTTCTATTAAAATCATAATTTTGTACCTCTGAATTATAAATCTTTTAGCTTTATCATACTTTCTTACTTTGCATCTTTGCATATTCCGCATCACTTCTTTTTGGAAAGATGCCAGGTTTACTCGCAAGGAATTTTGGTTCTTTTTTCGCCTCTTGTTTTCTCCTTTCGCCTCTTATCCCTAGCTTGTAACAAAAGAGGATGGTGTCTGAATTTGTAAGACTAGAGAGACACATGCCATGAATGCAGGGTGGAAGACCAGAGAGGCATGCAACAATCGATGTTGTTCTATGTAGATAGTCATCGAGACATTGATTCATTGAACTCAATCAGCTAATGATGAAGCAAAGGAGTTAGCTTGGTTGGTGCTGAACAAAAGGAGACAAACTTGATTGACTGCAAGAGCCAGTTCCATCACTGTTTTACACTGTGACATCCTTCTCTCATGCAAGTGATTCGGCATAAGACATTGTTCACATCCAGAAATTTTCCACTTTTCAATTGATTCTTTTTTCTTTGGAATTAGGATGAAAGTGGGCATAAAGTTCAGTTTATCATGAGAAACACCACTTGTGAGTTTGTGATAATGGGAGAACATATTCTTTTCTCTACAATTTTTCGAATATCTAATGGCGCCTAAAAATGTTCAATGATCTATCACTCTCCATTAATGCATATAAAGAATGATAAGAATGAATAAATATGATACGATCTCTCTCTTTTTTAACTGCAGGAATATGTGTTCTTACCCATGGTCATGTTCATATTCTGACAATGACAAGGAAAATGCTTTAAGTAGGGAGATAAGTTTAGTCTATTAATAATAAATGAAACATGGAAAATACTTTTCAAATCTGAGAAAAAATCATAGTAAAATAATTTACAGAATAAAAGATATAATTCATTTACTTATTTCAGAGTAACTATTAAAAATTAACAATACAAATAAACCTAGCTATAAATAAAATTGATATAATTAATAATTAATTATTATTTGATTGTGTTACAGTTTGTTCATTTGTTGGTATTTTTTTGCAAGTGTATGTTGGGATTACCCTGATGAAGCATACCTACTTCATATACAGTTTTAAATTCTCGATCTTGCCAACAAGAACTACAATGTTCAATGGGCTAAATCCTATCAAAGCTAAACTAATTCTCGCTTTGCAACACTGTTTTTTCTTGGTTTCAATAAGCTGCTAAAGTGCAAGGAAGCCTTGCAATCGTTGCAGTGATATTAGTTTGCATTGAACACTTGAAAAGAAAAGTAACAAAGGACCAAATTTATTCTTTCATCATTCGAATATTGAACAAAATGGTATTTACAGCAAACTGGCATGGCACTCATGAAAGATAAACAGAATGAAACAACAATTTTAGTTTGCATCAGGCTGGGAGTTACCTCTGGTGGGTGATGTTGAAGAAGACGGCTGCGTTGAGGATGAATTTTCACTCCGGTGAGACCCCATCAAAGAGAACAAGCCATTAAAAGGCCAAGGAACTGGTAGCCAAGAGCCCCTCTCACTTCCTCCATTGCCATTGCTGCTACTACCAGTGCTACCACCACCAGCAGCATGAAGCTCTTCCCTATTAGCAGCATCCGAGACCTTTGACTCCTCCGAAGGCATCTGAAATCGGCAAACTGGGCATGAACTATGGAGCTCAAGCCACGGCAGGATGCAATTTGCGTGGAACTTATGCTTGCAAGGCATCTCCCTGGCCTCGGTGCCGATTTCAAAATCATCCAAGCAGACTGAACAACTCATGTTCTCCGTAATCTTCACATTGGGCATTGCCTCCACTGCTGATTTTTGAGCAGGTGGAGTGCCATAGAAATTTGGATCACTATCTGCCAAATGCTGTAGGAGAAGCTCTAGGCTCGATCCGAGGAAATAATCTCTCAACAAGTCGCCATTGTTGCTGTTGTTCGAGTTCTGTCCTCGAGCACGGTTTGCATCTAGAGAGCCATCTATGGCATTGTTGATGAGATCCATAACTAAGTGTGCCCGGTCTCTTTCCCTCTCCCTATCATTATCATCTCCATCAGAATCCAACACATTGCCCTCCCTGAGGGCATTGAGGATTCGAAGAATGGCTGAGCTCCGTCGCTGCCACTGGATAAGGACTGCTTCTGAGTCATGGTCCCGGTCAGAGTTGCCCTCTTCTTCTTCGCGGTGGAAATGGTGATGCCTCAAAGAGCCACCACTGAGCATTCTGTGCAAGATGGGAGCCCAAAGAGAGAGGTCCCTGTTCGATTCTAGGTCAGGAGTTGTGGCTGCTTCTCCTCCCCAATTCATCTCTTCCACAAATCCACCATTGCAGATTGGGCACTCGATCTCAGCTCCGATGATCGGATTCACCATTGTTGAGCACATGTGGCACCAATATCTTGCAGCTAAATGTTCATCCATTGATCCTGCCTTCCTCTTTCACCCTGTTGAATCTACACAATCGCAATCAACAAATTATATGAGCATTACTTCACAAGGATTACATGCCATGTTCTGCTTCTCTCACATTCCTACTATAAATATGAAGAAAAGGAGATGATTAAGCGGTTTTAGGGTTAAAAAACGATTTTGGATGGAGAAGAAAAGGGAATGCTCAATGCCCAATCTTATCACGGAAAAAGAGAGAGAGAGAGAGAAGGGTTTAAAATTTTCCCACAAGACGAAGAACAAATCACAGAGAAAGAAAAGATATTCTATAAAATGTATCACAAATCTCATTTAAAAGAGAGAGAGATAAAGGTTTTCAATTTCCATGGCAGAGATCAACCGTCGCAGCAGGAAAAAAGACAATCTCATCGCATAAACACAATCATCAAGAACAAGGACGACAAGAACCAAAGATATTTACCAGTTTCCCTCTTCCTGGCTCGGATTCAAGGGCAAACTTCACAGAACATATCACATACCACAACCGACGAATCCAGATAGGCGAAGCACAATATCAAGCACCAAGCCACCGGAAGATGATTATACAGGCAAATCGAGTGAACGTGAATCTGATTAGATCGCGGAATGGTCAAACTTAGAAATTTATGCGAAGAAAATCTACCTCGGTGAAGGAAGACGATCAGGTCGCGGGCGATAGAGAGGTTGCGAACGAAGAAGAGGGGAGGAGAAACGGAAGCCTGGCGACTATAACGTATATATATACACAAGCAATTTATATATTCACTTTTTTTTAATTACGAGTTCCTTTTTTATTTACAGTAGATTAATAAAAGAAAAATGATATACTCACTTAAAAATCTCAAGGAAAAATTTAATGAATGACGTGATACTTTATATGCAGTGATTTTCGACGGATTCACAGTGCATCCTGGATATATTTTGATTCGGGGCGGCGACTGAAGGCTGTCGATGGTGCCCTAGCGATAATCGAATGTATGCATGTAAAGTGGCACGTCATTCACTGATTATTTTATTGAGTTTTTTCACTAAATGTATCAGAGCTCTTAATAAAATTACTCCAATCTAATTACAATTATTGTACATAGGCATGATAATTTTTTTCGTAGATTAAGAGTCCAAGGGAAAAATCTGAAATCGAATGGGTTCTAGTGATATTATTGAGTATGGTAAGAGCTCGAAAATTTAAAAAAATCTTCGTAACAAATCGAGAATGAGTATGGGATGCTATCCTTATCTTTGAATCCGTAACTCAGATAATAAATAATAATAATAATAATATACATACTTTTTCATATATTATGGGATTAAATTTTAAGGGTAAATCAATTTGAAATGAGAATGAGGATAGATATGGAGATTTAATTCTTACGAAGTTGAAAAGGAATTTCTCGATTAGGTAAACTGGGAGATGAAGACAGGGAGATAATTCGGGAGGCGAGAATGGCAAAGTCGCTTCCCACTCCGACCCATAGTTAATTAAAATTACTCATATTTAATTAAAATTAAACTAATTTGTTAAAATAATTTTTAATTTTTTACCAAGTTAAAATAGTGAAGTATATGAATGCATGACAGAAGAAGCTCCTAGGAAATCATGTCATCATTCTTGTTCTCTAAAAACAAGGTAGCAGGACCCACCCACTGTTGATATATACAAAGATATAGCAAACAATGCACGAAGTTTAAACAACTACATAAATGGTGATACAAACTATAAGTTTGTTTTAAAGACGTGTTCATCTTGAGTCGATGTAAAACATTCACTCAATTTTGGATCGATCTCCGATCTAAATAGAGGAGGAGAATTATGTTAAGTTATCAACTCATATAAAACATATACAACAACAACAACAACAACAAAGCCTTATCCCACTAGGTGGGGTCGGCTATATGGATCCTTTTATGCCATTGAGTTCTATCCCCTACTATATCATCATCTAGATTTAAATAAAATTTATCTTGTTTTATTGTTGCCAACCAAGTCTTTTTTGGTCTTCCTCTCCCTCTTTTAATGTGCGTATTTATCATAGTTTCACATCGTCTAACAGGGGCATTTATTGGTCTTCTAAGTACATGTCCGTACCATCTCAAACGTGTCTCCCGAAGTTTTTCTTCAATAGATGCAACTCCGACTCTCTCTCTAATACTCTCATTCCTTATTCTATCCATCCTCGTATGTCCACACATCCACCTTAACATCCTCATCTCTGCAACTTTCATCTTTTGCTCATGTGCTCGAGTCATAGCCCAACATTCAGCACCATATAACATAGCAGGTCTAACTGCCGTTTTGTAGAACTTCCCTTTAAGTTTTAGAGGTACTTTACGATCACATAAGACACCCGATGCTAATCTCCATTTCAACCATCCTGCTTGTATTCTATGTAAGACATCTCTCTCAATTCCTCCATCACTTTGCAAGAACGATCCTAAATACTTAAAGTTCTCGATTTTAGACAACTCATCATCTCCTATCTTAACAATTGTTTCACTACGTCTAGCATTGCTAAACTTAAATTCCATATATTCAGTCTTTACTCTACTAAGCCTAAAACCTTTCATTTCTAGAGTTTCCCGCCAAGATTCTAGTTTAGCATTTACTCCTTCACGTGTCTCATCTATCAAAACAATATCATCTGCAAACAACATGCACCATGGCACTGTATCTTGAATGTGCCTAGTGAGTTCATCCATGATTAGTGTAAAAAGATAGGGACTTAAAGCTGATCCTTGATGTAACCCTATCCTTATTGGAAATGCTTCAGTCAATCCACCTGAAGTCTTCACTCTAGTCGTTACATTTTCATACATATCTTTAATTAGGTCAATATATGTTACGCTAACGCCTCTCTTTTCTAGAATTCTCCATATAATTTCTCTTGGTACCCTATCATAAGCTTTTTCTAAATCAATAAATACCATGTGTAGATCTTTCTTTTGCTCCCGATATTTTTCAATTAATTGCCTAAGAAGATGTATAGCTTCTATTGTCGACCTTCCAGGCATGAACCCAAATTGATTTTCGGTTACCGTGGTCTCCTTCCTCAATCTTTTTTCTATTACTCTTTCCCAAAGTTTCATGGTATGACTCATTAATTTAATACCCCTATAGTTTGCACAATTTTGTATGTCTCCTTTGTTCTTATATAAGGGAACCAGACTACTTACCCTCCATTGATTAGGCATTTTTTTTGTTTTCAATATTAAATTAAATAATTTTGTAAGCCATTCAATACCTTTTTTCCCTAAACATTTCCATACCTCTATTGGGATATCATCCGGTCCCACGGCCTTTCCATTTTGCATCCCTTTCAAAGCTTGTTCTACTTCTGAAGTTTGAATTCTCCGATGAAAATTAAAATTTCTATACTCATTTGAAATACTTAAATTGCCTAAGTCAAGTTGGTCCCCTAAACTTTCATTAAAAAGTTGATGAAAGTAAATCTTCCACCGCTCTTTTATTTCGCTATCATTTACTAGTACTCTATCGCATTCATCTTTAATACATCTTATTTGACTAAGGTCTCTTGTTTTCCTTTCTCTTGCTTTAGCTATTTTATAAATGTCTCTTTCCCCTTCTTTTGTATCTAAATTTTGATATAATCGTTCAAAAGTTTTATTTTTTACTTCATTCACTGCTTTCTTAGCCTCTTTCTTGGCTATTGTATATTTTTTTAAGTTTTCCTCGTTCTTACAAATATATAATTCCTTATAAGCTATTCGTTTTTCTTTCACTTTCTCTTGTACTTTCTCATTCCACCACCAAGATTCCTTCCTTGGTGGTGCATGCCCCTTTGACTCACCGAGTACATCCTTAGCTACTATTTTCAACTTTGATACCATCTTATCCCATGTCGTATTAGAGTCGCTATATATTTCATCTAATGCTTGTATTCCTACCTTCTCCTTCAATATGTTTTGCTTCCCATCCTTTAACTTCCACCACTTAATTCTAGGAGTCGTGTATATTTTTCCTCTATTAATATTATAACTAAGGCGTATATCTAACACTACTAATCTATGTTGGGTAGTTAAGCTTTCTCCAGGGATAACCTTACAATCTTTACAAATCTTCCTATCTCTCTTCCTAACCATAAAATAATCAATTTGTGATTTATTATTCCCACTTTTGAATGTGATCAAGTGTTCTTCTTTTTTCTTAAAAAATGTATTAGCTAGTATAAGGTCATATGCTATCGCAAAATCCAATATAGTTTTTCCTTCTTCATTTCTTGTTCCAAACCCATAACCCCCATGTACTCTCTCATATTCTTCATTTTTCGCTCCGACATGTCCATTTAGATCGCCTCCTATTAAAATCATTTCATTTGGCGGAATGTTTTGTAATACCTCATCTAAATCGCTCCAAAATCTTGATTTAGTTTCTTCATCTAATCCTACTTGAGGTGCATATATGCTAATTACGTTCACAACTTCTTTCGCCACTACTATCTTGAGAGCTATAATTCTATCCCCCTTTCTAACTACACCAACAACTTCATCTTTTAAAGAACTATCTACAAAAATACCCACTCCATTTCTTGTTTTACTCTTTCCTGTATACCATAACTTAAAACCCGAGTTCTCTATCATTTTTGCCTTCTCACCTACCCATTTTGTCTCTTGCACACACAAAATACTAATTTTTCTCCTAATCATTGTATCTACTACCTCCATTGTTTTACCAGTGAGAGTTCCTATATTCCATGTTCCAAATCTGAGACTATTACTTTTCTTATAATGTTTATTCTTAGTCCACCTATGGTGTGAGAACTCTTGCCTATTTAACACTACACCCAAGTTCTCATGGAGATGTAGCGGTCCTTGCCGAGACGTTACAGTCGGACCCTGCAACGCGAACCCTTGCATATTTAGCACTACACCCGGGTTCTGGAGATGTAGCGGTCCTTGCCGAGACGTTACAGTCGGACCCTGCAACGCGTTCCTTCCGGGGAACATCCTAGCATTAGCATAATACTTTAATGGATCCATTCATTGAGTATTTGCCATAGTTTTTTACGCTGGCTGGCAACCTAACGCAACCCTCCTCCTTTATCCGGGCTTGGGACCGGCCATGACTAGGTCGTCACAGGCGGAGTTAACTCATATAAAACATATATACATAAATATTACGTAGGACATATAAGGTAGAGAGTAGAGAAAATTATATATGGTGTTCCGGAAGGAATCGACGCGGACGACGAGTCATCAAATTCCAACCCACAAGAATGATGACGAAAGGAGGTAGACCACACCCTGCGAGATCAACACGAGCGTTAATGGGAACACGTCGGAGATTTTCTAGTGGAGTCCACTCCGACGCTCAAGTCAGGACTCAAGTCGCTTGTAGGAGAAAAATCGAGAAGAAAGATGTGAGTTTAGAGAGCCTACCCTCCTTATCTGTGCGGCGAAACATTTTATATACCCAGGGGTCATGATTAGACGTGTCCCCACGTTCTCCTCCTCGCTCCGAACTCGTCGGTTACAGGATAAATTGTAAGTAACGACCGCAACGATTATTTGGCCTTAATTGTCGTATATAATGGACAATAAATATCCGTCGACTTTCCCGATCTATCAGGAGGAAAGGTTACTTGAGGTCGGGCTATGTGACGTATTGACTTTCAGGCTCCACTCGGGGTATCCCCTCCCGGGACAGTCATAAGGGGTTGTCCTCTCGAGAGGGTCTTAGAAACATACCACGTCCCTAGGTGAACTCAAAGACCTACTCTCCTGAGACGGTCTTCCAATCGGGGCTAACTTCCCGAGTTGCTCTCAGATGTATGCCATCCCGAGTTGATCTCGGTCGGAGACCCTCCTAAGTTGGTCTCGGTTGGAGTCCTTCCTGAGTTGGTCTCGGATGTAGACCATCCCGAGTTGGTCTCAGATGTAGGTCATCCAGAGTTGATCTTGGTCGGAGGCCCTCCCGAGTTGATCCCGGGAGCTCAACTTCGGCCTTTAAATACATTGGACCCAAGTACGTAACTTTTCTGTGTCACGTGTCACTCCTGATATATTCATCCCCACCATATGGCCTTTCCTCTAAACACTATAACTTGAATAAAAAAAATTATAACAACTAAAAAGATATAAGCACATAACAGATTTATTGAATTTTAAAATTTTAAATTATTAGAAATTCTTACTTTGACTATATTTATTACAAACTTTAAGATCCAGATTACTTTTAGCATGCATTTGACTTTCTATTTCCAATATAATGTTGGGCAAAACATAAAAATGACGTTTTATATTAATATAAATATTAGATTGACATTTAAAAAAAAAATTAAATTAACACCTCCTTTAAAATAATGAGCGCTCCTTATTCCAAAAATATTTCTAAATTCAATATTATGATAATTTTGTAGAAGTTGGTATGTAGTTATTATTATACTTTGTAAAAGTTACATATTGACTTTTATATATTTAATCATGATTAAATTATATTTATTTGAAATATAATAAATATCATGAAGACTCTATCCTTTAGTTCATTGAAATATTATTTAACCATATTATCACTCAAAAATCAAAGTCAAAATGATATAAAATCAACCTTGCAAAAGCTAACAACCTAATACACAGGGTCGTACCGTATATAAGGCAAGGTGAGAAAGACAACCGTCTCAAAACTCAGCCTTACTGAGGGTCCATTTTTCTTAATTAAATCTAAAAAAACCAAAGGCATTGATAGATTAAATCCTATTCTCATGGCTTAAAGGCACGCACTGACACATGACACTTTTTTTGCACACGATTTCTTCTTTGGCGCTCTTTCCACTAAAGCACTGATCCAATCCACCGAACAAAAGATAATTCTAATCTTTTTCTCCGATTTTCTTCTTCGTCCTGCAACACGCGGCACTAGGTACGGATTGACCGAACAAGAAGTAACCATAATATTCTTCTATGAATTTCTTTTTCGTCCTACAACACGCAACACTAATTACATCCTAATCGTGCGACGATGACTATTCGTGCAACCTAATTGCACTTATTCATGCGGTGACTATCACACGCGACACCGCCTTGTGGTTGGCTTCCCCTCACGACCTAATCATATATATATATATATATATATATATGGCATTTATTGTATTTGTTATTTATAAATTAAATTTTATAGTTATTTACCGTAACAAAGGATCATTTTTTGTTATTTATTTTTAGGCCCAATCGAACATAGACACGACTCTACTAATAATTTTTATACTTTACACAAGTTAGATGTTAATCTTTACATAGTATCAAATATTTTAGACCGATCATTTTAAAAGTAGTACAAAGAGACGATCATTTAACTTTAATAAAAAAAAAAGATGCTCACGTAACGAAAATACAAATGATAAACATCCACATATTATATGTAACCGTTGGAAATGGATGAACCATGAGCATAGCCATAAAATTGATCAGGAATCGCACGCAAGGAATATATAGGACGTCTATCACTTATACTCTACCACCAAATAGAAGGAAACAAACTCAGGCCGGCAAACTGCTGCTACTTTACAGAAATCTAATCTGACAAATGGCATCCACCATGTTTAGGGAACCACGTGAATTTTAGTACTTGGCCAGCATATATAATATATAGAATAATAATTGAGAGAGTGAAAATAGGAGAGTGAAAATTATAGTGAATGATGTGGCACCTTACATGCACGATTTCCGACGGATTAATTCACCGTGCCCCCAGGATATAGTTGGTCATTAAAAAGTTTATAATATGCATTATGATCAAAGGGACGTCCTATTTTATATTATCATGAAAGGTACTCACTATCGAAAATACAAATACGGGAATTGAATGACACGAAGATATTATTCTCTACTTACTTCTCAATGTTATCTTAACCGTGTAGGAGATGCAAAAGTGACGTTTTCAATATCCAATTGGCTGAGTAGGATCTGAGTTTTGAATAGATCCCAAGTCTGTGTCTGAAATTTATACTTGGAAAAACTGGGAAATAGTTCTGAATAAGCTAGGGTGAGTAAAAGTTAGTTAATGAATAATTGATCAAATTTAAAAATTATGTTTGATTATTTTAAAATTTTGTTTTTTAAAAAATAATTATTTATGATAATTTGATTCAATTTTGATTTTACAATTTCAAATTGATTAAATTGAATAAATTAAAATTTAATATCACAATGATGTTGAATTTTTAAAATAAAAAAATGACTAATTTGATGCGGTGCTGATTTCAAAATCACCACCCCAATATTTTTAAAAATTCACAATTTGATTTCAAAATCAGCACCTTAATAATTAGTGCAAATTAATTTCATCGAAAATTAAATTAATCGATATTTTATCGGTTAAATTTATTTAGTTTTTGTTAGAAAGTTTGATCATAAGATAGCTCTCCTTCTCAATCATAAGATAACCCTACTTGCCACCTATGATGGGGCAGTAAGATGTTTAATGAATTCACAAAGTATCACAGTTCGAAATCAGTTGGGAGAAGGACAAACTTTATGTTGAATTTTCGACTATGGAGGACAGTTGTTGGATGAATTATCACGAGCACTTTCGAATTTACTCAATAGATGAGTCACAGAAAGCCACCCACTTTCGAAATTAATAAAGTAGTTTCTAAGTCAATTGTGCATGCATATCTCCCTCTACGCCAATTGTGCATGTCTAACTCGCTCGATGATATGATTATCTTGTATAGAGAAGGAAAAAAAAGAAAAGATATCTCTCTTGTAGCGGCGGCATCTGTTTTTTACTCGGCCTCTTTATCCCACACGATTTTAGGAGGCATCTTTATTATAGACGGCTATAACCGCCACAACTTCAGTTGTAACCGACACTCATTAGGGTTGACAAGATATCCATTGGAACTCTTGAACTAACATCCTTCCATAAAAGGCGCATCTCTTTCTTTAACCCACTCCAATTCGACTTTGGTGATCTGTAATGACTCGTCTCTTTCTTTAACGCATTCCAATTCAACTTCGGTGATCCGTTATGGCTCGATCCGATCTTCATCGAACTCGGCAAAATTACTCTAAGCTCTGAGAAGCTCCCTATAAGTTCTACTGAACTCGTCCAAAGTCACCCAACTTTTCTTGACTAGGACTCTAAAGACTCAAATAGTCAAATCTATGCTACCAAGTCCAAGACCTGTCATGTTAGATATAGAGAATTTAGAGGGCTTAAATGCATAAGAAACCCTAAGATAAGGGTTGGGTGTAAAATAATCTATTTAAGAGGTCTAAAATGCAAGATTTCCTTTTTCACTTATATGTATTTGCTTTGAGGATGAGGTTTTGCTTCTCCAATTTTTCTAATTAACTTCTTCATCGTCGGCGAGATCAGGAAGAGAAAAGAAAAACTATGCTTTATTCATTATGCATCATCCAATTTATGTTTAGGCTAGATTTAACATGAACTTAAATGTGATAACCTGAAATAGTTACGAGTAAATTATTTATATTTAATTAAATGAGACGGGGTAATTAGGATGATCTTAAATAATTAGGATAGCTTGTTTAGCTAAATATCATGTATTATAATAGCTAAACTTATGTCTTTTATTATAGGACCCTGATTGGACACGGATTAGCTGGACGAGCGGTTCTTCTTGATAATATACACGTTGTTTACTTATCTCTGTAGATATTTCAGATTTTTATACATAGTTCCTTGTATGGATAGTAGTAGGATTTACCTTTGTTTGCCTCTTTGATTATCCTGCTTGGTACTTACTGTTTGACCTTTTGACATGGTCAAATTTATTTTCCATGCAGTCTCTACGCTTGATACTCTAATTTTGGAGAGTACACATGTCTATCGATACCTAGCATTTTTGGCATGTCTAGTAGGTTATTTGTATATCATGATTTATGCTTTAGGCCAATGCATATCATTTAAGGTTACTTGATGGGTGTTAGTGGACGCCCCGAGGAGCCGCTCGTCCGATACCGACCGAACTGCTGCTCCCTCGTCCCGACGGACAATTCAAAACTCTAGCACTGCGACCCTCTCGGTAAGCCTGTACCCAAGCCGATAGGGCTGGAACGAGGCACCGAAACACAAAGCAAACGACGTCATCGAGAAAAGCTGCGTACCGGTACGACTTACGACAAAACACACAAACACGAATGACCTCCATGACACACAAAAGTACAACCATATCGAATATATAGCAGCGAAAAATATAAAGTGAAATAAAATGCAAACGGAAAGGGGTACCAACATGTACCCACAACAAGTACAGATAGAACATCGAAATCGTCTCGACTCACGCAAATCGGGACAGGCAGTCGGGCACCCCAGTCGATCATCCTGAAATGGAGAAAAACAGGTCTAACGGTGTGAGTCCAAGAACTCAGCGGATACACTAATATACACAGGGAGATATAATAACAATAAGTCACCAGCAACTACAAAATGAAGTGCAGTAATAGTAAGAGCATAGCTGAACCAGCGAAGGAGGAATATACCTACCTGTGTCGAACCAAACCTGATAGTATGCATGACAACCAAGTGCAACAATCAAGTGCAGCAATCACAACCATATGCATCAATGCATAGCATGCTCATGATGCAGCATGGGTCACCCCTGACGTCAGTCGGTCTAGGTCGCGGAAACACGCAAACCGAGTGGGTAGGGCTCTGACCTGGTCTTCCCTTCACGAATAGACGACCTATGATGTGGTACACGCGAGACCGAATGGGTAGGGTCGGAGACCATGAACGTACCCCGCCATCGGCTGAAGTAACGCTCTAAACGCCCCTCACTGTCATCGGATAGGTAGGGGACCTGCTGCAGCGCCGCGGAACGCCACCAGAACTACACAACAAGTCATGTGGTAGGTCTGACGACCCATCTCATCCACTAGGGGAGTCAAAGGTCGCCTACATATGCCCCTACACGAGTAGCAAGTCTGACGACCCATCTCAACCTCCAGGGAGTCAAAGGTCGTCCATCTATGCTACGTGTAATAACGATGCATGACACTATCCCATGCATCACCCGCTATCTAACCCTACTGTCAACTACATGATGTGCAGTAGTCCAAGTGGCCGGTATGCACCATAATCTAAACCCTAACGCGAGGTATAAGGTATGATGCTCGTAGATCCAATACACACAGTAACATGAAAATAGTAAACAGTAATCCCTCAGCAGATAATAAGTATCGAAATAAAGTACAGGAACAAAACTAACAGGTATCCCTACTGCTATCATATCTAGCTATGTATAACAGGTGACTATATCTAATAAAGATAAGTCAAGGGTACCCGCCTCGATACAAAGAAGTCCGTGCAATGAAAACCCCCCGTCCAAAAATAATATCTTTGCAATAAGATCGCGAAATCAGTCAATGTCCTGCATCAAAGATATAATCATTTAGCCTTAATCTCATACGATACTTAGCTAAATGTACCATGTAATTTAATTAGGATTAATACTTAATTAATTAATCCTAATCAAATACTCAATTCCTAATACCCCACTAAGATCAAAGTTAAGATCTATTTTCAAACTATTATCAAACCCAAAAGCCAATCATGGTAACAAATCACCTCGCAATACAGTTGGTCAAACTCCCATTCAAACACTCATATCCAGCTGGCCTGTTCCCTGGGATACAAACCCATCGATCATACAACTACAACCAGCACCATGAATGGCAACGTCTATAACTCAGATAAATCAACAAGATCGAAGCTCAACCAATTCCACGGAAGATCAGGAAAACACCATTCATGGACCAAGATACAACATCACAGTCTAACCATGAAACCTAATTAATCATTCCATTAATCACATCCCTTAGAACAATTCCTACATTCAAAACCCCAAATTGATCCAAACCTTCGCAACCTGATCACCCACACAGCAATCAACCATATGAACATCTAATCCCAACTCTCATGGAATGCACGGCAGAGTTGGCCCAAATCTAAGACAAAGCAAAAAGCCAACAAGGTAGAACCACTAGAGAGCAAAATCAAGATCCAACCAGAGAATATTCAAGGCAAACCACTCCTTACCTGACTCGCCGCGATCGCGGGAGAAGAAAGGTCCGGCGGCTTGTCTATGTCGGACGATCGAGCTATGAAATCTCGCCGACGATCCGAGAGAGAGACGCAAGGAAGACGATTGCCGGTTAGACAATCTTCGTGAGAAGACGCCGACTTGAGGGTCCTAAGAAACGCTGTTCATCGGAGGGCGGGAGACGAGAGGACTGTCGCCGGCTTTGGCTCTCGATCGAGAGGAGGGAATTCAGGATCGGGTTTGGTGGCATGGCTACGCGAAGAGGGGTGAAGAGAAACAGATCGAGAGAGAGTGGAAGGAGAAGAATCGGCGATTCGCTGCACTAGGGCTCGCGAAGGAGAAGAAAGGAATCAGCTCAGTTTTGGCTTGGGCTGCGATGATCTGGGTTCAGGTTTTAGTGGGAGGCTTTTTACAGAAAAGCCCTAAATTTCCCAGAATTTCAAACCCTACCCTTAGGGGTAAGGGTTTTAGCATTTAAGCCCTCTAAGTTTCTGTATTTTAACAGTTAGCGTCATGCACTATCTTTGCATTATTGCATAATTGGTGATCTCTGGGCTCCCTTGTGATTGAGACGGGTCGTTAGTCATATTAAGATTTGCACACACTACCACTCATAGGTTAGTGGCACTATCAGGAGGGTGTGTGCAATTGTCCTGTTAAGGCTCCACTCAGTCGCTCATGGGTAGTGGTATCCGCAGCTTGGTAGCAGACAGGGATCCCTCCTCTTTCCCGTGATACGAGGAGATGAGAGCGATGCTCCCCCATATGACTTAGGGTAGGAGGGTGTCCTCCGTCAGCATCCTATCCACTCGGACACTTAGGAGCAGTAATGGCTGAGTGCGTACAGTTGTCATAGCCCTACCCACTCGACCTCACCCATAACCGGTGACGATGGCTAACTAGCGTAAGGGGTGACCATGTCATTACATCATGTGCACGATTGCATAAATTGCATTTGTTTGTGTCTGCTGCGCTTGTTTGGGCTATGCTTGCTGCATTTGGATGACATGCACATATAGGAGGGATTTTATTTGCTTATGGTCTTGTGACTATTCAGGTTCGGAGATTGGTGATCATTGTACCCTGCATATATTTTGTATGTAGTGTATCCTCTTGTTTCTATGCTGTTATTGTTTAATTTTTTTTTACTGTCATACATATCTATCTGTTTATATATCCATGGAGACCCTCTGGACTTATAATCGTTTGCTTATTTTTCCTTTTCAGGATGACGCCGCCAGGAGAGCCCAGTAGCTGATCCCGCTGATCTCGTAGTGTTTTTATTTTGTCCGTGTTTTCCTTTGGTTAGGACTGGAATGTATTTCTCATTTTATATATGCTGGTAGACTCACACATATTATGTTTTATGTATTTGCGTTGACGGTCTGCCCCAGAGGTGTTGGAGGAAATTCCGAGAATTTACAGTAAATTGAAATTACAGAAACTAATTTCAACTTATCTCTGTTGAGTGGCCCGAGCTGCCTTCTTCTCTAGCAGCAGTCTCCCGAGCTCCCGAGCTCCCGAGTGAAGCTTCCCGAGCTCCCGAGCGAAGATCCCAAGTGAGGTTCCCGAGTGGTCGGTGATCTCCCGAGCGAAATCCTGGTGTGGCCGAATGAGCTTCCGAGTGGAATCTCCCGACCCGAGCGGTTTTTCCCGTGCGGCAGAGTGAGCTCCGAGTGGCTGAGCGAGGTCCCGAGCGGAAGGCCGAGTGAGCTGTCGAGGGGTATTGCCGAGTGACCGAGCGAGTTCCCGAGTGGCAGACCGAGTGGAAGGCCGAGCGGAGTTTCCCGTCTGGGATCTCCCGAGTGGAAGGTCGAGCAGAGTTTCCCGACTGGAAGGCCGAGCGGAGTTTCCCGACTGGGATCTCCCGAGTGGAGGTCGGACGTCTCCCGACCGGGAGGTTGCTGAGGCCTGCACAGCGCAGTTTTCTTGAAACAGATTTGTCCTCCTCCGGTGGTGCTTCGAGGCTCAGATGGACTTCTATCTCTCAGGATATAACAGCAGACCACGGGCACAACGGAGCACTCGTTGCTCGTGGCGAACTGAGGATGTACCCGACTGCTATCAGCGGAGCGAAGGTCGGGAAAGAGGTGGCGTTGTAGCGGAGGAGAATTTCGTAGCGTCCGATCTCGCATTAATCAAAATTAATGCATCAGTTACATTTGAGCAAAAATCAATTTTGGCGAAACATTGGTTCATCTGCTTGGACAAATTTTGCCCCGACCGGTCGGACATTCGACGTGCGCGGGTCGTGCACGCACACGAGTTCACTTGGTTCAGTACAAATCCGGGCCCTGGATTTGCACCCCCTGCACACCCACGCGTGAGAGAGAGCCTCTCCCCTAGCATTTGTTCACAACTACCATGCTTGTGATACAATATAAACCAAACATTTTACCTTAAAACTCCCAATGTGGGACTAAAGCCCCACTCACAAGGGAGTCCCTTTATTCTCCTCTTCACTTTCCATTCAATGGAAAGATCCAATGTGGGACTAAAGTCTCACCACCTCTCTTTCCATTCACAATAAATATGAATGAAAAATTCTAATGTGGGACTAAAGTCCCACCACCTCCCTTTCCATTCACAATCGATATCCAAGATATCCTACAAGAGGGCATTATGGAGTTTAGTTTTACGATGAATAGATACTTTTTATTCACTATTTATTTATTATTTTGTTGGATGAGTTACGTGTGGAGGTCATGGAGGCCAATTTATATATGTACAATGGATTTAGATTATCCGCTGTACAAACTGTTCAATTTTCATCAGATATACGACCTCTCGAAGCGTGACATATCACACGGAGTTTATATCGACCAAGACATCAAGAATATACTACCTCAGTCTATATTGAAACTTTAAAAAAAAAAGCAAAATTATGAAAATATTGAGCTATACATGGATGGATGGTATAAGAAGTTTGCTCGTGGATCTCATACTTTTTATTATATATATATTTCTTATCTCTCATTTCTATTTTATATTATATATAATTAATTTTGGATAAAATTTAAATCCATAAATTATATATATTTCTTATCTCTCATTCCTATTTTATATTATATATAATTAAATTTTTATAAAATTTAAATCCATAAATGATTAACCTGAAACAATATTAATAATTAAAAAAATACATAAGCCGTTGTTGAACACTGAACAGCATGTTTTAACAAATATTAAAAAAAAATCTATTTAATATTTTAAAAAACCCACACTATGTGAAAATTGATAATAGACTTCGGCACATGTTACTTCGACGATTTCGTTTAACGAAATAATATATATTAATCAACTTCAGTAATAGATTTAACGAAGTAAATTCTATTTTAGACTTCACAGAATTAAAATTGTAATTCTCACTATAATTTTATCTAATATTTTACTTCATTAAAAATATTTAACGAAGTATTAGTTACAAAATAAAATCTATATATAAACCTGTATACGAAGTAATAAATTTGAACCAAGTAATATGTTATCATAGTAATATATTAACAATGTTATCAGGTAATATATTAACATATTAATATATTAATATGTTATTATATATAAATGTGAAATCAACAAATCCAACCGTAACACATCGTTCTTTCCCTCACACCGCGCCTGCACCTCCCCCATCTGCCCGACACTGTGGCTCCCTCTTCTGCCCGATGACTCACAAGCACCGCCCCTTTGCCAAGCGCGTCCCCCTCAGCCCCTCTGCCTGACGACTCAGAAGCCCCTCCTCCTCTGCTCGATGAAGCACAAGCACCTCCTCCTCTGCTCGACGACGCACAAGTGCCTCCCCCTCTACTCGACGCACAAGCTTGAGGTTTACCATCGTCTCCTTCGATTTTGTCTCTTCTTTTCCTTTTGGTTTTCTTCCCTCTCCCAGAACCTTCTTCCCTTTCCCTGTAATGCAAATAATGAATAAATAGTGTAATAATAGAGGAAATATTAATTCCACTCTCTTTGATTTGGCCACGTTTAAACAACATAAGTACATGTATATATTTTCTAAGTTACAGATCAATTAATCAAATGAGTTATATAATTCATACTTTTTTTGTCGTTCTCCCGGTTCCAAATAGATGTTATGAGGGAGAGGACGATGATTGGAGTAGTATTCATGATTCTCGACCAATTGATGATGTTGATGATATTCATTGTATTCCTGCTCATCAAAGATACTTTAGATCGGAAAATGATGAGGTCTGGGTCACGAAAAAGAAAAAAATGATGTTATGCATTTTTATGTTATGAACAAGATGGTCGTTTAACTCTAGCTTAAGTTTATGTTATGCATCTTTAAGTGTGCTGGGGTTTCTCTGTTACCTTCAATAAACATAGCTATTTTATTGTTTGCTATATGGTGTTATTAATAGATTCTTGTTAGGATTTCAGGCATAACTGTAAAACCATTTCTTAATAGCTATCTTATTGTTTGCCTCATCATAGCCTTGTTGATTACTATTTTATGTTTATGTTATTGTTATTATACAGATTTTAACAATGGTTTTATTTATGTTCTTATACCGTCAAAACTCGATGGGTCGTAACAAGCAGAAAACAAAAGTGGTAGCTGAGGAGTTACATGGAATAGTTGATGTAGAGCTGCATGGAGTTACGGATGAAGAAGATCGTTCTATAGATGTGCAGAAGAACAAGAGAGATCCTACATCAATATGTAAACTAACTGCAACTGCAAGATGGGGGAAAAAAATCAAAAATCGATTATGATGACATGTGGCGACCATTATACAATGCAAATGGAAAGGCACTGCAATCGTACATTGGCTCTGTTACTAGAACCATGGTGTCAATCAATATAAAGTCTTGGCCTACTGTTCTAGAAAATATAAAGCAAAAATTGTGGGAAGAGATCTTGGTAAGATTAACATTCTTATTCATGCTCAACTTTTTTATTAATAATAATACTTACTAATATTTTGTATTGCAGAATGTGTTTGAATTAGCACCACAAAGTAAGGCTGATGTGATGAGTTCAGCGGCACAAAAGTGGCGAGATTTCAAAAATAAACTGACTAGTAGGTTTGTTTGGCCAAACAAAGGTAATCTCGACAAATTGAGTTCTCCTCCAAGTCAGTATCAAATCCCAAATGCAATTTGGAAAACATTTGTCGATGAGAGACTTCATCCCTCATGGGAGGTACTTCATGACATTGTCATTTTTCTATTAAGAATTATTTAATTTTATATTTAACTCAAGAATATAATGATGCATGTAGGCTATTCATGATAAGCAAAAAGAATGAACAATGCATTATAAATATCATCACAGACTATCTCGCAAGGGTTACATCGGCTTAGAGGCTGAATTGGTAAGATATGGACCATTTTATTTGCCATTTACAACAAGGACTTTATGTTATTAAACTAATCGATTTTGGAATTGTAGCGGGAGAAAAAATTAATTGCTGAAAATGAGGAAGTTGATAGATCGATGCTTTGGCGTAAAGCCCGTGAGGACAAATCTGGCAACGTAACAAACATGGAGATAGCAGGAGTCATTGAAAAAATTGTAAATGTTTAGTTTTATCTAATTTTCATATTGCATAGCCAAATAAAATTTGAGTTTTTGGATTGATTTGTTGTATCCCTTATTATAGGATGATTTGATGGAAAAGAAGGTCAAAGAAGAGTTCAAACCTTCTGGAATGAATGATGTGTTAACCACTACCTTAGGAAATCCGGAACACTATGGACGAGTTAGAGGTGTTGGAGGAAGCGTCAAACCCCAACTATACTTTAAAACTCCAAGAAGGATTAGGGAATCTGTTCCAAAGGATTCAACTGACAACTTCAAAGAACAATTAGAGGAGAATCAGATCTTGAAGGCTGAACTTGAGAAATTGAAGGCTCAACTTGCTCAAGTCATTAATGATCAAACTTGTGAAGCTGTGATATCGAACAAGTCCTCACACATGAACGATCCAAAATGCACCGAGGATGTGGAGGTTTATGAAAGTCGCACTTCAAACTTGGAGGTTCTATATTTCTCAATATTATGTATAATTGATTCGTTTTTTTCAATTTCAAATATTTGTTATCAATCTCTTATTGTTCTTAAAGGGGAAAAATATAATTTGGTTATGAAACAACGTGAAAATGTGGTAGTGTATGGCACAATACTATCAGAAGGAGATCTAAATATAATGATTTATCATGTTTCACTTGGGGAAGGGAACTTCAAGGTATCTGTTGATGTTGTCTTAGATGAAGGAGCAGAGCTTCCAATCCCAATTAAGTCTAGACCAACAATCGTCAATGATGCTGTCGGAACAATTGTTGCTTGACCTAAAGAGTTGGTAATTTTACCAACAATGAAGGTATACTTTTAGTTTTCACAAAGAGTTGGTATTTTATAATTATCACTTGATTTTGTTTTGAATACTCATATGAATATTTTAAAATATTGTAGAAGAATGTGAAACCTCAATCCAAAAGAGCAAACGATTGAGGTTTCACATTCTTCTACAATATTTTAAAATATTCATATGAGTATTCAAAACAAATTCAAGTGATAATTGTAAAATACCAACTCTTTGTGAAAACTAAAAGTATACCTTCATTGTTGGTAAAATTACCAACTTTTTAGGCCAAGCAACAATTGTTCCGACAACATCATTAACGATTGTTGGTCTAGACTTAATTGGGATTGGAAGCTCTGCTCCTTCATCTAAGACAACATCAATAGATACCTTGAAGTTCCCTTCCCCAAGTGGAACATGATGAATCATTATATTTGGGTCTCCTTCTGATAGTATTGTGCCATACGCTACCACATTTTCACGTTGTTTCACAACCAAATTACATTTTTTCCCCTTTAAGAACAATAAGAGATTGATAACAAATATTTGAAATTGAAAAAAAAAGAATCAATTAGACATAATATTGAGAAATATTGAACCTCCAAGTTTGAAGTTCGACTTTCATAAACCTCCACATCTTTGGTGCATTTTGGATCGTTCATGTGTGAGGACTTGTTCGATATCACAGCTTCACAAGTTTGATCATTAATGACTTGAGCAAGTTGAGCCTTCAATTTCTCAAGTTCAGCCTTCAAGATCTTATTCTCCTCTTATTTTGAAGTTGTCAGTTGAATCCTTTGGAACAGATTCCCTAATCCTTCTTGGAGTTTTAAAGTATAGTTGGGGTTTGACGCTTCCTCCAACACCTCTAACTCGTCCATAATGTTCCGGATTTCCTAAGGCAGTGGTTAACACATCATTCATTCCAGAAGGTTTGAACTCTCCTTTGACCTTCTTTTCCATCAAATCAATCCAAAAACTCAAATTTTATTTGGCTATGCAATATGAAAATTAGATAAAACTAAACATTTACAATTTTTTCAATGACTCCTGCTATCTCCATGTTTGTTACGTTGCCAGATTTGTCCTCACGGGCTTTACGCCAAAGCATCGATCTATCAACTTCCTCATTTTCAGCAATTAATTTTTTCTCCCGCTAAAATTCCAAAATCGATCAGTTTAATAACATAAAGTTCTTGTTGTAAATGGCAAATAAAATGGTCCATATCTTACCAATTCAGCCTCTTAGCCGATGTAACCCTTGCGAGACAGTCTGTGATGATATTTATAATGCATTGTTCGTTCTGTTTGCTTATCATGAATAGCCTACATGCATCAGTATATTCATGAGTTAAATATAAAATTAAATAATTCTTAATAGAAATATGACAATGTCATGAAGTACCTCCCATGAGGGATGAAGTCTCTCATCGACAAATGCTTTCCAAATTGCATTTGGGATTTGATGGAGAACTCAATTTGTCGAGATTACCTTTGTTTGGCCAAACAAACCTACTAGTCAGTTTATTTTTGAAATCTCGCCACTTTTGTGCTGCTGAACTCATCACATCAGCCTTACTTTGTGGTGCTAATTCAAACACATTCTGCAACACAAAATATTAGTAAGTATTATTATTAATAAAGAAGTTGAGCATGAATAAGAATGTTAATCTTACCGAGATCTCTTCCCACAATTTTTGCTTTATATTTTCTGGAACAGTAGGCCAAGATTTTATTTTGATTGGCACCATGGTTCTAGCAACAGAGCCAATGTACGATTGCAGTGCCTTTCCATTTGCATTGTATAATGGTCGCCACATGTCATCATAATCGATTTTTGCTTTTTCCCCCATTTTGCAGCTGCAGTTAGTTTACATATTGATGTAGGATCTCTCTTGTTCTTCTGCACATCTATAGAACGATCTTCTTCATCAGTAACTCCATGCAGCTCCGCATCAACTACTCTATGTAACTCCTCAACTACCACTTTTGTTTTCTGCTTGTTACGACCCATCGAGTTTTGACTGTATAAGAACATAAATAAAATCATTGTTAAAATATGTATAATAACAATAACATAAACATAAAACAGTAATCAACAAGGATATGATGAGGCAAATAATAAAATAGCTATTAAGAAATGCTTTTACAGTTATGCCTGGAATCCTAACAAGAATCTATTAATAACACCATATAGCAAACAATAAAATAGCTATGTTTATTGAAGGTAACAGTCAGTTCCAGCACACTTAAGATGCATAACATAAACTTAAGCTAGAGTTAAAGGACCATCTTGTTCATAACATAAAAATGCACAACATCATTTTTTTCTTTTTTGTGACCCAGACCCCATCATTTTCTGATCTAAAATATCTTTGATGAGCAAGAATACAATGAATATCAACATCATCAATTGGTCGAGAATCAGGAATACTGCTCCAATCATCGTCCTCTCCCTCATAACATCTATTTGGAACCGGGAGAACGACAAAAAAAGTATGAATTATATAACTCATTTGATTAATTGATCTGTAACTTAGAAAATATATACATGCACTGATGTTGTTTAAACGCGCCCAAATCAAAGAGAGTGGAATTAATATTTCCTCTATTATTACACTATTTATTCATTATTTGCATTACAGGGGAAGGGAAGAAGGTTCTGGGAGAGGGAAGAAAACCGAAGGAAAAGAAGAGAAAAAATCGAAGGAGACGATGGTAAACCTCAAGCTTGTGCGTCGAGTAGAGGGGGAGGCACTTGTGCATCGTCGAGCAGAGGAGGAGGTGCTTGTGCTTCGTCGAGCAGAGGAAGAGGGGCTTCTGAGTCATCAAGCAGAGGGGGAGGCGCTTGTGGCAAAGGAGCGGTGCTTGTGAGTCATCGGGCAGAAGAGGGAGCCGCAGTGTCGGACAGATGGGGGAGGTGCAGGTGCGGTGTGAGGGAAAGAACGATGTGTTAGGGTTGGATTTGTTGATTTCACGTTTATATATGATAACATATTAATATATTAATATGTTAATATATTACCTGATAACATTGTTAATATATTAATATGATAACATATTATTTGGTTCAAATTTATTACGTCGGTATACAGGTTCATATATAGATTTTATTTTGCAACTAATACTTCATTGAATATTTTTAATGAAGTAAAATATCAGATAAAATTATAATGAGAGTTGCAATTTTAATTCTGCGAAGTCTAAAATAGATTTTACTTCATTAAATTTATTACTGAAGTTGATTAACATATATTACTTCGTTAAATAAAATCGCCGAAGAAACCTGTGGCGAAGTTTATTATCAATTTTCACATAGTGTATAGACGCTTAAATAGTGGAGATGTTAGCCGTCCGATTAAGAACAAAGCTAAATCTGCAGCGATGACTCCATACATAATTGAATTGAGATCGAAATTCAATTTATTTTGAATCACATAAAAATAAGGAATATAATAGTTATTGATATAATAAAATTTCAATTCATGGAATGGAATAATAGATAGAATAATTATTTTTATATTTAATTAGTAAAATACTTTTAAAATATTGAAGGAATAATTTTCTTTAATACAAATAATTTATTTGAATACTGCTTTTGGGATTAAAAATTGGATAAAGTATTTGGAAATGCATTTTTCAATCCAAATGATATTGAATTAATTTACCAGCACGGAAAAATTAAGTGAATGTTAAATTATACGACAAAGTTTGCTTGATTAGATAAAAATTAAAGGCTAAACAAATCGATGATATCATCAATTGATTGATATTGAACAGTTAGTTCAGTTCAATCAAATATATTGACGTTTCACCGAATATATAAAATTTAAAATCAAATTGAATGAATTCAAAAAAATTAATATATTTTTTTAAAATTAAAATTTTGAATTAACTCATCTTGGCAACTACCACCACTTCTTCCTTATTTTTTTACAAGGGATGTTCAAGTTTATACCGACTAATCCGCTTGGCTGACCGACCCTACCCCACAACCTTCAACGAGAGTCCACAGGTCAACGAGGGTAAATCGCGGGACGGAGACACGTGACGACTTCACCACTGATGATATCGATACACGATGACCCGATCACGTAGCAACCTGTGTCGATTTTTTTCATCAACATACTACGCGCTCTACCAGGGAAGAATCGAACATGAAAAATAAAGGATTACCCAAATAAATCATTACCAATCACATCATCATGCCCGCAGAAGCACCACCACTTCTTCCTTGTGGTACTACAGCAGATGCAAGCAAGCCTCCATGACACTGACACAGGCTCAGTTCAACGAACCATGGAAGGGGCCAAAAACATCAAAATCCAGCCCCTTAGCTGTTTCCTTCATTCAATGTATCTTGAGTGTTAGGACAGTTGACTTCCCTATCACATGGAAGATCATACCGTGTCTGACGAAAACATGTGAATGTGTTTAGGAAAGTACCTACAAACTGAAATGGGATAAGATAGACAGCACAGGTAGAGAGAAAAGGAGGACCAGATGTTCCAGGATAGAATACTAGGTATCTAAGAAAGTTATCATTTGAGCATTGCTAGGTACCGCAGATCTTCTCGACTCTTATGAATGAGTCGGTATCGTGTTCTTAGTTCATCATCTAACTCTAAAACTGTATGACTCAGCACTAACCACAGATAACACAAGCACTGTCAATCTAGTCCTAATGAAGTCTTACAGAGAAGAAAAGGATACAGTAATAGGGGAAGATCACCTTAAGCAAAATTCGTCTGTTATTTATGCTCAGTTTCCGCCGAGATGATCCCGCCATCTATCATCTAACTAGAACCATTGAATCCATGCACAGCATCGGTGTAGTCCATTCCCGGCGCGAGTTTGATGCCTCCGGTAACTTCAATTGGCTGGCCGCCGAGTTTTGGCTGAAAATGCACCATGCTTTGCTCCACCAAGCTATCAATTTCGTCAAAGAGGTTGCCGCCAACTCCCGGGCTGTATTCAAATAAGTTGTACTCCATCTGATTTCGATCATTTGACTCTTCTAACATCGTCAAACCTCCCGAGTTGAAGATCTTGCTACTGTTGACATTCATTTCATAGAAGTCCATTAGTTCATTGATTGTTTTTTGCCCATCAGAAGGAATGCCCAAGTCAGACATATCAATTGGATTGTGATTTGAATCAATCGAAGGATGATTGGGCTGGGTATTCGATGGCAAAGTAGAAACTGAAGGTTTATTCTCGGCCGACTGAACTTGGTTGTTCACCTTTCCGACACCGGGAGGTATAGCGTTCTGATACTTGCAGAAGTACTGGTGAGTGTTTCTAGCATTCCTATCAAGAAATCCATGGTAAACATTATTATGTGGGCATACCACATTTTCACATGTAAAGATCCTCTGATCCATCTCTGGTTCAGGATTCATCATTATGCGACTTTCTTCCGACTTAATGAAATTTGCAGCACACGAACTAGCTCGTAGTTTGAATTTGTTAGTCTCAACAGCCACCTTGTAATCCATATCCCCGTTACGGCCTTCTTCAACACCTTCAACGTCTCCTGAGGATGGGGCCGGGTATGCATCCGGATGCAACTTCATATACATTTCCTCTTCCTGTTTAAGAACCCCAAGCCATGTTGCACTCTCCTTGGCGGTCATCTTGTCTTGCAAGCATTTGGACTGCCTAACAAGCCTGCGGATCTTCTCAATGTCGGGGGACATATGCTTGATCACAGCCGTCAAGACACTGACCTTCCAAGCCTTCTTGAGGTCGTGTGGCTTCTTGTAGGGGGGCGGTCCTTGTTCATTCAGGATCCCTAGTTGAGTCGACCATTCCTCTCTCCCAGTAGGCCACCATGGCGGTGGGATTCCTTTTTCGAGAGGAAACCTTCGCTGCGGCGGATCACAGTGCAGCATAAGGGCTGACAGAAGAGAACCCAGTGTTGTGTCTTGAAGCTCTTGCAATGAGTGAGAGCTAGCAGTTCCAGAACTGAAATCGCTGCCAGACCGAGGGATGGCATTCTCGGCTCGATATTTATCTATTGCAGCTGGCCCGTTACGATCAAACCTGACCTTTTCTTTCCACCAACCCCTGAGATTATCAGAAGCACCGCCGACCGGCTTGCCTTTATCAGGAATTATACCATAGACAAAGCCCTGAGCTTTGCAAACTTCCATCATCTTCAGCATGTACTTGAGAATTCCATCCTGTGCCCGCGACATCTTCTTCCGGCATTGACTTTGCTTAACCGCATCCCCCAGATGCTTGTTTTTGCTCTGTTGCTGCTCCTTTAAGCGCTTCAAGAGCATACGGTCCCTCCACATACGCCTTTCAAGTTCTTCTATGTCAATATCGTCATCACTCTCTTCACCACCAACCTCGGTAAAATTTTCAAATCCCGTGTCAACCGGGTCTCCTTCTCCCATTATGCATTCGCCGATTGAAGGCTGAAGGAAACTGCCAAAACTGATACTCCTCTCATTGTTGTAGGGATGTGCCATGCCTTCAACTAATAGTCTCCCCAAAAATTACGAGATGCACGAGAAAGCAAACATTTGTACACTTGATACGGAAAAGGTATTGTTTCCTCCTGCAGTACAACAAGTGACCTTTAGAACATATCATCGAGTGTCTAAAGTGTAACGAACATAATGACGTGTAGTTTATATCCAACTACCGACACAAATGCACGGTAAATGGCAATGAAGAAATGTGTGTCACAAAGTGCATAACAAGGAAACATATGCTCATGTATAAAATGTACAAATAATAGCTTATGTGTGCGAGTGAACTAATGTCGTCATTTTTTAAGTTGTAGATTATAGAATGCTATAAGACCGAAGCATAGAGTAAACATGGTCAAAGAGGAACAAACAAAAATATACAGATCATTTGCCTAGAAAAGATGGTCTTCCTAATGACACACTAGGAACATTACCTTTATATTTCCTTAAGTTAAATGGGCAAATACCAAGTAACTGAATCCTAGATCAGCTCGCCGTGTACAATGGTCATTTACGAATGTTGATCATGACACCAGAAGAAGCTAATATCGAAAATGCTTCAAAGCTAATAGAAACAACTTGCTAATAATGTACGAACCTAGAGAGCGGCTAATGATTCTTCAACACTAAAGATGGAGCCATCTGTACCAAGACTGACTGATTTCTAGCCAAATGAAATGAAAGCATACCAAAAGATATAATCAAAAGGCATGGATACTGTAAAAACATATTCTTTTTATGTAATTAGAAAAGATTGAAGTAATCTCCATCCTAGATCTACACATAGAAGCAAAATCCTCTAAACAGCAATGCAATAACAAATGACTTCTGTTTCCATGTTCAAACATTAAAGCAGTCTAAATTGGATTGCTAAACAAGGAAAGGTTTAAAGAGAATAGATCAAACTACATCAAACCAAGAGGAAGGGCCAGATATATTCATGATTTATGATTGGCCAATATGGAAGATAAATAAATAGATCTCCATGGAAAAAACTGAATAATAGTTTCAAATCCGACACAATATTACTCGACCAAGAAAAGACTGAGACAAAACACCACCAAATCCTCCCCTGGTTGGTTGTAGCAAAAGGAACTTCCTTACAAAAAAAAAAAAGATCATACATCTTAATCCAGAGATGAAGTCTTCAATTGGAAATGAACGAGATTTCATGCATAAAGAAAATATATATATATATATATATAAAATGAACATATCGGAAGCAAACTCTCTTCCTTAACTTCAGTGGAATTCAAGCAGTCGGAAAGAGGGCAAATACTCGGATCCCCAAAAAATCAGGGACTTAGCCGCCGTTAGGGCAGACCAAATTAACTAACTAAACTCCCAACCGCCGGTCCATTAAAAAATAACAAAAAAGCAACAAAAAAATGACCAGTCAAGAAACACCAATAGGGCAAAGCGCGGCAGGCAAGAACAAAAAGGGCGCGCAGAGATCCACCAGAGAAGGAGCACAGTGAAGATCATAAACAAGGTAGCACCTTTAACCAAACAAACCGAGCAAAAATCGCACCTTTTTTCAGTTTCCCACCCACGGCCTCAAGATCAAACTCCGCTTCCCCGCGACGCAGATCGATCCCTCGGCTTTCACCAGGAGCGTCACTTCCCGGCGAAGAAGATCAGGGAGGGCACGGAAATTGGAGACGAGGTCTCTTGGAGACGGTCAGATTGAGATTAAAATAATAGAAATGGACGGAAAGCGAAGTCGGCGGTGGAATTCTCAGCTCGCCCCGCGGCGGCTGCTGCTTCTTCGTCCTCTGTCGTTATTTCCCTCCATATCGCCGTTATTTTCCTCAATATATCGTTTGTTGCCACGCGTCCGGATGAGATGCTACAAGCACGTGACCGGATCCCTTATGAGTTGACTATCAACATATTTTTTATAATTTATAAATTAAAAATTAAATACATTTGATAATTCAAATTTAATTAATTCAAAATTAAAATAATAATAATAATTTTAGGTATAGTCCAACGTTTATAAATATTTACCTATTTTAAAAAATAATAATAATAATAATGGCAATTAAAACTATATGATAATTCTAAATTATAAAGAGGAATAATAATTATTTTTTCTGAATATGCCGACTCTGAAGCTCATAAAAATAACAAAATAAAAATATATATAGTAATAAAATAAATTTAAAAATGGGTTGATGGATATGGTTGAATAGGTTAAGTGATTGGCAATTTTCACATGGTTATTTCGTTTGAAAAACATCTCATCAATTGACTTGTGCGTCGTTTCTATAAATATGATAGGTTGATCTTAAACATTTTTCATAATTATTTATAATATGGTAAATTAAGAAATTAAACACATCACATATGAGGTTATTTATTTATACAAATCTATCATATGATCGACTCAATTATACATTAAAAATGTTTTTTATGGTATGTTCTTTGAATGTCAAATAAATTTAGGAATCATTCAATTTTTTTCATAAATTTTAATTTGTTGAGGCTTATTTGTTATTCTTAGAATTTAGTTATAATATTAATTTAATAGATAATTTTTGTATTTTTTTTCATTTCAAGGATATTGAGTTATTTTTAAATGGTATAACAATAATTCCATTTTAACCGACAATTTAAAATGCATCTTGCTATTAATTTTTCAACATTTTATTTTTGTCAATTAATCAATTAGCATTTAAAAATTTATGTTAGATAATAATGTAAAAAATAATTTATCAATTCAGTGTTTTTCAATAAATTAGAATATATTGAATCCCATCGGGGAAAAAACTGTCAAACATAGATTATAAATTAATTTTCTTACCTAAAAGTTCACCCATTAATATGATCTCCAGTGTCACTTTTAACGTGTTCGTCCTCTTACTTGCGTTAACCATAACATCTGAATTAATAGTCCCGTAATTTATTTTTTCCGTGTTGATCCTAGGACGAATTGACAGGGATGCTGAAATGAGTGAATCACCTTTTGTCACCCGAAGAAAATTTATTATACATAATCTTAAATTATTTATCAAAAAATGGCACACACAAAAAAATAAAAGAAACAGAATTGATCAGTAAGATCATCTAACGTCATTATCTCGAATTTACCTGAACAGTAGTCCAAACTCCAGTAATCGGAGTCAGGTCTTTCTTCATGACTGTCATTCAGTCACGGAAGTATATGGACAACTAATAAAGGGAGAAGGATACAAGAGCAATAGCTCATCTTGGATATTGTTCAGATTCTAGTATTCGACCTGAGTTTCCTGCAAATTTTCTGGGGGAAAATCTCTTTTGTCCCCTCCCGGCTCGTGCAACAGATCCCAACAGATAGTTCGCGATTCCTTTCCTCTGCGTAAAAAAAAAATAGACTATTTTGTCTCTTCCGTTGCCTTCATCTCCAACAATTCCTGCTGCTCCTCATCTTTGTTTTGAGTCTGAGTCTCAGTCTCAGCTACTGGTTTCTGGGGCCTGGTGGTTGACTGTTGGTATAGAACACCTCCAAACATGCAGATTAGTAGGCCGATTGTACCGATCAAGGTTGAATGTTTATCCCATATGACCAAATTTATCACGACGGTGAGAAGCTTGTTCACGACACCGAGCACTGTGAAACCCGTTGCTGAGATTGCTCTTCTGCAAGAAAACCCAAAGAAGGAAATCGCCAAGCCAAACAAACAGGACAATGCCACCGGCAAAATCACACCGAAAGAGTACCACTTGTATTCATCTGATATATCGCGCGTAATCTTTTTTAGCTCCCCCATTATAAGCAATTCCAAGGGAAAAAGCATCAATGCCTCCAAGTTGTTGTACAGCACCAGACCCCATGTGTTGAGCCCTATGGTCATAACGACGTGCTTTATGTACACAAAATCTATTGACATGCTCACGAGATAAGCCATGGCCCAAGTATAAGCGGTCACTGTGAACTGATAGTCGGTGAGCACGTAGACAACACTGCCTGCAAAGATGGTTGCAAGAGAAAGCCATGTCTTGGAAGAAGGCCAAGGCTGCTTAAGAAATACAGTCTCTCCAACGGCTACAAACATGGGAACCACCGAGCGAAACACAATAAATGTATCCACATTGGCATGGAGGAGGAGCTCGCTATTGGTAAAAAGTGACAGGTAGAAGATGATTGCTGCGGGTAAGAACTTCCACATGGTAATTCGGTCCAAACGATCATGTTCCACGAGCTTTAGCCAACCGCAGAGCATAACACCAAATGCACTAGTAAAGTATTGTAAAGCTGTCAAAGCACCTGGGTATGGAAATTTCATGACTGCCCACTTATTGATTATGGACAACAGAGATGCAGATATACAGTAGCCAGCAGCTACGCCGTATACTGATGCTTGATGTGCAAAACCTAGTAGAGTATCCTTCCAGGATGAAACACTTGAAGATGTTGAAGAGTTTTCATTCCCTCTGCTAGCATTAACTTTCAGAATCGCATCATCGCCGGACATCTGGATAGCAGAACCCATAATCATCACATAACATGAAATTGATAAAGAGATGCCTGGGAAAACAAAAGAATGAAACAAATTACTGTTAAAAAAAATGGCAATAAGAAGATAGACATGCTACAAATGAATGATTCAGCATCCAATCTAGACACATAATTATCATTTATAGCTTCAAAGGAATGACCCAGCATCTAATCAGCAACCGATCTTCACTTATCATTTTCATACCTTCTTTGTCTTTGCCTAAACAGAAATAAATTATTTGTCACCTGTTCTTGAGGTTTTCCTTCTACATATGTTTCAAGGAACAGTATGAAACAGAAATAAATTGAAGCTTCAATGATAATGTGAATCTTCAGTAAATCATGGTAACAGTTGAAATGGGTAAAAACAAGATACTTAATCATGGTTAAACAAAACATATAAAATGAAAAATTAACTCATTTTGGACTGATTGATTCAAGTGTCTCCCTAGAGCAAGAAACTACTAGCTGCAGCTCCAAATCTTTCAGTATGCCTATTAAAAGAAGGAAACATCACCATTGTCAAGTTATAGGACACTCATGTGGTTTGAACAAATTTTCAATCCCATTGATCACACTGATAGTCTATCATCTATAACACTTCGTAATTCATCTTTGCTTTAATTTGTTGTCTACCATATTGTCTATTCTTAGGATGCAATATGCAAAATGATCACCAACCAGCTCACTGGAATATCCATTTGTCACAGAACTTAGATATATGCAAAAGCTGAGTTGTTCCATGCAAAACACAGAATTCCCAGATGCACAAAGATGCCAGAACGTGTTCCAAAAGAGTTATTGTATCCTTCTGCTAGTAAAAGCAATAAATCCAAACTAAAATTGTACCAAAAATTGCTGCAATATTTTTAGTTGAGGAATAATGTAACCGGCAAACTAGTGCTTATATGACACAAGAACTACATAACAATCACTACCAGCACAATCATCACGAGACTGAAGACCGTCTAACAACTCTTTCTTATTAACAATCCATAAATATTCATTGTGCATAATGATGAAACAGAACCGCTCAAAGAGAAATCGCAGGTCTTCAAGACTTAAAACTCTGGCAACGAACTTGAACCAATGATCCATGTAAAAGCAGGAGTGCTTTAGCGGGCACACATTGCAGATATTAAACTGATACGCTAATGAGAAATCTCACCGTCCATAAATTTCCAGATACTGGCACCACACAACACACCCAGATCCAGAAGACCAGTAGCCAAGAATAAAAAAAAATGTTCATACATAAAAAAAGGAAACACGAACCGAACGGCGAATGATGCACGGAAGGCAAACCAAACGTAAAATCAAGAAATCCATATGAAAATCACAACGGCGAGAGAGAGAGAGAGAGAGAGGACCTCGAAGGAAGAAGGGGGTCTTTGTGACGCCGAAGTCTTTGGTGGAGAATGGAGTGAACACCGGCGATCGGCGACGAGTAGGTCAATCGGAGTCGCGCTTTCCCGTCGGAGCGATCGTTCAGCCCACCATGGCCAGCTATTGGGCCGCGAAATTTGATAACATTGGGGTATTATGGTAATTTCACTAAGATAAGAGTTTAACTAAGATGAGAATTTATTTGTTCAACTCATCAATTAAACAAAACTAATAAATTTGAATACATTTATTCAGTTTGTTAATATTTGTGAATTATTTTTATCAATAAAATTTTAAATAAATAAAAATAAAATTTAAAATTAATTAAAAAAATATATTATCAAGTTCAATAATCAAATATAAAAATTTCAAAAATAAAAATTTCAAATAATCAAATAAGTTTAAAGTAAAATTTTAATAACATGAATTAGGCTCAAGCCAAATTTGAATCAAACTTAAGCTCATAAAAAATAAACCAAATGAAATTTAAATAATCATTTCAACCGTTTGATTAATTTTAAACTCAATTCAAATTTATCAAAGGGCGTACATAACTTTTCAAATTAACCAAAAGACGCACGCTAATTTGTTATTAACCAAAAATCACATCTTTGTTAAAACCGAAAGAAATTTAGATATTTCCACAATGGTATGATATTGTCCACTTTGGGCCTAAGTCCTCATGGTTTTGCTCTTGGGCTCTTCTAAAAGGTCTTATGTCAATGGAGATATCTTTTTTTCTTATAAATCTATGATCTTTCCCATGTGTTTTCGATGTGGGACTATGTTTGCAACCTTGCAACCCCAACAATCCCCCTCAAGTGGAAACTTTTTCCATTTGATGTCCGATCCTTAACCCACCAGGACTTTTTGCCTCTCAGTCCAACAATCCCTCCTCAAGCGGAAACTCATTCCGTTTGATGTTCGATCCTCAACCCACAAGGACTTTCTGCCTCTCGGTCCACCCAATCTACTAGAACTTCACCGCCTAGCCACAACTAGGACTTCTCTGCCTGGTGTCTGGTCCTCTTATCAAGACATGGGAGCCCACACATCTTTTATTCAAAGCTTAACCCACATTGTTAGATCTGGATCATGGCTCTAGCTCGTGCTTCTTCCGGCGGTTAGTCCGATGAAAACGACCTAGCTCTGATACCAATTGTTAGAACAAAAAAAAATATAAATATCTCTACAATAGTATGATATTGTCCACTTTGGGTCTAAGCTCTCATGATTTTGCTCTTAGGCTCTCCCAAAAGGTTTCATGACAATAGAGATATCTTTTTTCCTTATAAGTTTATGATATTTCCCATGTATTTTCGATGTGGGACTATGTTTGCAATCTTACAACCCCAACAATTTTTTCCAATGCTCTTCCCGTTTTATCCTCCTGACAAATCTGACTTTTATGAATGCAACCATTTTTTTCCTTTTCCTTCTCTTTTATGCATGCAATCTCTCTTCTTTTTCTCTCCTCTCTTCTCATTCCTCCTTTTTTTGCATACATTTTTTCTTCTCTTTCCTCAAATTCCTCTCCCCCTCTTTTATTTTTTCTCTCTTTTGGATGAATGCATGCATAACATGGGAAAAATATCAACCCAATGTGGGCTTGATATGAATGGATTTGACTTAATCAACAAAGTAAGATTTTCTCTAAACTAAATTTCCTATTTAGTTTTCAAATTCTCTGCGCATGTAAACTTTAATTAAATCCAAAAACATATATTATGTATTATGAACTAAACAAATTATTTTCATTGATACATATTTTTTATCCATGTTACAAAAGTAAAATATCATATTTTTTATGTTTTAGCCTAATTAAGAAATCTGGGATTCTTTTTTTTATTGGGACTACATGAAAGTTTTTTAAACATTCTAAACTATAATTAAATCCGAAAGAATATATATACAATAAGAATTATTTATCATTATTGTCAATATATCTTATTAATTATATTTAAATACAATAAGATTCCCTAAAATAATGAATAAAATAAATTAAGATGGAACCAAAATTTAAAAGTCACATTGGGCCTGATATGATTCATATCAGGACTGCGTTGGATTTTTTAGTCGATTCTTTCGATTACATTTTAATGCCTCCTGAAAAGCCGAAATTAGTAATGGATAACACTATTTTACTCCTTGTAATTTCAAAAATTTACAGAAACTAAAATGAGTTCAATCAGACATGTCTAGCTTCATCAATGGATTTTGACCGAAACTCACTGATAGACATATCTCAATCCACGTTGGGCCTGATATAATTTCATATCAGGTCCAATATAACCTTTAAATTTTGATTTCACCTTAATTTATCTTATTCATTGTTTTAGGGAATCATATTGCATTTATATAATTAATAAAGAGATATTGGAAATGATAATAAATAATTTTTATTAATAAATAAAAACTCACATAATTTAGAATATTATCAAAAACACTAAATTATATATATATTCTTTTAAATTTAATTATAGTTTAGAATATTTAAAAAACTTTCAATAGTCTCAAAAAAGAAGAACTTTAAATTTCTTAATTAGACTAAAACATAAAAAAAAATATGATACTTTACTTTTGGTAATAGGGATAAAAAGATAATATGCATTAATAAAAATAATTTTTTTAGTTCATAATACATAATATATGATTTTGGATTTAATTAAAATTTAGAATGTGCGGAGAATTTGAAAATTAATTAGAAGAATTAATTTAGAAAATCTTACTTTGTTAATTAAGTCAAATTCATCCATATCAAGTCCACGTTGGGCTTAATCTATTTTTCATGTTATGCATGTATACATCCAAAAGAGAGAAAAAAGAGAAGAAGGGGAGAGAAAAAAGAATAAAATACATGCAAAAGAGGAAGGAATGAAAAGAGAGAAGAGAAAAAAGAAAAAAAAATTATATACATAAGAAAGAGAAAATGAAAGAGATTACATGTATAAAAGTTAGATTTATCATAAGTATAAAATAAAAGAGTACAGGAAAAGATATATTTTTTAGCTAATATTAAAATAAGGAGAAATTTTCTTAAACTCCCCAAACTCAAACTCAACTTTGCATGCAGTCCCCATTTAAAGTTTTCTTTGCATGCAGTTCTGATGGGATTGACAAGATAGTTCTGTGAGTATTATTTGAAGAAAATTGAGTATAAAAGTTAGAAATTTGAGTATGTAAGGTTGCATCCACCACATCAAGAACCTGTGTACTTAATTTTCACTCTTTTATACTCACTTTTCACTCTTTTATATTCATTTTTCACTGATATATACTCAATTTTCACTCTTTTATACTAATCTATCAGGAGTAAATGCAAAGAATTTATCAAATGGGGAGTGAAAGCAAAGATCAAATGGGGATTGGAAGTTTTCTATAATTTACCATTAAAATAACGTACTTAATTCAAAAAATTATGTGTATGTTTGATAAATTGACAATTTAATTATCTTATTTGATTAATTTTGAATTCAATTTAATTTTTCTTAATAGGTTTGAATACTGAATTATAAGTGTGTACACGTGTCAAAAAAACCTTTGTCAAGAAGCAGCTGTCGCTGCGAGAAAAGCCGTCAGCAAGCTCAATTGAGATCCTCTGTCACAAAAAAACGTCTATCCCGCCTGTCCCATTCTCCAACGACAGTCGACGAGTCATCCGATCGTCAATCGGACACCATCGATAAATTTTGATCATCGTATCGAATCAAATGATATCCTAGAAGAATGGTGAATCGATCGGAATCGATGCAATTGCAATCTCATCGGATTCGACGGTGAATCCGGCAAGATCGCAATTGCGCGATCCCGACGGGTTCATCGTACCCCCCAGGGTATAGTTTTGTTCAGAGCGGCAGCCAGAGGACGCCGGTGGTGTCGATCGACAATCGGACTACTCGCCGGCCGTCGTCGAGGAGCGGGACAAGGACTTTTTTTAGACAAAGGATTTGCCCTCCAGCAAGCTCGCATCCCTCCACGCCAAATGCAGCGGCAGAAGCGGATCTGCATAGCGAAGGCGACCCTCTGTCCCAGAGACGCCTCTGTCCCTTGTCTCATACTCATCAACGATGACCAACGAGTCCTCTGATCGTTGATCGAACACCATCAATGATTTCTTGTCATTGTTTCGAACTAAATTATACCCTGGGATATGGTGAATCCGTCAAAATCGCCGATCGGGCAGATCCTCTGTCCCGGGCAGACCTTCTGCCCCACCTGTCCCACTCTCCGGCAACGACCGGTGTCGTCCGATCGCTGATCGGGCACCACTTCCAACCGCTACCCTGAACAAAACTATACTCTGGGGGTACGGTGAACCCGTCGGGATCGCCGTAATTGCGATCTCGCCGGATTCACCATCGAATCCGACGAAATTACAATTGCAGCGATTCTGACCGGTTCACCGTTCTTCTAGGATATCATTTGATTCAGTACGATGATCAAAATCCATCGATGATATCCGATCGACGATCGGACGACTTGTCAGCCGTCGTCGAAGAGTAGGACAGGCGGGACAGGGGACTTTGTAAGACAGAGGATCCCGTCTGAGCGGCAGAAGCGGATCTGCGTCGCGAAGGTGACCCTCTGTCCCAGAGACACCTCTGTCCCCTGTCCCACACTCATCGACGATGATCAACGAGTCATCTGATCGTCGATCGAACACCATTGATGATTTCCGACCATTGCTTCCAACCAAATTATACCTTGGGATACGATGAATCCGTCGAAATCACTGCAATTGGAATCTCGTCGGATTCACCGTTGAATCCGACGAGATCGCAATTGTGACGATCCCAACCGGTTCATCATTCTCCAAGATATCATTTGATTTGGTACGACGATTGAAGATCATCGATGGTGTCCGATCGACGATCGAACAACACACCAATTATCACCGGCGAACGTAGGACAAGCGAGACAGAGAAAAATGGGATAAGGATCCCATCATCTGCATTGCAGCAAAGACGCGAGTCAAAGGGGAGGAATCCTCGCCAGCATCCACGCCGCCGCCAAGTCCGTCCTTGGAGCTTTCGGCAGAAGAAATCAGGTCACGGACACTGGACACGACCTCGCCGCAACTATTCCATGGCAGACGGTGCTCGTCGGGCCGCCGATTGCTATACCAGAAAGGAAGAGGCGGCGAGGAAATAGACCTTGCAGGCTGGAGAACCCACACCGGCATTCTGGCAGCTTCGAAATCAAGAAGGCGGCAGCCGGAGGAGGCGGAGCAGTAGCCAGAGGTGGACGTCGGCGAGGAAGAACAATGGCAGACGCATTCATGCAGAAAACATGAGAAAGAAGAGATCAAGAGGAGAAGAAACTGTAACAACCGAAATGGCAATAAAAGCGCAGAAACAGCCACACTGCAAATCTTGATGTTATCATACTGAAGCACGAACAACGAAAGAACACCGATAAACCAATTCAAGAACCGTGAAGTATGAAATTTGCTTGTATTTTACATTCCGACAAAGGCATCACCTCCCATCGTTCTCCATAGTCTGAGTTGGAGGAGCAGCAACCGGCGAGAAGGCCAGAGGAGGGCAGTAGCCATTCGACCTCTCGCGAATCTCTCGGTACTCTTGGCAAAGGGCACACAGATGACAGAACAAATGCGTGGGCAAGTCGCCGCAGGGTGCTTCCTATAAATAACATCAGTCATGGAGCACCATCTCACTAGGTAAAGTCGGCTATATAAATTTCCAACTGCCTACCTGCAGGTTGTATTTCGCACGGAGCATCTTGCGATATCCGCACGCGTAGCAAGCTACCATCGATCCGGGGACTCCGGCGAGTAGGCCTCCGGTGAAGAGACAGCAGAGGCTGTTGACCAGGCCACACAAGATGAAGTGGGTCATGCACGACCCTGCCAATGTGCCAGACCCAAGGAACTCTGCATTCTTCCCGAAGAGAAAGCAAGGGCAGACAGTGCCAACACAACCTAAAATAAGAGAACTTGTCAATGAGCTTCCTCATGAACTTTCATCAGGTCGAAAAGAATCTAGCCAGAACATTTCTAGGAACACTCGAGCATTGTATATGATCACAAATATATGATTTAGAATTCAGGCAAATACAAGAGTTCGCAAAAGGAATGATATGCCTTAAAGATGAAAATTGTCGCCATAGATAACGAAATGGAAACTGATTTGAGCTTAGCCTAGAATCCCCATGTTTATGAGAAATGTTGTGGTGTGATACGAATATTATCCTTTTTCTATTACATGAAAAAAATGCACCTTGAATTTTATATTCTTCGTAAACAAGGATCAGAGGTCAGAAAGTTGCATACAGCTCTGCATATCGTCAAAGCAAGCACAGATTCCAGATGACCATTGTGTTGGATCCTGCATTGTAGATTGCTGATAGGGAACACCATTTGCTTGAGTATTTCTGGTGTCCGTATCCTCCTGATCGAGAGGGATATATGGGGGAGGAACATAGCTGCCTGGTCCTTTCATATTAACTGAAAATAGATCATATAAAAAGTTTCAGGAGATGATTCGAATGAACTTTCAAACTTACAAAAAGAAAATAGATATCTTGTGAATGTAGAAGATGCATTAGAAAGATCAGCAGCATCAATAGTTCAGCATAATAAATCAACCAACTGTTATTTTCGTTCAAGCAATATGATAAGGACATTGATTAAATCAAAGTAAGAAGGATTTAAAGTCCCACAAAAACACAAAGACCATATTTTAGATGTTAAATCGTTAACTGACAAAGTTTCCACACCTTGTCATTATTTATATGCACAAAAGTAATTATCCCTATTGGGGAATTGAGAATACGAATTTAATTGGCAGTGTATATAGATCGAACAATAGCAAATTTATCCTCAGTGATTCATATCAAACATAGCCTAGTGGGATAAGACTTGACCGTTGTTGTTGTTTCATTTCCAACATAGGCATCTATTAAATTTCCACAATAATGTAACAAGCAAAAGACAAGCAAAGAGGATCCAAATATTTTATTTTATATTTTTGCAATTACTCGAGGAATGTGACCATGTAAACGATATGCCCATAATTTCATGTATGATGTGTAAAAACTTCAACCAGAGAAGTAAGAGTGCAACTATCCCAAATTAGTTCTGAAGGTTGGTGAAAAAGAAGGAATATGTAATGTGTTAGATAACTTACAACAAAGCTAAGAACTTTTGTTAAATCTTTTGTCTGACTAGACGGCTTGAAGGAAGGCAATAGCCAATTCAGTGGCCCAATGAGCCGTAAAGGATCTATTTAAGAAGATAGACAAACTAGGATAGATAGAAAATAAATAAGAAAATATAAATCTGCTTCCTTATTGTCTATTAGAGAAGATAGAAGGTGATAGAGTGTAAAGTGTATGCTGCTTATGCTGTTTGCTTGGAAAGACAAATATAGAAACTGAAAAATATGCAAAAGATCATCTTATCCATTGTATGATCATTCATCTTGGTTGCCCCATACTTAGTGTAGTCCTAGACGCATCACCTGGAAAGTCATTCCTTCCCTTTATCTCTATTCTTGGAAGGCATGACTCTCGCTGGATGCATATGGAAAAGAAAGCTCACTGATTGGTTGTCATCCAAGCTCGCTAACCAAAGCTTGCAAACAATCCCTAACCAGAGACAAGCAAAAACTAGAATGTTTCTAGAGTCGAAGACTGCATTGCACCTAAAAATGCATCCCAATTAATCATGTTTTGATGATATGAGATCAGCCAGCTCCATCCTTCTCTTCAAACATTCTCTCATCTCCCTCTAAGACAATTCATGCCTGATTTGATTTGGAGAGGGTATAGTTTGGTTTAGAGATGATCTGCCAGAATGATGGCATAAACATAAATGATGAAGGAAGCTAGGGAAACCCAAAAGCCATCAAGGGGAAATGGGGAAGCATGCTTGCAATTAATATTTTATTTTTTCAACACTCCCCCTCAAGTTGGGTTGTACATGCCCACTTAGCTCTTCAAAGTTGTTGCGTGGGAGAGCTTTTGTGAGAATGTCAGCTATTTGATGTCGAGATGAAATGTATGAAAGTTCCATGTTTCCGTTCATCACATTCTCTGAAATGAAATGCTGATCAATTTTAATGTGCTTCGTTCTATCGTGGTAACCCGGATTTTTGGCGATATTGATAGCTGCTTGATTATCGCACCGCAGTTTAACTGTGTTCTCTGTGGAAACTCCAAGGCCATTCATAATTCTTTGAATCCATATTCCTTCACAAATTCCAAGAGCAAGTGCCCTATCTTTGGGTTCAGCACTACTTCTAGCCACTACGGACTGCTTTTTGCTTCTCCAAGTTACCAAATTTCCCATTACATACATGCAGTTGCTAGAGGTTGGTCTATCATTAACGTTTCCTGCCCAGTCTGCATAAGTGTAAACATGTATGCCTGTGTCTTCAGTTTAGTAGCCCTTTGCCCGGAGTACTTTTAAGATATTTGAGAATCCTTTAAACGGCTTTCATGGGATGATTCATGAATTGACTTACCACACTTATAGAAAATCCGATATCAGGTCGAGTGTGTGATAGGTAGAGCAGTCTGCCTACATGAATTTACTTTCCCCTTTCTTTCCCTCTTCTCGATGTAGATTTTTTTCTCTCCCCTTCTTTCCCATTTCTTTTCTCTTCCTCCGCTCCAGGATTTATTTTCCGCAGAGGTTCCTTTCCCTCCTCAATCTGCGCCACGAAGGAAATAGAGCCTAAAGAAAGCTAGGGAAGCCCAAAGGACATCAAGGGGAAATGGGGAAGCATGCTTGCAATTAATATTTTATTTTTTCAACAGTTAGTGCGCTCTTGAAATTTTTATGCTAACGTTTAACTCTGATTGAATTAATTATAGCTTTGCATATTTATGAATTAACTAACTGTGAACTTTATGACTAATGGAATGTTAATTTCAATTCTTTTCTTTTCAAATCTGTGACCTTAAACTTGATTTCTTACCCAATGTTGTAGATTTTCTTTGTCCTTTTTTGTCAATGGTCATAGAATAAGAGAGCTCCGGAATCTAGTTCCTGTGACATGGGCACTTGCCTTTCTATAACTGCTATCAACTACAAGAGATGTTGCACGATCAGGTTCGGAATAGCAACATGTAAGAATCGGATAGCATCAGAATGTATAGAAGAGAAGGTGAGCATTTTTGTGTGAAATGGGAGAGAGGGAGCAACTATATTATCTCTATCACACTGAAAGAGACCAAAGTAAAGCCTCCTGCAAACTAGACATTCTAGAGAATTGGAGCACGAGAAGGTACATGCTTAGTGAGTGACTTCCTTAAGATTGACAATTAAAATTGTTGATCCTTCACCTACATTTTCTTCCCAGTTTCAAAGAAATACGATGGGTAAGACAAAGAACATAAAAATTTCATCTTTTGATCCTCCCTATGTCTATCTTTCCTCAACTTTCTCCGTAAACTATTGAATTCTAACATCAGCACTAACAGGTAGAACATCCAATCATATATAGAAACCTCCACAACTACAAACTTCATTAAATAACACAAACCAGATCCAAAACACAGTGATAAGGTTCTTCCAATAATGCAAATCTAAGATTTGTAGAGTGACACAGAAGATTATAGAAAATTTCTATAAAAAAAATCCCAACTATGCGGAAGTTTCTAACATAATAAAAGCGGAATCATATTAGATTTTTCTTACCAAGCGGATGAAACAGTGGCAATAGATCAAAGAGGGCTTGCGCCAATCTAATTGAAGCTTTGATTGCTCTTCTTCTCGTCGATCATCAATTGAATGGATCTAGGTTCCCAGATCAAAGTAGAGAAGAAAAAACTAGAGGACGAATCACAAATTGTTATTGTACCATGGAATCTGCATGAAACGATGGAAATTGCGTGAAACAAAGAAAGATATGTATATATTAAAAAAATATATAAATTGGTATTTTATATTTTGGGGAATTTTTTTACTTAGTCCCTAAAATTTCCATTATTAAAGTACTCCCTGAAGTTTCTTAATCAAGTGATGAAGATTTCCATCGGAAATGAACGAGAATTCATGGAAATACAACAAAAATTATAAGAAAACAAACAGATCCTAAAGCAAACTGTGTTCCTCCATTTCAATCGCATACAAGCAGTCGGAAAGCGAGCGAAATACTCGGGCTCGAAAAAAATATCAGTTTAGGGGCGATAACATGAATCGACGACAAGGAAAAGGAAAAGATCCATATTGTCCAGGAAACTTTTAACAGTAATTCGAATCCGATCAAAATCTAGATTGGCATACTATTAGCAAGCAAGAACTTGGCCTCCGTTAGGGCTGCCCAAACCGATTACCTAAACTCCCAGCCGTCGATCCAGACTAAGATCGCAAGTCCGCATCAAACCAACAAAAACACCAGTCAACAAACACCAATAAGCCAAAGCACGGAAACCAAAAATACAAAAAGGCCGCAGAGATCCACCGGGGAAAGGGCACAGCGGATATCATACAAAAGGGAGCAACTTGAAGCAAAAATCCAAGAACAAATCGCACCTTTTTTAAGCTTCCACCACAGCCTCTAACTTGAACTCCGCATCCACGCGACGCGGAGACGATCCCTCGGCTTTCACTTGGAGCGCCAACTATACGGCGAAGAAGATAAGGGACGCACGGAAATGGGCGGAGTCTCGTGGAGATGGTCAGATAGAGATTAAAATTGCATCAAAGGAACGGGAAGCGAAGGCGGTGGTGGGATTCGCCGCTCTCCTCTCCTCTGCTACTGCTGCAGCAGCTTCTTCGTCCCCCTCCTCTCTCTCTCGCTAAGATATTTATTTCCCTCAGGACTCGTTTCGCTGCTAAGGGAATGGGTGGGATGCAGCAAGGCACGTGACTATTTATATATATATAAATAATATGTGACAATATTTTTTTATTTCAAAAATATTTTTATTTTACCATTGTTGTAACAACCATATCATTGGGTGCTATAAAATTTTTAGAATGATTAAAATAAATTAGTACAATTTAACTAAAATTAATTTATATAAATTTTTAATTTTTATAGTACCAAAATATTTATTTATTTATTAAATTAAATGAAATTTATGAATTACTTATAGTAGTTATGAACAACTACTACTAAAATAATAAATTCAATTATAATTTAAATAATCTTAATTAAGTTTGAATAATTTGATCTAAAAAAATAAAATAATTTTAATTAAATTAAATTTATTTTATTTTATTTGGTAGTAGCTATAACTATTATAATAAGAAATAAGATTATTTTTTTAGATGAAAAATATAAGGAAGATCATACTAATTTTTTTGAAAAAAAACTAAAGTATATAATTTTCCTCATTAAAATACAATAAAAAATATTTTTATTTATTATTATTTAGTATTACTATTATAAATCGCAAACAAAATTAAATTTCTAATTGAATGGTTAAAGTGGGCCAAGATCGGATTGGATTAGGCCCAAAATTGTGATAGTAGTGTTTTACAAAAGTGATCTAAGGTTGATTGTAGCCGGATAGCAGTCTAATTTTAGTCACCATTTCGTGATAATAAAAATTAGATAAACCGAATTAATTGATTAAATCAATTAAATTTAAAAACTCAATTCGATTTTTTAGAATTTTATTTTAAAAAATAATAATTTTAAAATAATTCGGTCCAATTTCGATTTAAAATTTTTAATTCAATTAAATTGAATCACTGATTTTTAAAAATCAATATTGATGCTAATTTCAAAAAATCGACACTATAGGGTGGGCCCAAAACTCCCAGAATTAATTTAGTTAATTCGATAAAAAAATCAAATGAATTAATATTTTGTTAATTTGATTTTTATTAAAAAATTTGATCAACCCAATTAGTTTAAAAAATTTTAATTAATTTGATTTTGATTTAATCAATTCGGTTAATTTTGAATGGATTGCTCATTCCTATCAACTCCATTTTATTTTTTAATATTAAATAAATATTTTTTATAGTTTATTAATTCAGAGTAGTAATTATACCTACATAAAAGTCACTTTGATACTTTAAATTAGTTTTCTTATTGCTTAATCATTATGCCACGCGCGCCAGAGTTTTGTAAAGTAGGAACATTATCCAATTTTTTTAATTTTATTTATTTATTTGTCAAAAGGCATATTCTGCACACAATACATCACAAAGTTAGTGATCGCCTACTTCTTAAGCAAACACTACACTAGTGGAAGGATTTATGCGCATATTTTTATATTGAATATTTATTTATCTCATATTACATTGAGGTTGTCTTTGATAAGAAATAATTAAGTCTGTAATGTGATATAATATAATTAATTTTACATATATAATTTTTTATTACAAGGATGATTATATTTTTTTTTTGATGTCTATTATTTTTTCTAAGGAATATAATTCATATTATTATAGAATGATAAAAATATCTTTATAATTGAATTTAAATAATTTTATTTTCCTTTTCAATTAAAATAACCTTTTAATTTATGTAAAATCTACCGGATTAAAATTTTTTTATTGGAAAAAACTTGAATATATTTACACATAGCATATTAATTTACCGACTAAAAAATATAAGATGAAACTTAAATCCTTGAGATTGAATTTTTATATATTGCATAAATTTAAATGCTTAGAACGTATAAGACCAAACTCTAAGATGTTGAAATACAACGAGAAGTTTCTTAGCCGGAAACTTCTACTCTACACCCTCAAATTTGGATTAAATTTATAAATCCCATCCACTGAAGCTTCCACGCAAGTTCTTAATTTTTTCTCTTAAATTTATACCATTTTTTTAAAAAAAAAAAATTGATGAAGACTTAAGACTTGACTTGGTAAGTCATAATATATTCCTTATAATATATTTTAAATCTTTTTTTTCTTTGTTTTTAAGTAAATAGGTGTTAAGGAAATTAAGTCCATGTTTGACAAACTTTTCTTATTAGTAAAGAAGATAAAAAGTCAAAAAGTCAAGGATTTATTAGATTGGTATTATATTAGGTAAAATTAAAAATTAATATTTTTTTCGTTTTAGTCAAAAGATCATTCTTATTTGAACTTTATTCTAAAAATATTCTTATTCTAAATTATACCATAACTATCACAATATAAAATTATTCTAATGTAATTAAAATTATCACATATAAATTATCTTAAATAATATATTCCCTATATTTAACTTGGTAGAAATTTTTTAATACTGTTATAGTTTTTATAATATGAATATGATATTAAATTAAAAAGTATTTTTAATGAAAAATACACTGCAAATTCTTTTTAATATATATATTTTTTGAAAATAGAATGCAAAGATAATAAAAATAGAAGACAAATGACTTAAGTTAATTTGCTATTTTCATTTGAAATTATTTTATAATTATATATTAAAGGGGCATATTTGTCAATTAGGGTTGTGAAGTCAATTTAAGTCACGCGGCCGTTTTAGTTTAATTCGTCTTCTCGTATCTTTTTCCGATTCGAATTCCAATTCCGATCGCAATTGCTACGACGAAGAGGGTGGGGCGGGAGCTCCACGCCTCCACGGTACTCTCTGCTGCCCTCTCCACTTCTCTCTGCTCTGTTCACATCCTCTCTTTCCGCCACGGAGATTTTCTTCTCGTTTCTCGCGTCAGTTCCTCCGGACTCGAAGATTGCTTACCGCCTTGAAAAGATTCCGCTTTGATGAGTTGCCGGAGGAGATCCCGCCTGCGTCGAAACCTTTAGTTCGGCCGTTGGGTCTCAGGTGCGCTGAAGTTTCATGATTTATATAACTAAGGCCTTTTTGCAAACTGTTCGGGGTGTTTGAGTCAGTCGGTTACGGCTTTCTCGATCTTTCTTTTGCTTGAGAAGGGAAAAAGGAGTGCTCTGCCTTTTGGAGTTCGAGTTCGTCTTCTGTTGACTAGTTTTTTCACTGAAAAATTGGATTTTTGTAATGTTAGGCCGACTTTCTTTAGGATTTCAAGTTGAAATCTGCGTCTTCTTTTTCTGGATTCATCGGCATGCCTATTTTTTTTCCTCTTTATAGTTCTAGTCGCGATTAGTCATGAGACAAAATTCTACAATCTGTTTGCTAGGTTAAGAAAGTTGCAAGTCCATCAGAGAATTCCATGTCCTGAATTTGAGGCCACATTGTACTGGGTCAGCATCTGTTTTGATCAATTATCTGAAGTCTTGTTTAGTGGTTGGGCTTTATTATTTTTGAGCATAGGACCATCCAAATAGTTAATTCATGCAGTTCACATTCGTTTAGACTGTTGACAAAAATTTATCAAATGGGTGAAGCTTGTTTGTTCGTGAGAAACTTCTGGAATTGCTTTCTTTGTTCGAGCTTTGGGTTCAGCACTTCAGGCATATTCCATAAGAGGTGGTTCTCATTTTTATCCTATACGACGCCATCGATTGTGCTTATTTTTTAATCATATGCATTGTTCTTGTTCTCATTTTGCTTATTTCTTTTTATATGAACATGTGTAAAGACGGCTGATATATATTCTATAATTACATTAGTTGAATTGATTAAGGTTGAAGTTGTGAAGCGTAGAGAGGGACCAAAGGAAAGTTTAGATAACATAACCAAAAATGTTTTTAAAGCTCTAAATATCACTATTAATATGTTATTTCTTACAATTTACTAGAGAAATTAAATTCATATAGCTGACCGCAAAAAATTGGGACTAACATGGCTTGATGAATTTCTTATTGTAATTATCATGATAAAGCATGGTTCTAATGATTAGCTTTTGATTCAAGTATAAAGGAGGTGATTATGATTAAGAAATTTCTTTGGCTCACACAAAGGACAACTGTATAGTCGGATTTTGATGATTTTGATGCATATGAATCATTTGTTATTCATTACTGCTTGGTAGAGAGAGTCTTGAATAATTATATAAGTTGTTCTCTATCATCATTCGTTGTTTTAAATCAACAATGCTCTTCTATTACACAGTTTGAGCATATTTTGTAGACTTATATCTAATTTATTACATACTGGGAAATAGGTACTAAGTCCCTGGTGCTCAAACCAATGGGGGTTGCCAACTCAAAGATTGAAGAAGAGAAAGCCCTTGTATTATGCAGACAAAGGAAACGATTTGTAAGACATGCTATAGATGAAAGGTGTTTACTTGCCGATTCTCATTTTTCTTATGTGCAGTCCCTCCGAATTACGGGAATCGAGCTTAGAAAATTTGTAGAGCTTGAATTCCCTGCCGAATCTTCCATGTATACACCAACAGCAGCAGCAACACCTGAGCTTCTTGTTTTAACTGAAAATGCAGTTTCCCACTTCTCTAACTCATCTCTGTCTATTTCACAACGTTTGGAGACAACCAAATCATTTTCTCCAGTTCCTTCTCCCTCCTCATCTGGACGCATTCAAGTAAACCATATGAAATCAGGAAAAACTTCTGATTTGACAGTCAAGGAGAAACTTCCTACTTCAGTAACAGCCACTCTAGAGTCTTCGATTGATACTCCAAAGCACATCGTCTTGGAGCTTGATGAAACTTCATCCTTTGAATATCCACCAACACCTCCCTCAACACAACCATGGGATTATTTTGGTCTTTTCCATCCCATCGACAACCAAGTTTCCTTTAAAAGTGGGGGAGAATTAAATCACGGTTTTGATAATGCTGATGAAATTAGACATCTAAAGGAAGAGGAGGGCATACTAGAACTGGAAGAAGATGGAGACAGAGCTTCTACAAATGAAAAAAATGACCTAGAGTCAGAAGATGATTTTGACCAAACAACCAAAGAACCCTTGGTACAAATTTACAAAAACAGAAATGTCATTTTGGAACAACAATTAAGAAGTGAGTTTCCAGTCATACAGCCCACAAAAGACATTGTTTCCAAAGCTAATCATCAGGATGGGGACAATGTGAAGCTCACAAATGGTATCTCTGAGACTTATGAAACTCCCGAAACAACCCCCACAAAAGCAGCACCTCATGTAGCTGTCTTTCCTATTAATGGGAAGACCACAAAGTCAGAACTAGAAAATAATCATGAGACGAGAGATTTTGTGACATGCATAAAAGAAATTGAAGAGCTATTTCTGAAAGCTTCTGAATCTGGGACTGATGTTCCTAGGATGCTGGAGGCAAACAAAATGCAGTTTCGGCCTCTATTTCCCAAAGAAAGAGGTAATACAATTAATAAGTTGAAGTTTGTTTTTGCACATGAAAACAACACTTCAACCATTGCTAGAACCTAGATTGACGTGCAATTTCTATCTGCTCATACATTTAAGTTTTGAAGGTCATTCCTTAAGTATAACTAGTATCTTTGTAGCTTGGTTACTCCTTTAGTTGGTTTATTCTTACTCGTGGCGGAAAATTACTAAAAAAAATATAAACCCTATGTGCCCCATTTGATTTCTTTTTAAATGGCATCTCTCCATCTTAATTGAAAAGTAAAATTTTTGATGATATGTTTTTTATGCAGCTTACAAATCAAAGGCATCTCTATTCCTCACAACCTATTTCACTTGTTGTACAGATGAAGCACCTCATCCTCCAAGTAGGTTCATGACTCTACTTCTTTCTTGTGTTGTTCTACTTCGGGTTTGATAGTATTTACCTCATGTAAGTTTAAATTTGCTTCACATTGAATAAATCAACCTTTATAGTAATTAACTTGTTTGTTCTAAAGCAGGCAGAATTGATGAACTATAATTTTAAATGTGGTTTAGAACAATACTTGTTTTGAGCTTGTAAAGAAAATTTTGCAAACAATACAATTTCTAACATCTTGAGTTTGCATTGCAGTTGCTGCTGAAAATGATATGAAGTACTTAACATGGCCTAGGTCAATTTCATCACTCTCCTCATCATCTAGGAAATTTGTTGGCGCTACAGTGAGCAATGATATTGATGAGCTGGGAAGCAATATCTTCCACTCATACATGAATTCAGGTAGCCATGCCTCGACATTAGATAGGTTATATGCATGGGAGAGAAAGCTTTATGATGAAGTCAAGGTTGGTTGTTGCTCGAACTATATACTTTTATTATTTGTTTTCAGCCTATCTCAATTGGCTATGTAGGCAGTTAAACTTCGAATACTGACAATGTGTAGAAGCTAAATTGTTGCTCCTGATCGCTGAAAAGAAAATTCTGCATTAGTTAGCACAGGACAACAATTTTGTATTTTTATATTTCTGTAGTTTATAATTAGTTCTTGGTGCCACATTGTCAGTTACCACATGCATACATTTTCTTCCTTCACTTGCTAAGTTATACTGACAGTGTGCTACTAGTGCTTCTAACTGCTGTCAGAATCATATGTTTATAGGTGGAATACCATAGGTAAACTTCAAATGCATTATTGTTATTTACACTTTTGATTTGTCCACATAGGAAAGAATGTGGAATCATATGGTTGACTTTTTAAAGTATCCTGTTGTCTTATTAAAAAAACGTGGCATCTTGTTGTCTTTTTAAAGTATCCTTTTTATTATTGTTATTCAAGATTGTATCTTGTATTGTTTCCTACATCCTCTGCTTGATGATAAATGTTGCATCGTTTTCTTATTAGAATAATGATTAGTTATCTGCTGTTAATAACTGCCATCCTTTCTACACATTTTGTTACTTGTAGTGATTTTCTTCACATCTAGAAATACCTGATTGTTCTTATAGAGAATTCAAAATAGATTTCTGTATTAATTTTTCCTTCTCTACATAAACAAATCCCTGTTGCTCATGCAACTCCCTACAACATCACTCTTAAGTTTTTTTTTTGGTTGCTTTCCTACAATGTCGCTCCCACTCCAAAGTTCAGCTCCTGTTTTTCTTGCAGACTCAATGCTTATTGTGTCTAATTTATTGCTATCTGAATACAGAATCTAAATTTTCTGTTTTATTTTATGTTATATCAGGCAAGCGGTGTCATACGAAGGGAGTATGACATGAAGTGTAAGATGTTGCGACATAAAGAGTCGGTAGAAGATAATCCAATAAAAATTGATAAAATCCGTGCTTCCGTTAAGGACCTTCGCTCAAGAATTCATGTCGCTATCCATAGAATCGATTCAATATCAAAGAAAATCGAGGAAATAAGGGATAAGGAGCTTCAACCCCAGCTGGAGGAGTTAATTGGAGGGTATGATTTCCTATTATCTCTGGTCAATTTTGTATTCTCTACGTGCCTAAACTTTCACCCAATATATATGAACCTCCATTCATTTGGTTGACTTTATCTGTTATTTTTGCAGCTTGATTAGAATGTGGAGAATGATGCTCGACTATCATGGCCGTCAATACAACATTCTATTATTAGCCGACAACAACGGAACCGCCAAACTTTCAGTTCGATCGGAACCACAACACCATGCTATCATTCTTGTGCATGAATGGAATTCTTTGAGTTCAAATTTCTCGCAGTGGATATCAGCACACAAATCATACCTTACTGCCATCAATGGTTGGCTTCGCCAGTGCATCGATTACTCACCAAAACATGGCAGGTCATCTAAAAAGAGGCACCAACCGTTCTCTCCAACACGAGACATACCTCCACCAATCTTTGTGACTTGCAAAAATTGGTTGCTTCTGCTACAAGATCTCCCTGTCAAAGAAGTGGTCTCTTCAATAAAAGATCTGGTGAACGTGATCTCGCATTTCTTGCCTAGCCAAGAGGGTCATGGTACTTCAAAGTCGTTCTTCTCGTTACCACACAAGGCAGTACACAACAGAACCAGAGAAAATAATCACTCAAATCCATCCTGCGTTGATTGGAGTCTGAACTACGATCAACTACAATCAGCTCTCACAATCTTCCTAGATAGGCTGAAGACTTTTGCCGACTTGTCAGTTACAAAGTACGAAGAACTACAAACCTCAGTCAAGCTGGCTCGAGATAAATACGAAAGTAGTCAGTTTAGATCGTGATGTTGGTAGGAGCAAGCTGCACAAATCCTTTGGAGAAGTGTCATTGGTAATTAATTCTTTAAATAAGTTAATAGGTAGTCTGATGCCTTCAAGTATATAGCAAGTTTATTTATTTACCTTTTTTATTCTGTTGCCTTATAGGTTAGAATATTACATTTTACCTCCCATAGTTTGCAAAATAAAAATAAAATCTTTTTTTTTGTCAACGCATAATAGAGATAGCACTGTTGTGAGAGTTCAGAAAGGCAAACTGTGATTTTACCTTATATTTGCTCAGCGAATTCTCAAATTTAAAATAATTTTGTTCCTCGAATTTAGTTATCTTGTTTTTTTTCTTTTCTTTTGTCATATGTTCTAATTGCTGATGTTTTATGTTGTATGTTCCATTGATTATCTTTTATAGTAGATGATAAAAAGGTGATTTGTTCGTTCTAGTACCGGTCAATCAATCTGTTTCAGGATCAATATGGAAGAGATAAATCATGAGAACTACTAATCATGTTACTGTGATTAGTGCATGGGGAGGACTGGTATACTACTTTGTTAGATTTTGATTCTCAAATTTCAAAATGATAACACCATATACGTTAGTAATCAGTCCATCTTATAGAGACATGCTCTAAATGTTCCATTTAGCATTGATTATCTTTTATAAAAGAACATTACAGTCTCACTCATTATGGTGATATCCTTATCACATTATGATCATGCTCAAGATGCTACATACTAGTGGTTAGTGAGACAAAATGAACAAGATAAACTATGAGGGCCAAAATGAAAATTTCTCTCAAGTATATGTAGATTTTGAGGATTGGAAGGCTACTGATTAGGTTAAGCCTCATATAGTTAAGATTTGTGTTGATCGTTGTTGAAGATCGAAAATGTTCAAACAAGAAAAGACAGAGAGATGCTGGGAACGTGGAGAAAAAAACAAGAGGCTGTAATGGTAACAAGATGTGACCTCCACGACTATGGTGAAGAGGAAGAGGAGGATCTTAGTGATGTCGAAGAAGAAACCACCTAACAAGAGGAAACTCTTCAGTTCAAAACAAGTAGATTGCATTAGCCATTTAACTATTAAAGGAAGAGGAGGCTATCGCAATCTTGCGGCTGCTACTGGCCATAAGATTGCATTAGCCATTTAACTATTAAAGAAAAAAAAATCATCAAAATGGAAATATATAAATGATGAAATTAAAATTTTGATCTTTCCCAGGTTTTCTGTCTGCAAGAGCTCCATTTCTCCCCATGTTTGCAAATTTCCTTTTACATTTCCGATACTCGGTCCTCAGTCCTGGTCCCCTTTTGTTTCCTTGCCGCTTTCATTTTCATCTCCATCTTTAGATCTTTCAGAAACAATATTTCCAACTTTCACATATTTCTCCTTGAACTTCTCCTCCCAGTCATGCAGGACTTCTAGCTCAGCTTCACTCAGATCACTCAGGTCACTATTGAGATCGCGAGGGTCGAAAGACATAAGAGCCAGGGCTCGGCTTGTTTCCCTTCCGGCAAAGAAAGCATAAGGTCCACCAGGACCATAAAACAACCTGAGGGAAGAGGAAACAAAGTATAAATGGTTGAACACTACAAATGAAACCTGATTGATGGATTCAATAAAAGTTTTTCGTATATTATTCAGATAATCAGATCAACCGAATAACTTTGCAACTTCAAAAAAGAGGACATAAAAAGAATAAATCTCTATATGAAAGGTTGGGATTCGATTCACCAAGAGGTTGCCTCAGCGAGCTGTGCATAGTAAACAAGCAGCAAAGAAATAATTGAATCATTGTTTATAGATAGAATGAACCTTGTAAAGACATAGCTATTCAATTCATTGTAGAACTAAAGAACAGATGGGACGAGTGAATACATACCAGAGATGCTCATGCTATGCTAAAAACTTATGCGAACCTCCTTGCAACATAACAGATTCTCTAATTAAATCAGACTAATTATATTATGGTATGCAGTTGTATCTTTACATATGACTCTTTTTTGTATTGGACTAATCTGCCATTTCACGGGGAAAAATTGTTTAGCATGTAAAGGTTTTCCATACATTCTTGTGAATAGATAAATTATAAACAATATATATCATTCTAAAGTTTTCAATTGATGGAATAGTAAACCGTATGCAAGGCAGCAAAAAATTCTATAGCTTGAACACTTTAATCTCATTTTGGAACATCTTAAACCTTGACCTCATTTAACTCAATCTCAACCCAATAACTAATTCATCTAGCCTAAGCTCCATTGCGCACCTCAATTCCTCATCTCATCCAAGCCTTCAACCTCTAAGAGAACTCGACCAAACCACAAACAATTGGAGCGAAGAACCGACGAATCCAATACCCTCACTCGCCCATTTCAACTGAATTGGACTCAACTCAGGTAGATGTCACTTGACTTGAACCCAACAAGTGCGAATTCCACTCTGTTGAACTACCTCCAAACAGGTTTGCTATCAAGGTCAAGTTACCAACTATATAATCTACTGTAAAATTACCACAACAGCTGAAAAGTGTAGGTGGGAATATACAAAGAGTTCCCTTGATGCATAAAAACTCCCAAATTCCAAGAACATTGACTTGGATCATGCTAAAATGTCGTCATCTTACTTCATTGATTGGTTCCCTTTAACATGTTAGCCATTCTGTTTCAGTATTGAAGATTATAACTGCTAGATTCACAGAGCAAGCACCAACTTCACTAGATGACTAACAGAGGCAAAATGGGGAATTTCTGTATAGGCCAAACTGTTGCTTTCCTATCGTTGTCGAGAAATATAGGGCTAGAATTTCGACAAGCAAACTGACAGGAAAGGAGGAGTTCATCTTGAGAAACAGCGTACCTTCCAATAGAGACATCGTAAACCTGACCCTTGATCGCCACCAAGAGGGGCTTGTTGGGGTCGGATCCGTCGTACGCCTTCAGGTCCTCCAAGGTGATGTCCCCCAGCTGGACAGGCTGGGGCGGCGGCGAGAACGCCTCCGGAGGCGGAGGCATCTGCGGGGCGAGAGATCTGTTCGCGGCAGATTCTTCGTCAGGGTAGACGAAGAAGGCGGAGACGAGGCGGTAAGCGCCGACCATGAGGGCGAGGATGGTGAAGAAGGCGGCGGGGGACAGGCCCGTGCAGGAATCGATCGCCGCCGCCAGCGACGAGAAGAACGCCATGGCGAAGAGAAAGCTGGAGACGAGACGAGAAGTGGAGTAGGTGAGAAGTGGGAGTTGGAGATGGAAGGAAAGGTCAAAGGTGTGAGATTTTGTAAGCGGGGCTGGTAAAAGGCAACACGAGAGAGATGAGGCAAAGAGCTACATTCATAGAAAAATAAGAATGATAAGAGAAATATGTGATGGACATCCTCATCACACTCGAATCCGGCCTCAAGATCATTACCAATTCAATTACAGTGAAGTAATATATTACGAAAAACTTACCCCAAGTTATATGAATGTATTGCATCTAATATATAAAAAGAAGTGGGCATGACCATTATAATTCACATATTTACTTCCCAAATATCCTGATAGACCCATATACTGAAAGAAACCACAATTGGTTCAGGCCATCAAGTACTGATTATCAGTGGGAGTCCACGATTTCGTCCAATTTATTCGTTGACGATGGAGTCCTAAAACTGTAAATAATATCAACCGCATATTAACATAGAATTAGCCCCTTTTTTTTAAAAAAAAATCAAAATTAAAATCGGACGTCCATCCCATCATTTCATCTTAAAAATACTCATTAATTCGATTTATTATAAAAACTATCGATTAACATCTATAATATATAAAAATTACAGAATAATTTCTACGATATATTGATAATTAAATTAGACACTAGCATGCTACATTATAATTAAATTATATTCATTTGAAATATAACGAATATGATTTCATATCTATTTTACATATTAAAATATTATTTTAATTAATTTTTTATTCAGAGAAATAAAATATATAAAATTATTATTATAAAAATTAATAATTATCTTCTAAGTCGTAGAAGATAAGAACTTTATAAAAGTTATATATTATCTTTACAGGGTCGATCATAATTAATAATATATTAAAAATTTACAATAGAGGGGATAAATTATTCCTGAAAAATAAAATCAACCTTTTATTTTACTAATAAAGATATACGTTAGTTAACAAGTAAAATAATAACATAAAAATTGAAATGACTAAATAAAAAAAAGCTACAACTAGTTGCTTAGTTTGTCACTAGAAATATTGCTAATCCAAGATAAATAAAAATTCGTTTTCCAAATGTACTCCTTGAGGTAGAAAAATCTCTTACACAAACTAGAACTCAGAAAGACAAGGAAAACTAGAACAGAATTCGTGTACAATTGGAATTGATAAATGACTGAGTTCAGGTCTATTTATAATTCTTGTGAAACTTATCAAAGTGTTGACATAGTACTTCTCGGGTGTCCGAGTGCATACGAGTACCGTACATGGTCAATCCTTATCATGTCGCATCAGTCGCGGAACGACTACTTTTTGGATGAAGTATGGTCACACGGTGTCTGAGTTATTTCGGACGCCCGGGAACACGGGCGCCCGAGTCAATGGGGGCGCCCCTATTTACGGGCGTCCGAGTTTGACTGGTCAACAACCCGTTAACCAGTCTTTTAGCGTTGTGCTTCTAGGTGATCTCGGGTCTTCTAGAGTTGGACTCACCCGAATCCTTTTCCGGCCTTCTCCTCGAGCATGCTTCCTTCCGACTTCTCGTCCCTCAGACGTCGCGCGCGTCATTCTTGCTTTGCCGCGTACTCTTCATAGACCTCCGCGTTCCTCGAATGCACCGAGCTCGTCGACTCCTTTCCTGTGTCATCTTTCTCGTTCATTGCGTTTTTGCTCAACTTCTTGTACTCCTAAGATCCTACACACTTAGCTACATGTATCAGATACCAAAGACCTAACTTGACTTGGTTGACCATATCAAAATTCATCCGAATACTTATACAATATTCATTTAAAATATAACGAGTATCACATATTTTACATCATTTATTTTACTCGTTGAAATTTTTTTAATCATATTATCACTTGAGAAGCACAATCAAAATAAAATATGAAAAATGATAGAGAGAGTGAAAAACATATCAAAACTCTCCCTATCATTGCTCTTTTAAACTATTCATGTTATATGAAATGCCCATTTGACTTTATTTGAAATATAACACTCATCAAACGATTTTCTAGCTAATGGATGAGATTTTTTCCCTAATTTTTTTTAAACTTAATAAGGCTATTCATAACTTTTTTTAATAAAGGCTTTGCGCGGACAGCAAATGTATAACATTTTTACCGAAACAGACAATTATCGAAACTCATGATCTATCATTCACTCAACTATATATCTCCCACCTATATATTTAGGTTTATCTTCCTCTATATCCATAAGACCGATTCTAGAAAGCAGCTAAGATGACGAATCTATTTTTTTTTAAAAACTAATGATAAATTTATTTATTTATCATGATGTCCAAATTTTATCCAAAATAAATCAGAACAATTATTGACACATACTCAACTTCTAAGATATTACTCCTATTTAGAATTCAACTTTGATCCTTTTATTATTTTACTGCACCACACACTCGTAGAGGCATCAATACAAGTTTATATATATATATATAATCCAAATGTTTGAAGATTGATGACCTTTTTCTTGATTTATCTATCAATAAATCCTAAGCACAACTCATGCATATTCATTCCATTTCAAATTCGAATCTAACAAGTGATGCTACCAATAGAGCCTATTTTGGTATTTGGTGAAATTATTACGCCTAACTTAGTGATGAAAGAAAATGAAATATTTCGATTGGCAAAATGGTAAACCAGGATCATGCAAATACTGACCTGTAGATCCCGTTTGGGTGATATCGATAATACTTCTGTCTGAAATTTACTAGCAGCATGATGACTTTAGCTTCGCAATTGATACAACAGATAGAAAAATGGAAATAATTGAATCGTAACAACAAAATCTCCACCCTTTTTGCTCCAAAAACAAATTTCAGCTTAAAAAAAAAGGATAACGATGTTGTGGTTGATAAGTTATGCGTGCTCGAACTCAAAGAAACGAGCAAGTTACTTTGAGAGTTGACACCGGCAGACGATACCCTATTGATCAGAAGTAATTATTTCACAGAAAGTAAAATCAAATATGCAAGGAAAAGAAGGTAATGCTTACCTCTTGAAGAACTGGACTAGATTTCGACTCCTCGCTGCGATACTCTGGCCTTCTCTGTGTCGATGATGGATTCTACAAGTTTAACTGCACCATCAAGTTTCCCCTCCGCATTGACTACCACATAGTCGAATTTCTTCATGTGCTTCACCTCCTCCCTGGCTGTGGCAATTCTTACCAAGAGCATTTCAGGCGATTCTGTATCACGAGCAACGAGTCTGTTCACAAGTGCAGCTTCACTCTCAGCAACAAGAAAGATGAAGATTGCTGATTTTCCTAGTATTGATCTCAGTGTTGCGGCGCCTTGTATGTCCACCCTCAACACAATGTCGAAACCTTTAGTCATGTATTCTCGAATCTAAACAAAAATTTGTTGAGATGTCAGAGAATATAAATGTACCAAATCAAATAAATGAAAATATTGTTCCATTAATATGTGCCACAAAATAATCACTGAAATAATGACGAAAATAAGAATAGGAAATGTGAACAATGATAACTCTAAGCAACATAGCAGAAGAAAAGATTTATAATGTTAATGAAAGAGATAATTCCTCCTAAAATTAAAATAAAACGATCTGTTGCTGTTTTCCTTTAAGGAAAGATTGCCACATTAATCATCTATAGTAAATCAAACATTAGTACAATAATTCTACATGACTGAAGTAATTGTTTGTGATAAGCGAATTAAAATTTCATAAGAGCAAAATGTTTGTGCATACCTGCTGCTTCGGAATTCCCTTATAGTCACCATAAACCAGGGCATATTCTAATAGCTCATTCCTTTGAACCATTGATAGGAACTTCTCTTTTGTAACAAAAACATAATCCTTCCCATCAACTTCACCAGGACGTTGTGTTCTGCTGGTTGCTGTGACAACAAAACGAATCCCCTCCCGTACTTCTTGTAGCCTCTATTAGGACAACAGTAAGCATGATCAGGCAGAATTTGATGAAAATAAAATCCTAACAGAAAGAATTATTACAGATGAAAGATGGAGTGTTCCTTCCTATCACCAGATAATCAAACAGACAATACCCAACCCATAACACAAATTGCAGGCACAAGACTACCAAAACATGACAAAGGAATCACAACATGACACAAGTTACATTATCAAATAAAAGTTTTTTGAAAATAAAAAAATCAATTCGATTTACAGAAAATATAAATTGGATTCAGGATACTCAACTGATCTTTAATTGCACTTTGTTTTCTCAAAGAAAAAACTGATTTTATCTTGACGGCAATATTGACTCAAATCATACTATATGATTCTCACACGTTAATGAAAACTGCCTCTCTTTTTAAGGTAAAAAATCCCTTATATGATAGATCATCAAGGTGCCTAACTGCTTGGTTTTTCATAACAAGTCTGTGGCGCAAATGTCCTACTTTTAGGTTTTTATTGGGTGATGCAACATTATATGAAAATTACCCCCATTAAGTAGTAGCATTATGAGTATCAAACTTAATAGGTTGTCCACGATGAAGAATAAACAAAATGACAATAGTGCAAGAGCCACGACAATAGAATTGACTACATATTTAGCCTTCTCGTTCAAAACTAGGGGTCAAACACAAAAAGTTAAATATTCTTTGCTCACTCAAATGAGTTCACATAAGGTAAAACATCTTCCTCTAACAAAATAGATAATGAAATTGCATAAAGTAAACATTTTCCTAAAATGATACTATAAGATTGTCACACGGTAATGAAAATCGCCTGCTCTTTTTTAGGTGCATATGGAGGATAAATCCTTCACATGATAGATCATCGAGGTGCCTAACCGTTTGGTATATTTTTAGGTTTTTGTTGGGTCATGCAACATTATTTGGAAAGTTAGCCCCAATTAAAAGCATTAAATAGAAATTAATAGGCTGTCCGTGATGAAGATAAACAAAGTGACAATGGTGTATCAGCCACTACAATAGAAGAATTGACTCCACATTTAGCCTTCTGGTTCAGAACTAGTGGTTAAACAAAAAGAGTTAAATATTCTTTGCTTACTCAAATAAGTTTGCATAAAGTAAACATCTTCTTCTAAATCTCTAACAAGATGAGCGACCGTCTTAGATTCCACATATCTGTTGAGTGCAATAAATCAAGTAAAACAGTAGATTTTGTCAGACACAACCAGAAAGAAACATTGTAATCTAGAAAACGTCGGCATGGCACAAATTATGAATGTTCAAGTCAGGTTGGACAACCTTAACATATGCAGCAAATATGACATTACCTTAATTACTGCATCTTTGCCAACACCACTTGGTCCGCTGATAACAAGGATTAGTGGACTCGAAGGAGGAGATAAGGGATCTGAACTGAACGTCGAACCCAACGCTGCTTCAATCCCATTTACCATCTCCGCCTGCTGCAAAGCTCGGTTATCAATTTCATCAGTCCAACCAACACATAAGCATATCAATCGATTACGATCTAGTTTCTGAGAATCATATAGAGGAATATAAGCATGAAAACTATGCCCTAAATCATGATTTAGAAGGAGAATGAAAGAAGCAAATGAAAGCAGGACCTTGGAAGCGGTTGGAGGAACAATAGGTGCGTCGGGAGGTCGCGGGGAGTCTCCGACGGTGGCGGCAGAAGAGGCCCAGATGACGGATCCGAAGCGCGCCGTCTGGCGACAAGAAGGGAAGAACCATGGGGAGGTAGGACCGGCGATCGAGCGGGGAAGGAAGAGAGACGGCGAGAAGGGGAGCTGACATCGAGAGAGGGACGAGAAGAGACCTCGGAGAAGCATCGAGAAGAGAAGATGATGTCGTGTGAGAAAAAAAAGGCGCCGGTATTCGGCTCGAGCGCCGTTCGTCTTCGTCCGTTCGAACTCGCCACTTTCGCTGCCTACGCTTGAGCACGTGTGACCTGAAGATTACTTTTTGAAAATTGGCAATATTGATTATTACATTTTCTATTAGTTTACACATTACTTTTGAGATAATTTTCATGGACTGATAATTAATATGTAAATATTATATCACATATTACTTTTGAGATAATATATCCTATCAAAATTTCTTATAGATCATCAAATTAAATCTAGATAGGAAAAAGGATTTGAACGTTTTCAATATCTCTGTTAATTTATTTTAGAATCAACGTGACATAAATAAATTTATTAATTCAGATATTATGATTAGCACGTGAAGAGGACAGATATTAGCTTGGCTAAATTTTGACTCTTAAATTTCAAGATGATAAAATCGTATGTGTTAATTATAAATCCCTCTTGTAAAAACTATTATATGAAAAAAAAAGAGTGAGATGAATCATTACAAGAGAGAGGTAGGAGGAGAGGTTGATTATAGGTAAACAAACTCATCAAATTAAATCTAGTTTTCACACTCATCAAGATATACATTTTTAGATCACTCATCCCTTAATCTAGTATTCTTGCAATAACATCCTCACGAATTGGACTGATAGTTTACGCGTATGGTATTTCCACCTTGAAATCTATATCAAACCTGACAAAGTCAATGTGTCTATCCTCTCATGCGCTAACTACAACATTCAAGCTAGTAGCCTTATAATTTATTTCTTCAGTGTTGATCCTCGGACAGTTTGACAGAGATATTGAGGCGAACGAATATCCTTTTGGCCACCTAGTGTTCTTGTAATAATATGACATGTAAGAAAGGGTTGAAATAATGTGCATTTAGCATTAGTAAAAACACGATCACAATTTGAGATTAACATTCTTATATTGAAAATAAAGAAGAGCGGGATGAATCATCATTAGAAGAGAAAGTTAGGAGGAGAGGTTGATTATAGGTGAAACATATCGATCGATAAGGAAATCATTAGTATCATCTAAATATACAAATAAAGACATCATTTTAGTATGCTCATGAACTCGTTATGCCGACCAAAACTAGTCACCGTGTAGTTAAGACCTTGATATTGTAACCCTACATGAGCCTAGTTGACTTGTTTATGGGCTTATGGCTTGGGTTGAGCTAGACACCATTTAGTTTAGTATAAACCATGATATTACCAAGAGGAGTTCAACATGGACTCAAGTTGAGTTGAACTATGCTTGGTTTGACTCGAATCTAAGCCCATCAAAAAGCACATTAGGCGCGGATGAATTCGTATGGACTCCTCCGCAGCTTAACATTATATAAAACTAAAGAAATATAAAAAATCAAAAATAATTATTTTTTTAAATTCGATCCAATCTAAGTTCATATTGTGTCAACGCAATTTGAAATGAGGTTGAGCCATCTCCTCTTACTTGCCTGACATGGGGGCTAAACCAAGCTCAACATGCCACGATCCATTTGTTAAAAAAATAATAATAAAATACTTATATATCACCACAACATGGGCAGAGCCATGTTTGTGGCTACCCGAGCTATAGTCCGAGGTCCCAACGGGTTGAGAACAATGGTGTAGTTAGGATTTCTGATGAGGAGGTTTTATTTTTAAAAATTTTAAATAATAGTATAAATTGATTTTCACCGTCCAAAAATCTAAAATTTGAATTTAAGTAGCTGAAAATGAATTTAAATTTGAAAATTTCGACTATAACCTTTAGTTTTAGTCGAAACAATGATCTGTCGATCCCTACAGATTATGTATAACTCAAAGTCGAAAAATCATTTGTGATCCGTAATATTTAACATTTTTACATATCAGTTCTTCATTGTGATCTAAATAATCTGCAGGATCGGATGCATAGCATGAGGGATGAATCACATGTATTTTAAAAACTAGCGTCTTTTTCAATTTTTCGAAATCGAGAGTGCACAGTGGAAATTTAAACAAAGTACAAAAAGGATACAGGAAAAAGAATACAAGTAAAAAACGAGTGGTTTTACTTGGTTCGAAGTCTTCAACGACTTCTACTCCGATGCCCAGGTCCGAGACGGATAATTTACTAATCTCTCTACCGATAAATTTCCGGTAGAGTAGTCGATTATAAAAGCTAGGAAAGTATAACACCTTACACTTTCCTTTTCAAGTGCAATAGAGTAAGTACAATAAAATAAAAGTTACCAATACTTAGAAGAATATCGATCGGGTTCAAGTGTTAGTGTCGATCTTCTGACAGCAGTCGGTCGTAGTTGAATAGTAACAGGGTCGCAGCATGAAGACGGAGTTGCAGAAGGAGTGCTTGAGTTGCATAATAGTTATATTTGAAAGTCTCCTCGAACTACCCTTATATAGGATATTTGAGGCACCTTAGATTTAAAAACTCCATTAGATCTGAAGCCTACATAGGTTATCCTCTGGAAGGTGTCTTAAATCCACATTGAGACGTCTCAGTTCCTAGCTGAGGCACTTCAAATGCTAAAAATTTCATCTTCAACGACAACTGCGCAGAGGAGCTCTCAGCCATTGAGGGTGCCTTCAGTCCCAACTGAGATGCCTCAGGTCTCACCTGAACCACCTCGGGCATTGTTCATCAGAGGCTGAGTTTTGCCCTTTAGACTTGCACAAAGATGTTAGTCCAAAAACAAAATATATCTTGCAAAACAGAGTTAATTAGCATCGGTATAAAGCAGGATAAAAGAATTTAGTATTAATTAGATCATATCTTCTCAAGACTAGAATGTAGTTAAGGCCTTAACTCAACCACCCTGGACTTCAATCAGGTGTCAGGTCATAAGCCTTTCAATCTTGTACACTTGGTAACCTAATTTGAACCAATGTAATCCTTATTTCAGTACCTAAATTAAGTTCAAATCTGATTCAATTTTAATAAATTAGCACCCTCACTTCGTATCCTATGATTTAGATCATCCGTGTATTATTATATATTTATTTTAAAAATTCAATACTTAATATTTCAAATCATGATAATTCCTTAAAAGTAGTACCAATAGATAGCTGTCATGGGCTAAATATGTTATCAATTTCAGTTTTCGGCAATGAATATTGAATGGTGATGAATCGATTAATCAAAGTGATAACAAAGACTTTCAAATATATATACTTTTTAAATAAAATATGAGAGGGGCGATCGCACCCCCTCTTCTTAACGTGGCTGCCCCATTGGGTGAGAAAGAGATTTACATAGGAGGAAGGAAAACAAAATGAGGAAAAGAGAAGGTTAGTCTGGGTTGGCATCGACAGAAAGAAGAGGCTAGTCCAGGTGATGACGTCAAAAGAGGAGGCTAGCTTGGGATGACAGTGTCAGTATCTGCGCTCAAGGCCTACAGTTCGGGTAGATCAACCAGGCTGGCTTCACCATTACTTCACAAAGGTATAATATTATCTATTTTGGGTCTAAGTTTTCATTAATTTATTTTTAAACTCTACCTAAAATGTCTCATATAAATGAATGAAGATATCTTTCATCTTATAAACCCATGATCTTTTTTATATATTTCCAATGTGGAGCTTTGATTGTATTCCCAATAATCCTCTCTTAAAATGAAGGATCACTATTATTCTCATGGTTCGTATCTCTCCTCAAGCATCTGCTCACCCTTGACCTACTACAGGCTTCCTGTCAAGCATACAGTCAATTAAGGTCACTCCCTTCCTCTAAGACTTTTTCACCACCTAAGATTCATTCCCTCAATATTTCCCTCAAGTATCCAATCACTCTTAACCGGCTTGGAATTTTCACCACCTAAGTTCACTCTCCAAGGATTTCTGCTAAGTATCCAATTACTCTTGACTTGCTTGAACTTTTCGCTTGGAGTTCACTCTTCTGGAGCCCCACCTCCTTTGTTCAAGGCCATTATTCTACCCGAATTGCTCGATCTGGACCACGATGACTTTAATACCACTTGTTAGGATCTTGCGAGCTAGAAGGAGGAGGTTGAATAACTCTAATGACATATTCATTAAAAATGCAATGAAATCTTGATGTGAAGACATGCCACAGCACGCACACGGGCTAACACATCGATTTCACTTAGTATCCACGTCCTTAAGACAACTGATCCAAAGGGTCCCTTCTAGTATTCTTATTTTACTAAACCTTTAAGCACATACCTCCCTTTAATATACTCATCAATCCCAATTACTTCATGCAAAATGATCTTTTTATTCCCTGAATTTTATGTCTGGTGCTTCCTCATCTTCATATCATAGTCTATCCTTGTATTTGATCTATCGATCAGCTTAGGTTTTCTTTTTTTGTCAAGAATTTGATCTTTTATCTTCTTGACCTTTTCTTATTTTGCATCCAGTCTTTTTACCTATATGAATTTTTTCTTGCAAAGAATCCAACCTTTGATTTTTTTTGGACTTCTCTTATTCTATATACATGTAACTCAAATGAGATTCAATATATTAATCTAAATTTAAATAATTATCAATTATTGAAATTCTCAATCGGGGTATATGATTGTACTAATTTTATTGTCTAATTTTATTGTTTTCTTTTGTTTTGTATTTTTATTTAACACCGAGTATCTCATGCCGATTCACCGAGTATATCATAGTTGATTCGGCTTCATTTACTCCTCTAATAAATATAACTATTAAAGTTTTCAAAAATTTAAAGAATATTAACTAAATGGTCGTAAACTTCTAGTGTTTTAACTTCTAAATGGTCGTAAAATATTAGTGTTTTAACTTCTAGTGCATTCTAGAATTATATTAATTAATAATATTTATTACTTACTTAAATACTTATTAATATCATTTTAAATGCATCTTTAAAAAAGTTATTAATAAATACATCTTAACTTTCTCTTTAATATTTTAATTTTTATCACATAATTAAATGAAATAAATCCATAACCTGTCAACAATTTATTTCTATGTTATTTAATGAAATAATCTAATGTTTAATTCTGTTTAAATAATTTTATTACAAGATAAATTTATTAATTCAAGCATTAGAATGAGAACTCCCATTTCCCTCCATGTGATTTAGCAATGATATATTTATATAGTCAATTTAAAATAATCAAAATTTAATTTTACTCATGCATGATAACAATTAGGGCGAATAAGCTCTAAAAAGATGCGACATAAAATCTTTTAAATTTATCAAATATTTAAAAATTAAAATTTAATTTTAATAAATTAATGAATAAATTTTTCATAATAAATTAAATCGGATAGGTCATTTATAAGAATATCTGTTCGATTTACTTAGTAGAAATTTTCGTGAAATTGAATCATTATTTTTAAAATTAATCGATATAAATTGAAAATAAAAAAATAAAAAAATTTAATGATATCTTTTTTATATAATTTCAATTAAAAAAGATAAGTTATTTTATTTCTCCTTTAAACTTTTGGACATTATTTTATTTTTAAGTTCATTGGATCTCTTGGAGATGTATATCGCATTTAAAATATTAAAAAAATGTAGCAAATGTTATTTTCTTTAGCCTTTAAGTATATAAAACTATATATAAATATTTGTTAGTTATACTTCATATTGAAATTAATATATTTTTAATATGTGATTATTTGAAAGAGTATTCTATCTTATTAAATATCTTATTTGCAAAATTATTTATTTTATTATAATTATTACATAAATCTAAAAATTGCTTTGTTTTTAGGTGGTTTCTGATGATGCTTGGTGATGATGTTGGGGTGTCAATATTTCATACTTATTATCTTTTAAGGCTTTGTGATTCTTATGAAGTTCCACATTTTAATTCACTTATAAATCAGTATTAATCATGTAATTAAAGTTTCTACTCTTAACTGTTAGATAAAAGAAAAAAAAACAACTCCAGCTGATTTTTTTTTTGTAAGAGTGTAAATAAATCAAAATGAATCGGATAATGTAAAAATATTAATATTTAAATTCAAATTTTTATATAGAGAGAATTTTTTTTAGCTGTCCATTCATTTATGGATAATCTATAGGCACTTAAGTTACGTTTGGTAAGATATAATCAGTCTTGTAATATAATCAGGATTACATTACAAGATTGATTACTTTGTTTAGTATCGTTTTAAAACTGTAATGTAATGTAATTTGCATTACAAAAGTTAGTAAAAGTATTGTAATCTGGATTACAAAGCTAATAACATGTAATCTGCATTACATTACAGACTCAATTATATTACAAACTGAATTATATCACCCCTAACCAAACGCAGCCTTAGTATTATTTTTTTCTTTAAATTTATATTTTTCTTTAATCTAAATACTAAAAAAATATATAATTCTTTTTAAAAAAATTAACACTAAGTGTCAAATAACAAAATATATATATATATATTCAATTCCAAACTCAAAAATGCAAAATGTGTTTACATCACATTGCACATTTCGTATAAAGGTAAATTCGCTATTTCAATAGTTTATAGAATTGATTCCACGGATATAAAAGAAAACAAATACAAATATACAGATAGGGTGCGGGCGCATGACGGGATAAAATCATATTGCCAATTTCCGATGATCATACTATTACGTCAACTCATAGCTGAAGTCTAATTAAGAATGCAAAGTTAAAACTACTTTTCTCATGTTTTTAGAAAATTTTGATAGATAATTTGACGATCAAAACTAGTCAAAATTGCTACATTAGCGTCGAGTCAACTAATATTAATTTATTTGTGTTGGGACTCATAACTCGATCGAATTGAACAACAAATAAGATGAAGTTGGCAAAACTTCCCAGTTAAAATATTATATGTTTTATTAGATTTTTTTTTTTTCAAAAATCCAACGAGTTTCTAGAATGAGGAAGCACAAAACAGAATGTGTTGATTCTAGAAATGTGATAATGGATAATTTCTTATTTAACTTTTGACCCGTAATGTTTGACTCTGACGAACAGATAATATTAAAATTGCAAAAGTTTGGGGGGTCTGTTGAATAATCTAAACCTGCTTGGAATTCGGTCACGAATGTAAAAAATTAAGGGTGGATTTTTCATTTTACACCCTTATCAAAATGATCTTAAAATTTAAAATCACAAAAAATATATAAATTTTAAATTCTTGTAGCTCTGCATTAAGATTTGAAATAAAATAGTAAATTAACGAAGTAATATTTAACCATAAAAGTAAAAGAATGGTAATGTTTTTTTATCTTAAAGTATTTTTATATAATTTAAAATATTAAATATATTTTTTTATACTTATAAATTTAATTCTTGGAAGAAATATTTCAACTCTCCTACAATCCACAAAATTAATACGAATCAAAATTTTATGAACAAATTTAATATTTAATCGATTGATAGGTGATTTTTTATATTTGTTGAAATATTCCATATAAATTAAATGAATAAACTTAACAATGCATTAAACTAAATAAATAGCAATGTAAATAGATAAAAAAAAATCTTCAATCAATTAACAATCTCAACTTTAAAAATTTAATAATGTATTTAAATTTGATTTTTTTTCGGGCTTTAAAATTTGAGTGTGTATTTTAGCAATTTTAAACAAAGGATTAATTAGAAGAAAAAAAAACAATAAAAGTTTTCGGGGACAAAATGAAGAAAAAAAATCCTCATTAAAAATGCACATTTATAATATTTTCGAGCGGGCCCCTTAAAAAATAAATCAACCACGTGGATGGCATCCAACGTCGTGCGTGGGCCCAACGCCGGAGGGATAATCTAAGCGCTTACGCAAACGCATGTGAGAACGCGGCACCCGGTGTCAGCCGTCCGCTCCGACCGCCGCTCGACCGATCTGGGCCCCACAACCGCGCGGCCTCGCTGTCGGTCCCTCTTCTGCTCGACGCCCAAGCCGCAACGCCGTCCTTCGAACGCGCCCCTCCATGCACGTGACGGAGTAGCGAATGCCACAGGTCGTCATTTTTTATTCAAAAAATCCTCCGCCGTCGAATCCTTACATTTCGCGAATCTCCATGTAAATAAACCCGGCTGATTGCTCCGTTCCGGTTGGTAAGCAATCGCCCCGCTCCCGACAGCAAGCAGAGTACGACGTGCGTGGCAACACGTGGCCTCACGCCACGCGCTTCGCCGGGTCGCCTCCACCGCCTTGCATTAATCCTCCCCTACAAAATTCCACTTCGCCCCTCCCAAAAATTAAGTAAATCTACATTTTACTTCTCATAATTTACGAAATACAATGCATATCCTTAGTTTTTTCACGAATCCATCATTTTGCCAATTTGAATTAAACTAAAATCAATTAATTTTTTTATATAAAAACATATAAATGGTATGTAAAATTAGATTTATTAGTTTAGTTCACTACAATCGCAAGGTTTTTTTTCTTATCTTAAGAAACATTATTTTTCAATTTAATTCAATTTATAAACAATCAATTAAATTCAAGAACTTTTTTGAACTGAATATTGTTTTTTGACAATAAATAATGTCAAAAACAATGTTTTCAATTCAAAAACAATATTTTTCAGTTCAAAAAACAAGGGGGGTGGAAATAATATTTTTTTAAATATAGGAGCTTTAATGAAAGTTTTGACGATGGGGGCTGAAGCGTATTTTGCTTTTAATTCGCCGACCACCCACCCACCCACCGCCACCGCCTGTATATATTTCCCGCCTGCGCTGCCTAGTTCCGCCCTCAACGTGTTCGATCGAATGCTTCAAAGGAAATTCTGAAAAGGAGAATCAGAATCCGAAGATGGAGAATCACTCGTCCCTGGATCCGTGGGCCCACCACCCCAGCGCCTTCGCTGGCGGCGACGACTCCGCCGGCCTCCTCTCCGAATCCTCCTCCGCCGTCTCCACCGCAGCCGTCCCCTCGTCGGAGTCTCTCTCCTCCTACCCGGCGCCGCGCCGCGACTCGCCCGCCGGCCGCGTCGCCAGGAAGCGCAAGTCGCGGGCCTCCAAGCGCTCGTCCACCACCTACATCGCCGCCAGCCCGGCCCACTTCCGCGAGCTGGTACAGCGCGTCACCGGAAACAAGTCCTCGGACGAGGTGGATCCGCCGGCGACGGTAGAGGAAGGGAGCCGCGTCTTCTCGCACCTCGACGCGTCGTCGTCTTCGGTCTTCGACCACGCCGGATTCTTCTGGCCGGGTGGCAGAGGCCTCGTTCCGGATCCGGGTATCGCGGAGTTCGACCCGTTACTTTTGGCGGCGTCGGGTTTTCCCACACTCGACGCGTGGCACATGATATGATGGGTGATTTAGAAAATAGTTTATTCCTCAAATGTTTTTTAGAAATATTTTTGTGAATTTCGAATTTTCCGAGGGCCTGTGTGATATTTTTCCCCGGTCAAAAGACATAACGATATCGTAAAACTTGGGACGTTGGAACCTTCTGAGAGCAGAAGAATGATAATTGAACCAAAAATATTTTTTTTAAAAAATAGAATTTTCTAAAATACTTCACCTATATTATATGGAAACTTATTTTAATGAATAATGTTCGGTATGAATAATATTAATGAATAAAATTTTAAAGATTGATGTTGGTGGTGATTATTTTAATAAATTTTGAAATTAATTTTTAATGGATATAAAAAAATTTGTCAGATATTTGATATTTTTTAAAAAAATTGTTGTGCTAGATATTTATTTATTTATTTGTATCTAATTAGGTAGGTGATATTGAACGGGTATAGTAATGAATAAAATTCATAAATTATATTTTAAATAAAATTTTATTATCAAATTTAATAATCATTTTAATAAGTTTAAAATTATAAAATCTCATTAAATTTGAATCAAACTCAAACTAAGCAAAAAAAATAAATAAATCAACTTTTAATAATTATTTCAACAACTTAATTTATTTTAGACTTGATTTACCTTAATTACTTAGCCCACGAAACTTAAATTTGGCTCGTTTACCACCCTACCATCAAGTTCAAGAGTAGATAAGCACGCAACAAACAACAATCAATAAATTAAAAGGGATCCCTTTTGGTGGGAAATTAATACAGACCTTTAAATAAAAATAAAAACAAAAACAAAAAATTAGTTCCTCATCCAGCGTAATCTCCAATCTTGAGTTTGTCAACGTATGGAGGAAATATATCATCTGTTCTTCCCTGTTTTACTGCAGTATCATAGCTAACAAGCAATTGTATAGCTGAGAGGGAAGTAGTCTGAATGTGAAGAGTAGTTTTTTAGAACTATACTGAGCATTATACTTTGTCACTGTGATCTCCAGATTCTGCTAGTAGCCCATGCTTTTGAGATTTATTGGTTGAAGATGAGTACGAAAGTCGTCGCTCTTTCCCGCCTGGCTTCGACGATGCATTTCCGTACCAGATCATACCTAAAACAGCCAAGATCATTCCGAAGATAACGTGTAGATTGAGGCCTTCTCTTCCGAATAAGAAGAATCCCAAGCCTAGGACTAGGATTGTCTTCATGTGTCCGATGACTTGAAAAGAGACGGCAGTGAACCGTCCTATGCAAATGAACTGACTGAGATTGGTTCCTACGGCAATGGTGCACGAGAGGATGATGAAGAACTGCAAGATAAGAACAAAACAAGTGTTTTAGTATTGTATTCTTGCTTTCTACAGTAGCAGTATCGTCTACTTACGACGCAGGTGATGTTGTAGTCGAATGCATCCACCCTTTTGTTCGTCAACCAATAATCAACAAAAGGACCTAATACCAACAGGATCCAGCCTGAAATGGGGCAGTATGTCCAAGGAGGTTGAACGATCCAAGTGAATACTTCTTTTGAAGAAAATGCACATACTGAAGAAGACAGATTCTGCAACTTAGTAAAACCTCAAATAAAGATGTAAATAAAAGTTATAACTTGGGGTCTAGTACCCAAAAGGGTGTGAGCATAAGCAAAATATCAGATATCGAACATATTTGGGTCAAAAATATATCGATATTTGTTCATATGTTACTTACATATTGCTGCAGAGCAGTGCTCCAAACTGCTATAATAGCAGCTAGGAGGCCTTTCATATTGACGCTCACATCGGTGACTGTACAGATGCCAACACCTAAAAGAACTATCAGTATGCTAAGCTTTGTGGCCCTCGAGTATTGAATTTTGTCGAACACAATTTCTAGAAGACATGATACTGGAATCATGCACAGCTTTGCAATCTGTCATTAATTCCAAAATTACATCACTATATGAAATTCTATGATTTATTAATTGAAAACAGGACAAACCTGATAAAAACCAACAGAATTCCACATCAGACTTATATTCATTCCGACGATAGATAAGTTTCCAAAAAGAACAAATCTCATAAGGTTGGATAAAGGTAAATGAGAAGGTTGAATGTATCCGAGCCACCTAAATACAAGAGTCAGAAGTGTGGTCGTGGCAAAATGTAGTCCCGTCAATGTTGTAGCTGCAGTAGAAAACATATTGCACCATGTAAGAACTGAACAATAAAGATTAAGAAACTTCTAAACTAGTTGATATGTCAAACTTCAATGTAAAAGAACTAGAAAGACAGCTTAAAATTATGATTTTCTTCGTGAATATCAACTCCCGCTAAGGAAACTAAACTCACCCTTGATATAAGTGAGAAAAGGACTGTATATTCACAAGTTTGAGATTATTTTGAAACCCATTGATAGTGTTACAAATCATTACTGATATTTAATACAAAGAGCATGAACATGATAACAGAATTAGAAAAGTAAAACTCTTGTAGGTGTACCAAATGTGAAGCCATATGTTGCCATTAAGGCCTTATTGACCATGATAATTCCGACCGATGTAACAATATTGAACATCCATGCAGCTGCATCCAATGCTGCCTTCCTATCAGCCTTACTTGTAGGTGCCATACTTTCTGTCTTGTACGCTTCTTACAGATTGTCTCTAAATCTCCTGATAACAATTAACATTGCCACACAAACGCTCCTACCTAAGAAAACATTGACAAAAACATATAAGTTGTCTTTATGAACTATAACAACAACTCAGCATGTAATACAGAGACTGTAGATATGAACATATAGTGGCATTTACGATTCACCCATTCAACTCATAGAATCATCCACCTTAGTAGCAAATAGTGACTGATCAAAAGAATTGTTTCAGAAAGTTGCAGGATATACCTTTGATTAAAGCATTTTCTCATCCTAAGTCCTAATCCTAAGAAAAACAAATTTCCTTTTTGATTATACTAGAGTGCTTTTGTAAGTTACACTTGGTAGAAAGTAGTCCGATTACAAGTGTAGAGAGAAAACTAGGGGTTCCAATCTATTTGACTTGTGCGTCTTATGTATCCATCACAACTTGTAAAAGGTGTGCAGATAAACATGTCAAGGGTTAGTTTCCTCTTACACTCATCTAGTGGATAAAATAACTTTAGTTCTTAAATATAGTTTATCTAATTGAGTAATTTTAGTTTGATAGTAGAATACAACTAAAGCTACCAATCTCTCATATTTGTGTATCTATCGATCACAACTTGTTTCAAGTGCACAGATAAATATACCAAGGAATAGTTTCCCTTATCCAGCAACAAACACTCACTGATCTGTTAGAATCACTTCAGTTCCTAGATATAATTTTTCTTATTGAGTAATTTTAATTAGTGAGATAGTAGAACACAACTGAAAGGAGTGAATTCATGTGTGATGTGTTCATAGGACGGAAAATACACGGAAGTAAAATTTCACTTGCCACATGCACGAGGACGGAGTGAAAACAAAAAAGTCAAGAATTTCCATCACGATGCAATAAGATGCATACTACGAAAGGTGAGGTTTACCATCACAATCTCCAAAAAAAAAAAAAAAGCTTAAATCTAAACAACACATCCAATGGATCTCATCGACTGCTCATCAGGACAGCGGGAGTCCAAAACCCGGCCCGAATCGAACTCATTGAACTCCCGAGCAAATGTCCACTGCCTGAGCATGTACAAGCAGAAAGACCAGCATCTAGATCCGGCCAACAGACATCAAAAACCCTAGCTTAGATAAACCACGCACCACGAATACGATCTAAAGACGATATCCCGAGAGATCTGAAGACGAACAGATCGAAGAAGGTAGTCGATTCAACTCACCGAATCCGGCAAGGGAAGATCCAACTAGCTGAAGCGGCTGCTGGATCCACACTCGGGGAAGGGCCAATCTGGAGGTAGAGGGAGTGAATCGGCCGTCCAGATCTCGATCTAGCCTGAGATGAGAGGAAGCTGCTGCTTTACTGTTGGTTTGGTTTCGGTTTCCTCCTCGATTTGGTTGCGAACAAGGAAACGATCGAGCAAGCGGAACTGCCGATAAAGAGTGAGGATTACACTAATGCTACGTTTGGTAGGGGGTAATGTAATCCGGTCTATAATGTAATCAAGTTTGTAATGTAATGTAATGTAATCTTGATTACATTGTTATGTTTGGTAATGAGTTGTATGTAATCTTTGATAACCATTACAAGTTAGATTCTTTTGTTTGGTGAGGGGCAATCCATCCTGTAATGTAATCAAGATTGACGATCGACGACCGTCGCCGGGCGGCCGGCGGCGGTGTTCGCCGGCGCTCGGCCGGCGGCTGGCAGCCGGCGGTGGTCGCCGGCGGCCGGCGGCGGTGGTCGCCGGCGGCCGGCGGTGGTGGTCGTCGGCGGCCGGCGGCGGTGGTCGCCGGCGGCCGACGGCGACCAACGACTGTCACCGCCCGGCCGACGACTGTCGCCGCCCGACCGACGACTTTACAAGCTGTAATGTAATCCAGATTACGGAGGTTTTGGTTTGTAATCCAGATTACAAATCATCAACCTCTTTTGTAATCGAGATTACATTACATTACAATCTTAAAGTGATTCCAAACAAAGGAATCCAACTTGTAATGTAATCTCGATTACATTACAGGGTGGATTACACCCTACCAAACGTAGCCTAATGGATACTTTAATTGGGTCCGGATCCATTTAAACTTTTGTCTATGTATTTGCGTATAAATCTAATATTATACGAATTCAAATTCTCTATTTTTCTTGCCCGTCATAGAAGATGCACACTTTTCTTGCCCGTCATACAAGTTCTTTGCCCGTCATACAATGATGATAATGAAAGATATGGTAAGATGATTGTTCCGGAAAGGAATCGATACGAACGATGAGTCATCAGAGTGTAGCCCATAAGGACAATGACGGGGAGAAGAAGATCACGCCCTGCGAGATTTACACGAGCGTTAATGGGAATACACCGGAGATTTCCCGACGGAGCCTACTCCGACACTCTAAATCAGAATCTGGATAACTTGCAGGAGGACAACGAGGAAATACAATATTTGTGAGTTTAAAAAGCGTAGCCCCTTTTATCTGCGCGTCGAAGCACTTTATATATCTGAGGGCTTGGTCACACGTATCTCTACGTTCTCCTCCACGTTTTGTACTCTTCGGTTACATGATAACTTTCAGGTAACGGCCACAGCGATTATTAAGACCTTAATTATCGCGTGTAGTGGACAATAATTATCCGACGACTTTCCTGATCCGGAAAGAGGAACGGTTACTTGAAATCGAGCTATTTGGTGTATTGACCTTTGGGCTCCACTCTCTCGAGTTGGTCCTGCGATGTCTCCTCTTGGGATGGCCTCAGGGGTATATCCTTCCGAGGTGGTCTCGGGAGACCTAGCCAAACTTCGAGGGTCTGTCCTCCCGAGGTGGTCTCAAAAGTTTACGATCTGGCCTGACCTCTAGGGTCTGCCCTCCCGAGGTGATCTCGGGAGCCTAAGGCCCGGCCAACCCCCGAGCGCTTGTACTCCCGAGGTGGTCTCAGGAGTCTGACCACGACCTTCAAGTTTAGTAAACCCTGGCACGTAGCTTCCCTATGATACGTGTCAACTCGGGGATGCTCGCCCTCATTAATGATGAACCTTCATTAAGTTGCTAGTCCCTTGATAATGGAGTCTAAAGAGCCATAATAAACTTGAATACATATGATGTTCCTGAATAATATTCGTAGTTAATATTTGTGAATAATTTTCTTGAACTATATTTATCAATAAAATTCTAATTAACATATTAAATAAATTAAGAAGATTTTGAAATGAACAAACAAATTTAAATTATCAAACTTAAAAGTTTCAAACAATTAAATTAAACAAATTTGAATTGAAGACTCGATAAATTTAAATAAATCAAACATAAGTCTATCTTGAATCAAACTCAAATTCATAAAAAAAAAGTCACGGTTAAATAATCATTTTAACAATTTGATCTCAATTTAACTCGATTATCTTATCCAACAAATTTGGAGACCATAAGTTAGCCATGACTTAAACACGTTTACAATCCTTACTTATGGTTCGACGGTAGTCAGTATGAGAATCTAATCGATAACACTCGTCATGCATGTTGCAAACTACAACCGAAGGAGGCTAAGGCGCTTGGTATATGTTCGACAATGAGAATAGTATTGGATTTTGATTGATGGCTTATGAGTTTAATGATAATTTAGTGAAGATTGGATTATAAAATCAAGTATATCATATTCATATTTTGATTCCGATTCTCGTATATCAAATATCATAAATGAGAATGAAATAGATTTCATTCTTATTCCCACCTTCTAAATTCGCTTACCAGCGCCCCTAAAATTAACCAAGACAGTAACGTTACAGTGGTTACAGCTCTCCTTTCCGCTCCGATAAACAAGACCAGCTGCCAATAATTTATTATTTCGACTAATCCCTTCTCACAAAGCAAATAGGGACGAAATGTTAAATAAATAAATAAATAAATACTTAGAGCAATTTGTAAAAAATTCATGTTTATTTCATGTGTTTAAAATTTTTTACTTTGATAAATTTAATGGAATGAAAATTTCAATCAATGAGCAATAAATATAAGAAATACATTAGAAAAGTTTTAATTAAGCTCCCAAACTACGATGATTAAGCCTTCGAAACAATTAATCAACCATTTAAATTTTGAATACAAATGCATTTGAATTTCACTGCATAAACGATAAAAATTTTACCCTTACCTACGCAATTTATTAAAAATTTAAGTGAACATAATTTTTAAATATTTTTATGATTCGACATCTATGATTCCTCAAATACCAATTAAGCACTCACAATATATAACTCTCAATCTTTTAGATACTTTTAAATTTAAGCAAACATAAACATTTTCTAATTTTACTATTTATTCTTTCAAATTATCATTTTCAATTTTTAGTTGATCATACAAATTTAGTGGGCAATGACTACGTTTTTTTTTTTTTTTTTTTGCAAATTAACATATTTTATTCTTAGTTTACAAAATATCTAGGAGGTTAATTCGGAGAGATCGGATTGAATTCAGATCAGATTAGAAATTTATTTTGTTAAAATCCCAACTTGAACTTGACACGAACTTAAATACAATTCAAAACTCCTAAATTCGAACCCGACCCAAATAACCTAAATAAATCGATTTCAATGATTTTTTATTTTCTCTATAATTCTTTACTTTTATCTCAATTTCATCATTAATATATTAATATTAATATACATAAAAATATTTTAATATTTAAAATAAATTTTAATTTAATCCCAAAAATCCACTAATTTCTAAATTCAGTTAATCAATCCAACCGAATCCGAAATTTTTTTACCCAAAACCGTCTAACTCGAATAAAAAAATCCCCCTCCTAAACCTGATTGTTTTTATTCAACTCGAATTGGATCATCAGGTTTATTTTTGACCTCCTAGATATAGCAAACCTAAGGCCACTCTATGATATAAGACCCATTGCCTCCAAAATTAATTGATTAACAAAAATAAATATCTATTTTTATAAATAATATTTTAAAAAATCCAGACAGAAGCTATGATTAATTAACTAATTAGCTGTAAATTTACACCTTAACTAATTTGATTAAAATATAGAAATTCACCAAAGAAGAAAAAAAATACGCTATAAATACACAAATAAGATTAGCGTCATGCATATTCAACTTGTTTTAATAAACACACAAATAAAATTATCTTTCATTTCTTGTATCAATTCATTTAGTTCCATACCATCTACCTAAAACTTATAACTTCAAGAATGAGCTTCTCATTAGATGTAGCCAAATTTAAACGATACTAGTTTAGATTCGAGCCCACATGAAAAATGGGTCTAAATTTTGAAAAATATAAGTAACAGAATATTTCTTAAGAAGCACTAGCATGTCGACTTCGAACTATGAACAAGATGCCCATAATAGGCTCATACATGTTTTGAGAAAAAGAAATGTACCTAGTAAAAGTCCCCGAAAATGTATTTATCCATCAGTTGGTGCCAAAATTTTATTAGAGGGTAATAGGGCATATCTAATATTCTCTGGATTTCAAGCCGGCGGCGAACCTCTGAAGTTGGCGAATGTATCTTATCGTCAAGGAAATGAATCCAGCTCGCTAAAAGAATGCTTCATTGTGTATATAAAAGGGCAAAAGGATATCTTCTCATCGAGCATGGGACTGTTTAGCATCAACAGTCTGTTGTTGTTGACGACAGCACGGACTAGTAGCTCCTTTGCTTCCTCATGTTTCTTCTTCAGCATGTTAGATAGCTGCAGCAACCACCCAGTCAGCATGTCTTAGAGGAATCATCATAACAATACGTCTCTTTTAGATTTTAACATTAGCATCACACTTCGAATAACTCTTTGGGCAAAATCATAGGCTAGGAAAATGTAGCAATATTAACACTGTGCCTATGATATTTGATTTTAAGGAATTAGCAGTCACAACCAAGCTGGGTACTAGCAACAGCAGCAGCATTGCCCATACAACAAAATAAAAATTATTTAAATATAGGTGACGATATAATAGGGAATCGAGTCTAATGACGTAGAAAAATACATATAACTAACCCTCTTAGTGGGATAACAATTTATTTGTTGTTATGGCATTTACCTAATCACCCAGTAGGCAAACAATGAAGGAGTTCAAGCTAGAATACACCTTATCTTCTTCTTTTCCCTTCATATAGTATGCTAAAGTATCTTAACAAGAATTTATTTCTCTGGGGAGATTTACTATTAAATATCCTATTAATCAACTTTTTAACAATTGCGAGATTTACAATGAACCTGCAACGACAAACCTAAATTTCTCTTGCACGAGAAACAAAGAAAAAAGTGTATAATGGAATTAAATTGGCATTGAGAGAACAGACAAAAATTCAAATTCAAAATTTGCCATGGAAAATAAACATTTACTGATCAATTGAAAAGTGGCGCCTTAAAATAGGTACGCCGAACAACTTATGTTGCATACAAAATAAACTAAGTATATATAATGCAGATATGAAACAATTGATGTTTCCATAATCATTAAGGAAATACTTTAACTTACATCGGCAAGTTTCTTTGAGTAGAATTCAGCTTTCTCTGCATTGCCATTATCGTCTATTAGTACAGGTTCATAATCCATGTTTTGTATCTCAGGTGCACCCTCTACACAACCGTGATTCTCCAATGATGCGGCATTGCTAGAACCTTCTGGATTTTCTTTAGTCTGAACCTATTTATGAGTTTGCATAGTGCATTGGAAAAGAAACTAGATTGTGTCAATGTTTTTCAATAAAAAAAGTATATTTATGTATTTAAGAATTAATCCCGAAAGTAACCCTTCAGTAGACTAAATATACCACTGGGGAGGTTAGTCCTGATTTCCTGCACAGATAATGGGGCTTTTAAAAAGAAAAAAAGGCAATGATTGATGCAAAGGCTCAAAAAGTTACTCTCATGGGCAAACCTTTCAGGTGAAGGGTCCATTGATTTTGATGTATCAGGGGCCTTCAAATATGGATCCTGAAAAAGAGTTAGTTTTATTACAAAAGTATTTTAAGAAAGATGTCCATACGTGAAAGGCACAAATCCTTGGTAATTCCAAATCCAAAAAAAGATATAGCATGATACTGTCATCCCATTATTTAGCATTGTTTTAGGAAGGAATATAACATTCAGATAGCAGAAAAAATGATCAGATATTGGAACTTAATGATTGGTTATGAATGCCTTCAAACTGAAAATTGACTGACCGGTTTGGTTAGAGTATTGACCACCATGCTGAACTTGATTCATTTAAAAGATGGTCAGCAACTTTCCAACTATTTTGACTCCATAAACAATTTATGCACCATGACAATTTTCAGGTCGAGACTAGTTTTAAGCAAACAGATTGTCACATTCTAAAGCACAGACAATAATGTTGTGGTAAACAGCCATGTATATTTCATTAAACTTAGATACTTACAAAGATTGAGAAATTACCTTATGTGTCTTTATCTTGAGAGGTGGATCTAGGAAGGCTATCTTCGTTGTATTAGAAGAGGCAATTGACTTGGATGCTAACTTCGGTTCTGTTTCTACAGTCATGTTTGCTTCTTTGATCACCGCAGACTTTGATATGGTGCTGTTCACTTTAGTCAGTCTGGGTTTACTGTAATTTGATTACCAACTGACCTACTAATATGTAAATAATGAAGGGAAAAGGAAATAATTAACCTTAAAGTCCTCAAACTAGGTGTACGTGTTTTGACATCCTTCTGTAGGCTATCTTGGACTTCAATAGAATTGTTCTTTGGTGTGCTCATAATTGCACTTGAAAGAATATTAGATGTCATACTCTTTATGGTGTTGCTTGGAGTAACCCTGACAAGGAAATTGGATGGAAAAATATGGAAAATGCAGGAAGACATTTATATCAATTTATCATTCGGTTAGCAATAATAAAATCAGATAAAATTTATTTAAATATAGATAAGGATATAGTAGAGGATGAAGCTCAATAGTATATGAGGATCCAAATAGTCGATCCCACCTAGTGGGATAAGACTTATTGTTGTTGTTAATGTATCATAGACTAAGTTGCATCTACAACCATTTCTAAGAAAATTGTTGAAAACATAAATCTGTCGGTGATGCACAATCTATAACTAGAACTGATTCAAATATGGATAATTCAGGAACAACAAATAATTACATAATGCTCGATAATTGCACGAATGGAATAGCAATCAATTACACAAAACTTGATAATTCCATGTATTCTAAAGTTCGAATCAAGGAATTCTGATAACTAAATTTGGTTTGAAGAATTCTGTAAATAATATGCAGGAGAAGAATGACGTCAAAGAATACTTCCAGAAAACACTAATCTCATAGGCCAAAATAACTATAAGTTGATTGGAAGTGAAATTTTGGATTAAGAGATAACCCCACCAGAGTTCATAGTCGACAATGGAAGAGCTTTACTATGAACCAAACATTCCAGTAAGGGACAACAATTATTATTTCTCAAATCAATTTTCAGATCACACTCCACCATCAAAAGTTTTTTCTGTAAAAGAATCTCGCCTCATTAACCAGTTATTGGCTTGTGATGCCAAACTATTACAAAATGAAGATACACAGAAACAGAAGACCACTAAAAAAAAGCCACTAGCAAACCTTCGTTTAGGTGAAGAATTGACATGTTCAAATGTATTTAAGATCTTTGGTTCTGTCAAAGGCTCCTGAAAGCATTTAAATGGTGATTTAGATTAGAATACAAAATAACTGAAAGCTTGCTAATTACTGACTTGGTCGCATGTAAAGAAAGTCAATGAAACGAGTGTAGATGAAAACCTGAACTCTGAGATAAAGTGGAGGTGGGGATACCAAAATAAGCTAACTCGGATAAGAACTATGTGTGATTATTATAGTGATGATTCCGTTAATATTTAGTTTATCTTACCAAAATCATCATGATTATAAGATCTGTGATGATGCCTACACTTTATCTCCTTGCCTCTCAATGAAAAAACTGCCCATATCTGAGAAAAAAGAAAGTTGTATAATTTTCAATGAATGGGTGCTTCTTTGATCCATTTTCAGCACTATTTTGTTTCCCATATTTGTCAGAAATCTGTACCTACTTAACCATGTATGCCCCTTATCCATGATACATTTTGTCAACTCTATGCAATTAATATAAATTGCACAATGTTGCATCATTAACATTTTGGAGATCTACTGACCCCCTTTGTTCCTCCCTCAAACCATTCACACCTATCGTATATTTGACTTTACAATATCAAGTGGAAAAGGTGCATTAGTAGGTCACGTTACTTCTATGCTTCTCTACTTCTCCATCAACTACTTAGCTGCCCAAACTGGATTGAAATTGGAAAAACATAAATTCTGCAATCCATCCTTGATTGAGCTTGGAGCTTTATCCAATATGAATTTAGGGAACAACTTTATTGTTCAACCAAAACAGGTAATTTGGCTTTTTATGTAATAGCTTGAAAGTTGGATTTCCAAACTTCACAACAATTTTCTCTGCTCTCCTTAGAACTTGGGAGCATATTTCTATGTAGATAAACTTAACCTAGTTATTTTAATATATTGGATGTGGTCCTCCCTTTTCACTTACAATATTAACATGACTAGGAACAAATGGTATGGAGGAAAACGGGAAATAGAATTTTAAGCCAGTAACTGATTTGTATTACTGATTTTGTAATTTTAGCTGGTCCTAAAGTTGTTAGCAAATTAAAACTGCAAAGTGTATAGAGGATGACACTTGACAACATAATATTCAGTTGTCGATTCAACAATTCGCATTCAAGTACAAGTAAAAAATTAACTGTCATTAGAGAAGAATTTTGCATAAATTTTACTTCTGAGAAGATCTTTTCATCTCCTTCCTGTAGTCATCTCATATACAAGAAAAGATCATGCAATGTCTTGCCAAAAGTTAGAAGAATTTATATGTTAGTGCCATGATTAGGCATCATCATCATTCAGTTGCTTATAAAACAATGATTAGAAAGCATAGCCTTCTCAAATAGATTTGGATGAAAATTGGCATTCATGGCCCCTAATTAATAGATCTATTCTAAATATTTATCTAAAAATATTTTGAAATTTTTAGCACTTTACTTTTGTTATAGAAGTTTAGAGTACTTGTTAATCAAGCAGGTAAAATCTAGTTCCATGTATCCTTTTTTAGATTTCTGCATCAGAATATCAAATTATACTGACTTCTTCTTTAGAGTTTTTTTTTTCTAATTATTTCGTCCTAAAAGCTGGTTATGTATCTATGAGAAGGAGCATATGTTTACAAGAAATTAAGATAATGCTTTTAATAAATTGTAGTGATTTATGATATTTTATAGGCCTGTCAAATACACTCAACAGTGAAAACAAAGCATATAAAAAAGGAGGATAATCTAAAAAAATAAGAGATATAGATTTTACAGGAAAGAAAATGAACCAAACAAAGAACCTTAAGAGTTTTCCGCTTCAAAGGTAGCATATTGGTGATGGAAGGGACAGGCAACTTTAACAGCAAGTTTCTCTCAGAAATGTCAATTGTTTTTAATTCCTTGTTGAATGAGGAATTTGACATATTGTTGTTTTCATTCATAATCCTATATAACATCAGTTCATTCATGACAATGTGGGAATAGAAAAAAGTAGAATAGTCACATAGAGGATCCTAGTATTTCACCTTAAAGTCTTTGATTTAGTTAGATGATTTTTCTCATCTGTCTGCAATTTATCTTGTACTTGAAGAGGACTATTTACATTGCTTCTTGTAGTTTCACCAGGAATCATAGAGGAAGGAACTTCAATACTGCAAAATAAAAAATTTTAGCATCAAGAACAAACGAAGTAATCAACTTTTAATACCCAAAAGATATGCATGATTAAGATTTTCGTTATTATTCAAAGACTTGGCTAGAATATGAAATTGCAGATGTGTTATAGTAAAATTGAGTGATAAAGAAATCATGAAATTTATCATTAAATAAAGTCGAAGGAAAAAAATAAAACCTGTTTAGTTAAAAAATTATTCTGTAAATTGATAGTTGGTAATATGATGGTATATTGAATAGCTGCCACTTATAATGTACTTTTTATATACAGTAATGATTTTGAAAATAGGATTTGTAAACATCAGGTGACATTGACTTCCTAACAACTTTTTGCTTGTAGAATTCTTTGATTCATAGTTGTCAAGATAATCACTAGGGAAATGATACTTTTTTCAGAACAGTGAACAAAAAAAAGGTATCAACACTTTAAAGCGTAGAAATTTCATTGATATCCTTACCAAGAAGCTTCAGTATGTTTCTGTGGAAATGCAATCACAGAATTCTGCACAACTTCATCATAGACTTGGAATGATCCAGTCAAGGGTTTATTTATTCCCGTTACCTCATGTTGGTCATCCTCATGATTCTGAAGTGTTGTGGCATCTTCTGATCTTGTTCTGCTTTTTGGTGAGCAAGAAGACCTTGAGTTGGAAGACTTTACAGGGCTAGAATTTCTAGATTGAAAACTATCAAATGATTTTGCACCAGTGTCCTGTACCAAGGAGGAAATACACTTAGAGTTCACACAGCTTTGATCTTTGCTAACCCAAGGAAGTGTTTCGCCTGCCGGTTCAGTTATAGGATCAGGCCCCAAACTTTGATCAGATGTGGACGTGGACAGGCTTTCTTTATTTTTCAATATTTCATCTCCATGACTCGACGTAACAGGGCTATCCCTTTTCAAATCAAGGTGTTTTTCATGCTTATGAAGCTCTTTTTCAGAAATATTTGGTGCAATGTCATCCATGCATTTACCAGAAGGGATTTCAGTCTTGTCCAATTTTGTAGGATCAAACTTGTCCAGCCTACAGTCACATAATAATTTTATAATAGGAAAAAAATATTACTAACAACTGGATAATAGGAAAAATATATCAAGAATTTCTTATTAAGAAACTAGATAAGCTGTTGACGAGAAAGAACCAACACATCCTGACAATTACAAACATTGGAGAAACAACAAAAATTGGTTCAAACTTTAAAACTCATAAGAATTTGAAAACATACTTGTTAAAATCAAACATGAAAGTGAAATTGTCTTTATTCAGATCTTGCTTTCCAAGAAGAGTTTCGTTTTCATTGGCCTTTGTAGTCTTCTTGAGTGACACTGGGAAGTCCAAATCAGACATATCAATTTGAAAAGATGATAGTTTCCCAAAGTCACCACCAAGATCAAAGTCATCGCTAGAAAAATTAAAAAAAAGGTATCTTAATCAAATAGTGTGTGGATACATTTTGCCTGAAAAGGAAATAAATAAGAGGGAAGAAATTTCTAACAGTTTGTCAAAGTTAAAGAAACTTTTGCCAGTTTGCGAAACTGTTTCTACATCATAATCCATTGAATTTTTTGGCGTTGACGATTTCCAGATATTAAGGAAATCCTTCCCGAAATCATCTTCTGCAATAAGCAAGATATGAACATTACATTCTTAAGGCAATCCTGGATATTAAGGAAACATGAACAAATAATTGCAAAACTACATTTATATTTTTAACTTTATGTTTGGTTTTTCCATCATAGTTCCATATCTGAATAAACTAATTCCTGGGAAGGTCCACATTGCACTAGCTTAGGAAATAGGCACATAAGCTTTGAGGAGAAAAAGATTACTGAGATAGATATGCAGAAATCTAGAGTAACTTACCCATTGGTGTGCTCCTTTTTCTTGGAGCAGAAGTGGAAGCACCTCTCACTGGCTCTGCCATTCTTTGTTTGGAAACAACAGTACTGCAACAAGTTTGCAGCTAATAAGAGGATCTCACATATGAAATCAATGAATAACTAAATCTTGATGAATATGATAAAGACCATTTGTTGAACATTTTTGAATATGAGGCATAAAAGGTTTTGAATAAATTTGAATGCCAAGGTAGGCTTTGATGACTTCCAACATGATTGTCAGGGCAATGTTTTCACAATTCTACAGATTATATAGATCCACAAAGAAAGATAGCACGAGCCACGTAAGTTGGAGAACCGCCTCAGTAACTAGTTAGGTCCAACCACTAGCCCCAAATACTTAAGCTCAAGAGTAACTCACTCATCTAGTCTTATAAACTCTCTTTATTAGCTTATAATTCATGTGGGACAAAACTAACGTGTCACAAATCACCCTTTTTAAGGCTTGATGTATCAATCAAAATCCAACCTACAACTCATAACCTAAAATCATTTCTAATCCATGGTTTGTGAGGCCCAATAGTAGCTCCCACATCACGCAGGCAATCTTTCCCGCATCTCACCATGTATAGGATTAGTTTCATTCTAATATCAATTTGAGATGCTCCAAATACTCAGCCTCTAATTACAAGAACACCAAGATAATATGAAGACAATCACAAGTAATCCAAAAACATTTGGTTCATTAAGTCCATGAAAGCAACAAAGTAAAGAGTCCAGAGGAAGTCATCAGGAATTCTTACCAGGTGCTGACTTCTCAACAACTGAGTCTATTACCCTCAGCTAATGATATATGGATCTCAAATCAATATTTAAGTGCACAAAAATATCCTTAAGTTAGTCAAACAAATCAACAATCCATGGTAGAGGATACTTATTTATGATGATTGCCACATTCAACTAATAATAATCAGTGCATATCCTAATAGATCCACCTTTTTATGAAGTCTTCCATTGTTGAATTTCACCATTGTCTATTTGCTCCTTTTCTTTAATGCAATTTGTTACTACCTTCCTTTAAAGCAATTTGTCACTGCTTGTAACATCTGTTTATCTATCCACAAAAGCACATGACACCTCCCTACCTTGCAATCACAGGTAATGTATGCTCCTACACTATAGGTTTTCTTCCCAATTTTACCACAAACTAGAAAGAGACAAAAGAATCATTGTTACCAAGATGCTGCCCAAAGGCAGTCATTTTTTAGTTAAAGGGTTGGGGAAAAGCTTTAAGACTACTGTTAATATGTTGATGATGATGAAATGATCTATGCTTGAGCAGGCCTGACCTTCTTAGGGCGACAAAGCTATCCTAAAAGGAGCTCTTACCGATTTTCTATTAAGGTAGGCGGTGCTCATTAGATCTATACATTTAATGGATAAATGGGACACTTTAATTTGCCTCCTACTCAGCGACACTGTTATAACAATGATAACAGTAACGTTGTAAGTTTTTGAGGAATTCATTAGCCCAAATAGATGGATTTCTTGGTGGGATGAAGAGTGCTGTCTTTCAAACTGAAATGGAAGTTGGGGATAAGTCAAGCTAAGAGACACACTGTCTTTGTACCTGAGATTGATAAGTGTATCATATGTTCAATCTATTACCAAGAATGTCACTGACCATACGTTGATCAGATTTTTATTAACTTGACTTTGGATCTCTTCATTGACTTGTTGAACAAGGAATTAATCTACTGACGAGATGTATTAGTGTGTAATGACCTCCAAGCGAATACGAGCCTTTCAACTGGAATAACTAATTGGAATATGTAAATTCCATATAGATTTGGAAGTTTTAAATGTAAGTTAAGTCAGACCTAAGTTTTAATATGATGTTGTTTATTGTTGAGAGACAATACTACATATTTTTGCTGAGAATTGGATGGGAACAAGTGATTGAATAGTATTATGCAAGATGATGCCTCTATGGTGCCATAAAGGGTTAATTGATATAGGATCTATAAGTGAATAAAATCAATTGATTTAATCATATTCCTGTAAGTGAATAACTAGTGATTGGATTTTTTTTTTTAATTTTGCATTGTCATTTGAAAGTTGGACCTGAGGAAGAAATACTATGCCAGATCAAGGTGTGGTTTTGGCTTATGTATGTTGGAAATCAATGATTAATTATAGTATTAATCTAATTTGATCTCAACTCTTACAAGATTGTTCTTCATTTTAGTTGTGCTACACAATTTACTCTAGTTATAACTAGTATATTTGAAATAGTGATTTTGATTGTTGATTAGTCACCTTAATTAGTTAATTAATGCAATTTGTCGTTGGTTAGTGATTTTAAACAGTGATAATTGAAGAGCATATGAAATGTTTATTGGATGTGCATTCAAATTTTGCCCGTAAGCATTTAATATAATAATTATATGAAAGTGGGTTAACTATTGTGATTTCAAGTTAATGTATGAATGGAACTATTGGGAAATGTTGAAATTAAGATTAACAATAATAAACCAAAGATGTTATGCATTTTTTAGATTAAAAGCTGATTTTCTCCTAGTGGAAGCAAAATTTTGATTGAGACTTGTGATTTAGAGAAAGTTATCAATATTTGATTCAAAAGAATGCATGAATTATAATAAATAGAATTGAACTCTGAATATTTGTATAAATTTTGGAGAAAAAGTTATGATAATATGTATCCACGAGGTTGAGTTGTACTAAAAGATTTGTGAAAAAAAATAATTGGTGATATCTTGTATAGTTTATTATCCTTTGATTAAGCTTCTTTGAAAAGTCAACATTGACAAGATTATGTTAGGAGATAAAATTAATATTTTCTTGTGAGAAAAGTTAGGCTTAACCTTCCTTGTAAAAGTGAGTTGTCATGACAATAATTTGAAATACTAGAGGTTAATCATATCATACAGTAACTGATCATCTTTCCCTCTCACCTTGTATGGGCAGTGACAGATTGCATTAAAAAAAAGAGCAATATTATATTAAAACTAAACAACAAACTGAACATAAAAAACCTCATTAAACCAATGTAAAGTGAAATAAAGGTAATTAGTACCAATAATTCTTTTGACATTTACATTAGCATCTCATCTTGCACTAGGTTCTTGAAGTTGATGATCTAATGACGGAACCTTCATCAAGTATGCTGAAGTTGGAAAACAGAAAAGGAAGGAAGCAAATGACTGTTTTAAACTGTAGATAGAATTTACCAGCCTAGCTATCAGCCAATGCACATATTCGCTAAATCATGCTAAAATGCACCTTCTAATCCAATTTTGTGTTTTATAATTATCAATATGTGATCCGAAAGCTGCCGATAAATCCCACTCGTGTGTAGATGCGTATGCGTTATTAACATACTAGATGTAGAACATAGCCTCAGCTAAACAAACTTACACAGAAACCTACGCCCACGGAAAGGGAGAAGAGGAAGAGGAAGTCGGGCGGGGGAGGACAACGTTGGCGGATGTCGATGGGCGAGAGCAGCACGATCGATAAACTCCACTATCAAAAGTGAAATCAACGTCAGCCAACTTTGAGTGCACCAAAAACTTTAGCCATCGATAATTTTTTACAGAAGAAAACGTAATGAACACAGGTCTAACTTCAAACAACTCCAAGCAGGAAGGGGACTGTGGGGATTGGAATCACCTGCGCTACCAGAAATCGGGGGATCCTATGCAGGTCCTTCAGCCCTTGGTGATCCGCCTCCGAGCCATGGACGTTGACCTAATCATCCGAAAATTCCACCAAAAACTCAGGTTGGAGGGCGTGAAAAGAGAAGGATAGAGGAGGAACTACAGATGAATGAAAATGCAAAAGGATTTCTCACGCGACTCTCTACATTTCTTCTCGATCGACATTCGCTCACTCACGACGTAGAACTGGCGAAGAACAGGGAAGCAACACAGTCTTTAAAGGCTCGGCCTCCTCGCTTACTCTCAACATTTTAAAATTAATTTTATTTACAATAAAAAAATTGCTTTTTACATAAATCTTTCTTTTCTTTGTAAAAGAATTGGATTTAGACATTAATCCAATAATCCTAACTCATTATCATTAAATTAACCACATAACACAAAATGGATTTTTTCAACTAATCTTTTGAGGAACAAACATTATAAAAAAAATTATAAATTAAACTAAATTCTACGAGTAAGAAATAAAATTTTACACTTTATAATTTAAACAAAATATTTACATGCTCTTGAAAAATATATATATACAAAATTCCCATGTAAACCACAGTGAGCTTGTCCAAAATTAATATTAAGATTCTTAAGATAAATAAATAAAAATCAACAACTAAATTTTGACAATTTGAGATTTATAATTTACATAGCTAAATGATGATGAGTTTCTCCTCGCCAACATGATCTTTGACCAATAGAGTCTTTCCCTCCTATCAATTGAGCTGCCTTTAGGCCTACATGTCAACACGCATCAGCAGTATCAACCTGCCAACATAACTCCTTCAACAATCAAGTAACATTAGGGTTATAGAGAAAATAAACAGGAATAATAATAAAAAAATGAAGAAAAAATTCTAACAATTATAGATACAAAATTTGAGACAACTGATGGTTAACATCAGATGGCAACATGTCATCATAAGATTTAAAGTTAAATCTGATAAGTGTCTATATTCCTTATATTACAGATTAATAATTTTCGTAATTTACCTTTTCGTATATTTTGACATCAAAAATTAAGATTTGATGTATATAATTTAACAAAATTAACAAAATGAAATAGATTCAATGCCATTATAAGCTCGGGTGAATTTTTCGGAAAATATCGCTATATTTTGACAATAAGAGATATATAATTTACAGGAGCTCCCTTCAGTCCATGCAAGAAGGGAGAAGGCCCTTCTCCTTCTTCCACTTCTCGCGTGGACAGAAAGGAGCTCCTGCAAAATCAACAGTTTCATTGTCTCTAAGAAAAAGAAAATACTTACAAAATGCACAGCAGAAATTTAGAAAAAAGCCAAAAAAAAATAAAAATCTTTAGAAAATTAAAGGAAGAGAAAAGCTTTAAGAAGAGAGGGATGGTTGGAATATCGAAGGATGGCTTGATGTTTAAATAGACCGGCGACGAGATAAATATGGCGAGAAAGCTGTGGAGATTTGCTGACAATTTCAAACGTTTCTAATTTTGCCCAGTCGATTAAAGAATAATTAATGGATTGTTTGAAAATTATTAAATATAGAAATACGATTCCATTGTTTTTGTTTCCATTTTTTTCCGAGTATTAATTTTCCATGTTGGATGTTAAAATCCAATTTATTTATTTTTCAGGACATATTTTATTCGAACAGAAGGAGAAAATGTCAAATTTTCCTTTTTAAAATAATGAGGCAATAATAATAATTTTATTCATAATTAAAAAAGAATTAAAGGTTAATTCTTGTCGATATAATTGAACCGATAACTTTTCCGACTTGGGTGACAAGAAAGTATTAATTTTAAAATTTATAAATTTATTCTAAATAGTGAAGATATAAATTGATTCTAAATAATGTATTCATATCAGTTGAAATTTTAAAATTTATTATTTAAATAAATGAGAATATTAAAATACAAATAAACCAAACATATTATATAAAATAAAAAATATATTATTTTCATGAATAAAAATATTAATGGCAGAACCATTTAATTAACAATTAGATTTTGTTTTTACCATATTTTATAAGGTTTCTATTTGATTATATTTAATAATCGCCAAAGCACTCAGTTGATCTACTGATGCAGCACAATCGTTTAATTTTAGTTTTTTTATTAAATTTTTTAATACTTTCATGTTTAGGGTTAGGGGCATAAATGAATCAAATATTTAAGAATAAGTTGGATATTCGGTTGGATAAGAATTTATGTTTCTTCAATATAATTCACATAAATTCAACGAATAAATACATTTAATTAACTCGATTAAATTTAAATAATATATATATATATATATATAATAAGGATGGTAACTTATTTGGGAATACTATTCACAAACAAATTTATATTAAAACTTTTAAAATGAGCTTGTATTATTAAGTTTAATAATCAATAAAAAAATCTTTAAAATTATAAAATTTTTAAATAAACAAATAAACTTAATTAATAAATCAATAACATATAAATAAACTAAACTAAAATTAAATTTGAACAAGTTAAAACTCATAACTTGTAATCAAGTCTAACTTAATAACAATTATTATAATAGTTTGATTCGTCTTCACGGATGAACTGATAATTAGTACATGAATATTGTCGCTATGAGGTCTAGAGGTCAAAATCTGAAAAAATCAGTGTGTCCGCCCTTCTACACACTAGCCACAATATCCGGATTAGTAGTTCCAATGATTTATCTTCTCCGTATTAGTTCGATTCTCTTATTTTAAACTCCATAAATTTAATTTAATCTGACTCATTTCCTTATGATCTGACCATTTATGAAGGCAATCCGGCCTTAAATTTATGATAACTACTAGGATAAATTCGCAAAGCTCGGGTGACTCCTGACATGACACGTAATATCACAAGTAGGAATACTTGGGCATAAAATGTCTAACGTAGGATCAAACTCTCATTGGATGGGAGAACACCCTATCTCTTACCACCATATGGTGTCTGGAGAATTGAACGTTCGATTTGGCTCATTTAATTTTAAATTAAAGCTCTGGTGTCTAGGTATTTTTATTTTTCATTCATCTAAGATTTGACCCGATGAAAGTTTCCCATCGATCATCGGTAAATTTGAAAAACACAGATAGGCCATGAGAGACAACCTAGCACCACAAGTGATTTAACGTTTATTTGCACTCAATCGAACCCTCGCGGTTTGAGAAACTCATCCATCCGCTTACCATTGCATCAAGTCCTCGGGGCCTTGATTTGGTTCATTTTTTTAGTAATCCAAGTATCCAGTTTTGAGTCCCATGGAAGTTTCCCACCAGCTACTAGAGTAAATCGGAAGTACTTGCGGAGAACTATCCAAGCGGTTAATATTCTTAGAGTTGTTGTCCAACTAGAGAAAATTTTTGCAGTGTGTTGCAACTAGGATTAAACCCTTAGATGTCTATTAATTGATTGAAGGGTCTCACCGCTGCATTATAGCCTGGGGCTCAATTTGACTCATTTACTGATGGTAAAAGATGAAATCGTCATCTTAACAACTCTTCCATGGCGGCCCCACATACTCTAGAATTAAGGGGTAAATCAAGAGGGTTTATTCAGTCTTAGCTGAGCGGTCTTCCCAAACGGGGGTACGAGATTAATTTGGCTCATTTACTTACAACAAAAGGTGAAGTTGTCACCTTAGTGACCCCTCCACGATGACCCTACACAATTTTGAAAGGGAATAAATTACAAAGGCTTATTCAATCTTATCCAAGCAACCTTCTTAGATGGGGGCACGAGATAACCCAAAATAATATTGGTACCGGTCAGGAATCTAACCATGCCTTATTAGTGGTAAGCCCTGCCCAAGTATCAACTTGACTATACCTGCGGGGGCTAATTTGGCTCATTACTACATCAAAAGGTAAAGTTGTCACTTTAGCAGTCCCTTCAGGGCGACATCACCCACTGTAGAAGGGAGTAAGTCACCTTAGTGGCCCCTCCAGGGGCAACCCCACTCACTTTGAAAAAAAGGGGTAAATCATGAATGATATCTTTATCTAGCGCAATAACCTTTTGTATAAGGGAGATCAAATACCCAACGAAATATTTTTGCACCCACTATGAATTGACCCTAAGCCATATTGTAACAAACATCGTGCAAGTACTAACTAGGGCAACCTGTAGAGGTTGATTTAGCTCATTTACTTTTTTTTAAGTTGACATCAAGTATCTAACTTACGCCAAATAATCCTAGGGGTGTTTGACTCGATCCCACAAAAATTTTTCACAGCCAACTAGGATAAATCGAGCAGCGCTCACAGTGGACGGTCCATTAATCCACGTTCTTAGGTCAACCATCCATTAAGAGAAATTCATCTATTAATTCGCCGAAGCTGAGATTCAATTCTTAAATGCTTGGAAAACTATGAAGATACTTTGTCGTTGCATCATTGCCCAGGGGTATTTGAGCAAAAGGTGAAATCGTCACTTTAACAACATCCACCGGGGTGCCCGCACATACTCTGAAAGGAATAAATCACGAAATATTTTACTTAGAGCACTGACTCTTTGCATAGAAAGATTAAATACCTAACAAGATATATTTATCCACGCTAGAAATTTATATCAAATCTTATTATAATAAACATTCATCTAAATATCAACCGCATATGAGAAATTCTCATAAACATTCATATAAATATTAACTGCATCGTATAATTCTTGTAAACATTCATAATATAATTCTCGCGTGCGCGTGTATATATATATTCAATTTAAATAATTTATTAAATTAAATAAATAAATTTGATACGGATTCAATTTGTTAATATTTACGAATAAAATTTTCCATTTCGCCGTCGCCGGTCGCCGATCGCGATCGCGTTCGTTCGCCTGGAAGTCGCGCGCACCGCTGAGAGCAGTTACTGCAGGCGACCTGCTGTGCAGCCTCTTCCGGCGCCGTGCAACTCTCGCCCGCCGATCTCCGCCGACGCTGCCTGTTGCGCATCTTCCGCCCGACGCCAACACTGTCCGACTTCCTCTTCCTCCTCTCCTTTTCCGTGGGTGTAGGTTCTGAGTAAGTTTACTTATCTGAGGCTAATGTTCTAAGCTAGAATGTTAATAATGCATACGCATCTACTCGCGAGTGGGATTTAGTGACGGTTTTTGAATCACGGGTCGATAATTATATTAAAAAAATGGATTAGAAGGTGAATTATAGTATGATTTAGCGAATATGTGCATGTGTTGATAGCTAGGTTGGTAAATGCCATCTACAGTTTAAACGACTATTTGACTTCTGCCTTTTTCTGATTTCCAACTTCAGCATACTAGATGAAGGATCGGTCATTAGATCACTCAACTTCAATTTGGTATTTGGCAAGATGCTAATGTAAATGTCAAAAGAATTATTGGTACTAATTACCTTTATTTCACATTAATTAGGTTTAATGAGTTTTTTTATGTTCTGTTTATTGTTTAGTTTTAATGGCAAATTACTCCTTTTCTTTAATGCAGTTTGTTTGTTTCACCTTTTTAGATTTATGTAATATTTCACCAAAGTATAACGGATGTGATTATGCTTCCATGTTTTTGTAAAATCAATGAATGAGATTAAAGGGCTTAAAGCCTTTTTCAGTTCACTTAAACATGGACGATATAATCAGGTGAGTATCAACTTTTTGGTTCCATATTTGGTTTCATGCTTTGTTGCAATTGGCATAATTATGTTTATGTACTGAAAGTGAGTTGAGATTCTTTCCCTTTGATCAAGATTTTGTTGCTGGAGATTTCATTACAACCTATGTTATTTTCTGCTTTATTTATTCTCATAAGAATTCTGCCCCAGGATCCTCTTCATATACCCTTTTGTTGTAGGTCATACTGAATCACAAATTCATTTATCCTCTATAGTAGAGCATCCTTTATGTTCATTTGATTCAAATGCACTAATATAAGAGCATCCTTTATCTCAATGAAAGCCGAAACACCTCCCATTAGTCCCTTGACTCAACAAGTAAAGAGCATCTATTAACATCTTTAAAAGTTATATTTCTACTATATATTTACTGACTTTGTGTTTTTCCATCATGGATAATTATGGTTTGCGTGGATATTCTATCTATTGTCTTTCAAGATTAATTGGGACCTTAACTTTTTGCAGCATTTCTTGAGTTCAGTGGCTTTCAACAAATTACTATGCTATTTTTTTTGTCCTTTTGTTCATCATAAATATTTATGCGATCCTTTGCATATATGTTATGCAAGCCATAATACTCAAGTTTGCATCTTTCAGACTTGTGCCTTTGTTCGATGCCGACAAAATTTCAATTTTCTCTTGTCAAGGTTTGGTTAGGTCTGTTACAACATCAGAGCATTCAGATGGAAAGGCATTAGCAGGAGCAGCAGCAGTTGCTTCAGATGATAAAAATGTCAAAGTGGATTCAGATTATATTTGCATCTTGAAAATGAGTTACCAGAGACCTCTTTACATAATGGTTAAGCTTCCATTTCAATTTCTATATTCTTTCTACCAAACATGGATTTGCTATGCTCTATTATAACAAATCATGTTCATGGAACTTGAGCACTTTTATAGCAACAGACAAGCTTCAACCTTGTTTACCATCTTTTTTTTTAAAAAAAAACTTGCTTTTCTATGATCAGAACTGTAAACTAGCTTTTAGAGCTTGAAAATAATCATGAATGTTTTCATGGAATATCAAATATTTAGACAGAAAATGATTCCATGCATCACTCTCAAATATTTATGTTGATAAGACTGTCTGTAAGGATATTCATATACCCATAGAACCCAATAGTAAATATTTATATTCTTTGCTTGTAGACAACTGTATATTATTTAGTGTGTGAAACTTAATGATACTAATATGAGCTTTAGGTCACTCCAGTGTTTCTGTAATCTTATTTCGATTGGCTACACGCCCAGAATATTCAACACACTTTTTTTTTTTGATTTACAAGGGATATTCAACACACTTTTGAATTAACAATAAATGGTTAGAGTTTTGGCCCTTTTCTACATACCTTATACAAAAAGGTTTAAACATTATAAAACTAGTGGCCTATTGTGCATAAATTGTTGTATTTTTCTAGTTCTTTGCTTTCTAACTTGAGTGAAAGTTACTGTGTTTGTTTGGAATTTTGAGGTATGAACTGGTGCATTAAAATGTGTGTGATATTTCCTGTAATTATACATCGAGGGTTGACATAATTGACTAATTGAGAAACATTCAGTACTTATTTATTTTTTACACAAGTTACTTTTTGTCTATTTAATTTTGAATTAAGCTTAACCTGAAGCAAGTTTGATTATGCCAAATTTCTATTATAAACATATTAGAAAAGTAATATCGTTGAAGGGGTGGTATTTTGAGCAATAATCATCAACATTCTCTTTAGATACCACTATTTTTGGTGATATTGTCTGTGTACTATATGCCATTTGATACTCCAAGTTTCTTATGAATGTGTATGATGCATCTTTTTTTTTTCCTTTTAATTTTCAATCATGGGCATACAAGGACATGAGAGACAATTATGTGAATCGATCTAGAATCTCCTTGCCTACATTTAATCAACGCTAATATTAATCACTTTTAGCTAGTTTTTGTATCTTATTTTGCTATTTAGAAGGCACCTTTCTCAATTACATAGTCTGGATATTACATATTACCGATTCAAATTTTATATAATGAACGCATATTTTGTTCTTATTGAACTTTAAGCTGAGATGAACACAAATACATCAATTAGTAGTTGCTGAGTGCTTCACCAGAAGACAGAACTTAAACAGAAGCTAACAAAGGAATAGCAACATCAAGAGACCGAGATGTTTCTCGATGTCAAGGTTTTCGGCTTTGAGAAAAATACTGAAAGCATGCTTCTGCTTCGAGTTCGAGGCCTATAAATTTGAAGGGCACCGTGACCATGAAGGGATTTTATTGCTGGAACAGGTTTTGAGCCTCTTTCAAACGCTGTAAAGAAATAAACCAACCACTTCTGAGATGTAGTAGCCACAGATATGCTAAAGATTACCTCATAATTCTCAAGTTTGGATGAATGGGAGATTATAGTTAATAGGAGACTTACCGCCAAGCCAAATTTGTTAGAGGCTATATCTGAAGTTGCATTGCCATTAACTGCCCGGAGATGGTTTGTACTTGGCGAGGAGAGTGATGCAGCAGCCTCTTCTGGGACTGGAATTTCCATTACGCAATCAACTAATGTCAAGCCACATAAGTCCATCTTAATCAAATGCTAAACAATCGAGCATACCTAAATGATGGAATAGTTCAGGCTTTGTTTTTGAAGTCCTAGGATCTCCAAAGCTGCAAGAAGGGGAGACCATAATGTTTCGATAATACCATGAACACAGTATCAGCATGATCATACTTGGAAAACACTATAGACTTGCCATGGCGATGCGCTGGAAGTTCCACCTGATGTAGCTGAATGCCAGGAAAGAGTTTTTGAGGAAGATTTGCCTTTGCCAACAGAATTGGAAGTTACCATTAGGCAACAACTATCCGAGCAATAACCGATATGATTCGAAAATAGCAGACCTGATGTCCCAGAACTAGGTTTTGCTTTTGCATCTTTTGATGGCATTTGCATACTGCTCTTCTCGGGTTTAGTGGCGAGACCTGGCTTGGGCATTACAAATGGAAATTACATCAGTGATTTCTTTGGTTCTCTAAACTCAAAACTAAACAAGAAAACATTGCTTCTCTAAAACATACTTGGCAAAGTGTAATGCTTATGATGCCTCAAAGTTCTGAAGGACATTTGGTGCTGGATACGACCTTCTTTATCCAAATAAGCTTGGCAAGTCAACGAACGCTGAAAAGATAACGGCATCAACACATTCCAAGCAACCAGTTCGAACTGTTGGAAATTATCACCTGGCCTACCTGTCTCAAACATGAAATCCCAGTCTCCACTATCGATACGTCGAACATTTGTTGTTCAAACAGGTCTGTCAGTTTAGAAGCAACAGTGCCAAGATGATCCACTGCATTCACGAGGGCTCGAACAGCATAACCTTTTAGATTATCCAATACCCTACGCGATAGTTTAAGTTCAAAGATGAACAACATAGTTGCATTTAAACGAAGAATTACAATACATATTTGCACTGAAACAGGATGCATCTACAAGTTCCACAAGGAATCATTGATCTCACCACCAGTGTTCTGGAATGGAATTAATTCAGAAGTTTTGCCCCTAGTCCCTATGATATTTGACTCAAATTAGAAGGATTTATTATATGTATTCTTATCTTGCATTGTAGAAGCCTGTTTTCGTGACTTGAACTCGTGACTATTAGGTCACATGGTAGCAATTTAACAAACAATGTGAGTGTAAATTGTATCGAACTTGAGAAACATATCAGGTTTGATGAAATTGTGCAACATGTAGCATGAGGAACCAAAGCAAGCATGAGAGTAATCCCAAAACAAGATAACTCATTCCATGGAAAATCAAAGAAAGGACTGAAATAACAATTCAAAGATTCAATTGAAAAAAAAAAACTCACATCTGTTTCTGCTCACTTGAAGGTAAGAGCTTTCACAATACTCAGCAGCAGAGTAAAGTTGAGGTCTCACGTTCTTGAGTTCCTGCATTGATTGAGCGAGTTCCAGATCTGATTCGCGTCTATATTTGAACTAAAAGCAAACCACCGTCAAAAAAAAAAAAATCGAATGCAAAATTTGATTGCCCTATTACTTCAACTCAAAGTCTTCTTATGTTCTTTCAGAAACGAACTAAAGGAGAAGTTTTTCCGCCGGATCGAACAAAAATAGCAATCTCCTCGAATCGCCTGCATCAATTGAGTGAGATGCAGATCTAATTCTCAATTTCACAAAGCAAACACTTCGACACAAAAGAGGAAACTTTGGAACCGGACCAAACAAATGTATCACTCTGCTCAAATCCCGGAAAACCTAGCACGGCGAATGGGACACTGCAGACCAATCCGTATGCCAAAGCAACGAAAAAGCTCGAGGAATCCGACACCAAAAGACGAAGAGAATTCGAAAGAAGAATGGCGGATCATCGAAGGCGAGACCGATCTGGAGGCGGACGTGAAGGTGTCGGCGAAGGGGAAAGGGAACCTGCAAAGCCTTGACGAAGCTCTTGCTCCTCTCCATAGAGACCTCGTCGAATGTCATAGGGCGGTTCTCCGACCGCGGTGGCTGCATCCTCCTCCACCGCCACCACCACGTGAAAGGAGGATCAGTTGAGTGTGGGGAAATTGAAGGCCAAGCAATACCGGGAATTTGGTTTTGGTATCGCAACTTCTAACATTTTTAAAGGAACCCTTATTAATTAATATATTACATTTAGCCCTTAACTTTTAATCAAACCACGCCGTTATATTTAACTATAAAAAAACTGATCAATCTGATAATAATTAAATTTGAAAGGATCGGCTTCAAAGTTTCTGACCGGCCTGATTAGAGGTGTCAATTTGGGTTGGGTCTGTCGGATTGGCCCGCCTTACTAATCAATTTAAGCAGGTTGGATAGAATTTAAGCAACCTAAGCCCGCCGCGAGCCAACCCGCGTAGGCCCGCGACCTGCACGGGTCGGCCCGCGACGGGCTTGGGTTGGCCCGCGGGTTAAGAATCACATATTAGTTAAGTTTTATGAAAATTTATTATCTTTCTTTGTTATTATTTTGAAATAAAAAAAAATATTTTTCATTATATGAATACTCGTTATCCATTTATATTTAAAAAATATATTTCTTAATATATTTGATTGTTGAAATCTAAATATGTGATTTTTTAAATTTTTTTTAATTTTTTAAAAATATTCTGATGGTTATGTGGGTTGGCCTAACTAATCCACAGCCCGCCTTGGATTGGGTTGGGTTAGAGATTTTTCAACCTGCCTAGATGACGGGTCGACCCGTCCCGCCCCGCCAAATGATCGACCCGCCATGAACCGACCCGCCTCATCATAAGTTGGCCCGTTTGACAGCTCTAAACCTGATAAATCAAAAAGCGCTTGCAATCAATAATTTAGACATCCCGAAATTAACGTCTCATTAAAAAAAATCTTTCAAAATATATCATAAACAATTTAAAACGTTTTCACTATAACATGACCATATGGCATATTTAACACGATAGAATAAAAAGGTAGAATCGTTATCTTAACGGTGTATAGAGGGAGACAAATCATAATTTAGGGGGCGTTTGGTTCAAATTTATTAATCGAAATGGTAATGGGATTCATTGAGGGGTCAATGGGAATGGGAATCATGATTCCATTGGTAGTGTTTGGTTCAAATCCTGGAATGAAAATTATTGTCATTGATGATGTTTGGTTCAGTTTAACTTTAGTAATGGGAATCCATAAAAATATAGAGAAAGAAAGTAATATAGAAAATATAGAGAAAAAGTAAAAAATAAAGATAAATAAATTATAATAAGAGGGGTAGAGAGAGAAAGTGATATTGAAATTATATAGAGAGAAAACGAGATGAGAGGGTAGAGAGAGAAAGGGATATAAAAAATGTAGAGAGAGAAAGTGATATATGAAATATATAGAAAAAATTATAAATAATGATAAATAAATTATGATAAGAGAGGTAGAGAGAGAAAGTAATTAACAAAATATACAGAGAGAGAATGAGATGAGAAAGATAGAGAGAGAAAGTGATATAGCAAATATTGAGAGAGAAAGTGATATAGAAAATATAGAGAAAAAGTGATATAGAAAATATATATAGAGAGAAAATGAGATGAGAGAGGTAGAGAGAGAGTGATATAGAAAATGTAGAGAGAGAAAGTAATATAGAAAATATAGAGAAAAAGTAAAAAATAAAGATAGATAAATTATAATAAAAGGGGTAGAGAGAGAAAGTGATATTGAAATTATATAGAGAGAAAGTGAGATGAGAAGGTAGAGAGAGAAAGTGATATAGAAAATATAGAGAGAGAAAGTGATATATGAAATATACAAAAAATTGATAAATAATGATAAATAAATTATGATAAGAGAGGTAGAGAGAGAAAGTGATTAACAAAATATATAGAGAGAGAATGAGATGAGAAAGATAGAGAGAGAAAGTGATATAGAGAATGTAGAGAGAGAAAGTGATATAGAAAATATAGAGAAAAAGTGATATAGAAAATATAAAAAAAAAGTGAAAAATTAAGATAGATAAATTATAGTATGAGAGGTAGAGAGAGAAAGTAATATTGAAAATAAATAAAGAGAAAATGAGATCAGAAAGATAGAGAGAGAAAATAATAGAAAATATAGAGAGAGAAAAGAATAAATACGTAGAGAGAAATTTTAAAATGTAGAGAGAGAAAGTAAAATAAGATAATATAAAATGAAATATAAAAAATAAAAGAAATTTTAAAATGTAGAGAGAGAAAGTAAAATAAGATAATATAAAATGAAATATAAAAAATAAAAAAGGAGTGTTTTGGATATATGAAAAGGAAAGAATGATTGAGGAATTTGATTGATGAGGGGGAGTAGGGAATGAAAATGAGGGAATGATTCCCTTATTTTCATTCCCATTGACACTTACCAAACAGTGTTAATGGGAATGATTACCATCCATTCCCATTCACTAGTCCCTATTACCCCAAATCAAACGCCCCCTTACTGATTAGATAAGGCGCCTGAGGTCGAGAGAATTTTAAGCCAACAAATCAGATTTTTATCCCATATACGACTGGGGACTCTCGAACCTGAGACCTTAGGAACAAACGGCCAGATATCTTACCAACCGAGTCACCCGTGGAGGCATATTTAACACGGTAGAGCATCAATATAAAGTATACAATTTTACTTTATTTCTATAATTTATTTATTTTTAAAATGTCTATTGTTTGGACTTCCATGATCCAACTATACGAGTGAAAAATTATTATTTTAAAATGCCAGATAAATGACAACGGTTAACTTTTCTATTGTTCTACTAAAAAATTACTATAATTATTTTTTTTTCATTTATAGTTATCAATTATTTTACCTAAAACTGTGGAAAAGATTGAAATAAATATTTCTTAAATATAAAGGGTGAAATAGAGAAATTAACAAAGGGGCAAAGTGAATTTTTCTACGTGTTTTATAATCGACCATCTTTGATTTAACAATGTTGAATTCGATTAATAAAGGGGCTAATGTGATAAATTTTCCTCATCCAAGTGAGGGAAGGGCAACCATTCATGCGACAACGGACATCGACTGTTCGTTTTCTATGAGATTCGTTGTCATTGAGATTCGTGTTATAGTCGGGCAACAATTCTTTACTTCCCTAAGTCCGGGCCCTCTTCGGCCTGCTCGAAGAGCTGGGCTTGGGTCCAGATAGTCTGCCCGTGTATGATAGAAGAATGAAAAAAAAATTGAGAAAGAATCACTTGGTCTTAACATTGTGTTTGATTTGCAGTAATAGGAAATTGGAAATGAAAATCGATAATAATCATTTTTATTAATACTGTTTGGTATGTGTCAATGGAAACGAAAATAAGATAATGATTTCTTTATTTTCATTCCCTACTCCCCCTTCATCAATCAAACTCCTCAATCATTCTTTTATTTTTCATATATCTAAAATACTCGTATTTTTTATTTTTCATTTTGTTATCTCTCTCATTTTCCTTTCTCTTTCTACCTTTTAAATTTTCTATCTTTACATCTTTATTCTTTTCTTTCTTTACATTTTCTATATCACTTTCTCTTTCTACCTCTCTCATCTCATTTTCTCTCTATATAATTTCAATATCACTTAATCTCTCTCTCTACCTCTCTTATCATAATTTATCTATTTTTATTTTTCATTTTTTCTCTATATTTTTTTATATCACTTTCTCTCTCTACCCTCTCTCATCTTATTTTCTCTCTATATAATTTCAATATCACTTTCTCTCTCTACATTTCTTATCTTAATTTATCTATCTTTATTCTTTTCACTTTTTCTCTATATTTTATATATAAATTTCTCTCTCTACATCTCTCATCTCATTTTTGTTGGGGATCGATGCGCCGGCTAGAAGGGGATGAATAGACGGTCACCAACGCTTCGCATCGGTTCTTCCTATAATGTTAGCGTGCGCAAGCGAAAATACAAATAACACAAGTAAACAAACGCTAACACAAACTGTTTATGTGATTTGGAGAAAAAACTCCTACTCCAAGGCAGTTCGTAAGGTGGACGATCTCGATCCGTCGGTGGATGAGTCCCCGGAAGACCTTCGGCTAACTTGTGTAGTTCCTTGTGGGTGGGGAAACCTCGCCACAACTCACACAAGACCTCTGAGCACAAAGTCTAGCTACTAATTGACCTTTAACCAAAGCCAATTTCATCGACCCTAGCCAACCTAACCGAGCTCCCTTAAATAGAGCTCGTGGCTGATCAAACCGTTACCAGTCAACTGGTGTTGCACCAGTCGACTTGTTCCAACCGAATTCAAACGTTGCAGTCCAACGTTCGAATTCTCAACTGACACCAGTCGACTGCACAAAAGATCAGTCGACTGATCCCAGACCAGTCGACTAGTCAAACTCTAATCCTAGGGTTTCCTAACCCGAGTACAATAACTCAGCACTCGGACCCTCAAGACTCAGCCGACTCTTCCTTTGCAGCCTTGACATGTTGCCTTCAAGTCTTCTTCAATTTTAGCTCTCGTCCCTCAGATGCATACAAGCACACGACTTGTCTTCATGTCATCCTTCGCGTATGTCTCAAAGTGCGCTTCCCTCGGCTCATCGTTCTTACCTTGTCCACGGTCCCTCGGATGTCGATCCTTCACCGGACCCGAAGTCCAACTAAGTCTATGGGTATCCTGCAACCATGCACAATCAAATATACATATCAAACACAAGAGTAAACCTAACTTAAACCTTTTGCCCAACATTAAAACACATGGTCCCACGGACCATATATTGCCTCAACAATCTCCCCCTTTTGATATTTGGCAATACATTCAAGTTAGGGAAACAAATAGTAAATACAATACTAAATAAACATTTGGACTTACATTGTCAAGGCTTCACCTTGGACTTATGCCGCCAATGCATATGCAATCATGGAATGCAAACATGTATGGATCCTTTAACAAGGCATCTTCACACCTAAACTCTCCAATGAGTTAGGATTTTCATCAATAAGGGCTTTTTAAGAACCTATCACAAGGTTCCCTCTTCGCCAATAAATAAGCAATAATGCTCCCCTTCACCTAAGCTCTTCCTTGGTTTAGGATTTCTTGCAAAGACGTGTTTGATTTCCGATTTAAACCTAACACTTCTCTTTCTTTATCACACATCGAAATGGCTCCAACAATATCCCAATTATTGGATTCTTTTGTTAGGATCTCCCGACGACATAAACACAAAACCGCAACGGAAACAAGATCTCTCGAGCGATCCATGCGAAAGAAAACTCGTACGAAGTTCATCTATCTAATAGATCTATCTAAAGTGTATACCTTTGGAGCATGCCCTTACGTTTATCCCGCTCATCCAAGTGCCGTCGGATCTCTTGCACGTTCAAGTGTCCGTGCCTCTATGCGTATCCACACAAACACGTTATCTCAACTTCGGAGAAGAGCTACCTTAGTTGTGCTAGCAACTTAAGGTAGCTCACAAAAGCACCAATAACCCAAATGTGGGTTTCAGCCAAAGAGGGGAAGAGGAGGAAGAGAGGAAGAAAATGGCTTAACTTCATCCAAAATGACAAGAAAACTCTTTTATACTCATCCCATGAATATGAAGAGTTTTTGTCCTTTTAGCTTCCCTTCATTAAAGCCAATAAAGAGCATATCTTCTCATGTGGCTCTTCAACTTCTCTCCATCTAATGGAGCGAATCTTTTTTCTCTTCCTTTATTATTAATTCATTAAACACATTAATGAATTAATATCTCGTCCAAATGTGGTTGAGTCTAATCTAAATGAGTCTAACTCAAATTAGATCTCAATCCCATAATCTAATTAGATTCACTTGAGTCTAACTTAATCAATCCAATTCAGATCAAATCTTAGTCAAACTAAGATCAATCAATCTCTGAAGCATCATGTCCTTAGTGTGTGACCCAATAGGTTCTCGTAACGTTGACAATGTGCCTAAACCGCTTCAGACACATAAGCAATAAGCGGCATCTAGCAATGCATCATTGCTACCCAAGTAATAAGAAAAGTCGAGATCCGACTTAACCTCCGTGACTATGATAATGTACAACCTTGTCCTTCTATCCTCGATATCTAGATTGACCAATGAGGCATAGACTGTGTCATCCTCGATCAATCTTTGTATTTCTTAATCTCTAAGTGGACTCACTCAAACAAATGAGCTCAATATCTCATATTGACTCATTTGAGCATAACCATGCGTTTTAGCAGTTCTACTGGATCAAGGGGCTCATAGATATCACTCTCGTCATATGGAAGGGATAGATCCCATCTACATCACTCACATCCCTCCGCATAATTCATTATATACTCAGTGATCGTCTTTATAATCCACCCTGTTACGGGTGACGTTTGACGATACCAAAGTACATAACTCCTGATGTAGGGAACCGTAGTGACTTCAGGTCTAAGGACTATTCATACCAATAGTCACATGAGAAAGTTTATGACACTCATATGACAATATATGAAACTTTCTCATGGCGGGTCAATTCAGTACACATTCTCTAATGTATACTCATATGTCAACTTGATATCACATATCCATGACTTGTGAGCTCAAGTCATCAATTAACCTACATGCTAGTCTTCATGTATTAATATTGTCCTTGAATATTAATGCTTGACTAGGAATGGTTTAATGTAGTGTTCTCTACATTATCTCACTATCGATTCACCCAATCGATATGATGTAGATAAGAACCTACTACCCAAGGATATTATTATACCTAGTTATTTGACACAAGTATAAAGTAAGTATAATAACTAAACATGCATTTATTAATGATAGAATATGATACAAAAGGTCTCTAGTCAATCATCACATAATTGGCTCTAGGGCTCCTACTAACATCTTTAACCTCTAATGACTATAAACGTTGTATATTAACCCCCCATAAGATTATACACAAGTTTACACTCATTTGAACGCTTTCCGACTTTGCTGAAAATAATTTCAGCCTGTATCAGTCGACTGGGACAGTTACCAGTCGACTGACCTAATCGAAAAATCAACCTCACAGAATTATCAGTCGACTGCCCTCTGTACTAGTCGACTAATACTCTGATATCAGTCTATTTCAGCATTTCTGACCCAAATTCAGAAATACACCAGAAATTTTATAAATTTTCAAAAATTTCTAAATTTTATGGAGAAGTTTGTGGTACCCGTATTTACTTAGAAAAAATACACTCAAAAATATATCTATCACCAATCCCAAGATTGACCTAAAACCCAAAACTATCTAAATGGTTCAATTTAACCTTGATCTAAAGTCCTAGTATTGGCCTCTTCATGATGTATCTGCCCATACCAAACCACAATGCATTCCTAACATTGATTTATATGACATCTATACATCAAAAACTAATTTTCATGCAATATAACCCCAATGCCATATTTTTATGGTGACATTCAATTCCAATGTGTCAAATCCCTAGGATTGAGACTCAAATCCGTCTTTAAATCCTTTGGCATACTCCATGATCCATCTAGACTTTTGGAAGAAATCCTCTCTAGATCCATTGACCATGGGTTCCAACTTGACTCCTAGAACTCCCCCTTGGGCTCATAGCCTTAGCCACCTCCCTAGGTGACTCATTTATAATCACAAAGCCACATCGGTGTACCTTCGGTGACTTTTAGCCTACAAACCTAACCTTTTTAACCTTGGACACCTTGTCATTGGTTAAGCTCTTCTTTTTTTTCCCTTTAAATGACTTTCCCTTGCCATTCTTGAGGCTTCCCTTTGCTATAGTCATATGACACCCTTACATATGACTTTTCTATACATTGTAGAACTTAGATCGGTATCCCAACCCCGATCTATCATTGTTGGTTTTTAGCTACCCAACACATTCCTAACCCCTTAGATCCAATAGTGAATCTATCTAGGGTTTTCTCTAATTTCTCAAGTTTTGCCCTCAAAATTTGATTTTCCCTTTCTAGGTTCTTAAACCTAGAATCAATATGTCCACCTTGGACATTCCTGGACCTATCCATTTGTCAAGGCATGTGTCTCCCTTTCTTGGGATTAATGCCTTGGTCCTTAGGTCTAAAAGTTATAGGTTTATCATGATGCATGAATTTTCTAGGATTTTGATTTACAATATTAATCTTATTTTTATCATGATATCTAAAACCAAAATTATGCATGGGCAAATAATTTATATTATTTCAAGCATGCATGGAGGAATTTAAATTTAAATTAAATTTAATGTTAAGGTTTACCTCCCTTACCATTGAAGCTCTCCCTTGATGTGAACTTTTCTTCTTCTTCTTCTTCTCCCACTTCTTCAAGTGCTCTAACTTCTTAAATTCTCTTTTCCTTGAGCATTTGGAGTGGTAGTATCCTAACGGACCACACGTGAAGCAACGAATGTGCTTCTTCTCTTCTTTTCCCTATAACCTATGTTAGAGTTCAAAGGAATTGACTTGGTTTAGGGTTTAACTCCTTTTTCTTACCCTTTGGACACTTGTCCTTGTAGTGCCCCTTTTCATTGCATCCAAAGAAAATGATGTGGTTTTTTGACTTTGCTTTGGTGGAGGTGGATTCTTCTTTTGCTCCGGTATTAGGGATGATCTCTCTTCCCCCCTCAATCTTTGAAGTGAAGACTTCTTCTATTTCTTCCATACTTAAGGATGTGAAGTGCTCATTCTCAATTCCCAATTCACTTGAGGAGGTGGATGTTACTTCTTCTTTCTCCTCCTCTTCGGATGTTGAGCTCCTTTCCTCATCCGATTAGTCCACCTCTTCTTCTTCTTGGACCAATAAGCTATCTCCTTAGGCTCTTCTTCTTGTGTAGGCTTTTGATGAAGAGCAATCACTTTGCTCCAAGTCCATAAGCACACTTGTACTCACCTACACGACTAATTATATCATTAGGCAAAATATTAAGTAAAATTGATATTACCTTATCATTTGTCTTCGATTGTGTTGTTGCTCCTTATTTCAATATCGTGATCGGAGCTTTTTCTTGTGCTTATCTTTTGGGGATTCAAATGGTTCTTCGATTGCGATCATTAGATCCCAATCCATGTTAAATTAAGTCTTCACCAGCAACCTCCAATAGTTGAAGCTTTCGCGATCGTACAGAGGTGGAAAGGTGATGTCGTCCCCTATTCTTTCTTCAACCGCCATTTTCCTCTAGCGCTTTACTCTCCCGGCGATTAGTTCGTAGACGAGTGAACCTTCGCTTCGATACTACTTGTTGGGGATCTGTGCACCAGCTAGAGGGGGGGTGAATAGACGGTCACCCACGTTTCGTGTCAGTTCTTCCTACAATGTTAGCGTGCGCAAGCAAAAATACAAATAGCACAAGTAAATAAACGCTAACACAAACCGTTTACGTGTTTCGGAGATAAAGCTCCTACTCTACGTCAGTCCGTAAGGTGGACGATCCCGATCCGTCGATGGATAAGTCCCCGGAAGACCTCCGGCTAGCTCGTGTAGCTCCTTGTGGGTGGAGAAACCTAGTCACAATTCGCACAAGACCTCTGAGCACAAAGACTACTAATTGGCCTTTAACCAAAGCCAATTTCGTCAACCCTAGCCAGTCAAACCGAGCTCCCTTAAATAGAACTCATGGTTGAACTAGTAGTTACCAGTCGATTGGTACCAACACCAGTCGACTGGTTCCAACCAAATTCGAACGTTACATCCCAACGTTCGAATTCCCAGCCGACACCAGTCGACTGCACAGAAGATTAGTCGACTGATCTTTCTGTGTCATTTACTAATTGACTGATCCCAGACCAGTTGACTGGTCAAAACCCCAATCCTAGGGGTTTCCAACCCGAGTATAATCACTCAACACTCAGACCCTCACGACTCAGCTGACTCTTCCTTTGCAGCCTCGACCTGTTGCCTTCGTCCTTCTTCGACTTTGGCTCTCGTCCCTTGGATGCATACAAGTATACAGTTTGTCTTCATGCAATCTTTTGTGTATGCCTCAAAGTGCGCTTCCCTCGACTCATCGTTCATGCCTTGTCCACGGTCCCTCGGATGCCTCTCTATCCTTCACCGGACCCGAAGCCATCCAACTAAGTCTATGTGTATCCTGCAACCCTGCATACTCAAATACACATATCAAACACAAGGGTAAACCTAACTTAAACCCTTTGCCCAACATCAAAACACATGATTCCACGGACCATAGATTGTCTCAATACCTTTCTCTCTATATAATTTCAATATCACTTTCTCTCTCTACCTTTCTTATCATAATTTATCTATCTTTATTTTTCACTTTTTCTCTATATTTTCTATATCACTTTCTCTCTCTACATTTTCTATCACTTTCTCTGTCTACTTCTCTCATCTAATTTTCTCTCTATATATTTTCAATATCACTTTCTCTTTCTACCTCTCTCATCATAAATTATGTATCTTTATTTTTACTTTTTCTCTATATTTTCTATCACTTTCTCTCTCTACATTTCTATATCACTTTCTCTCTTTATCTCTCTCATCTCATTTTCTCTCTCTATATTTTTTGAATAATTTCTCCTTCTATTTTTTATCACATCTATCTTATGTTACTTTCTCTATCTACTTTTAATCTTCATTTTCTTTATTATAGTATTTTTTCTTTTTTTTTCTTCTAATTTCTTTTTCTACCTCACTTCTCATAATTTTTCTTTCTATATTTTTCTACTTTATCTCTCAACTCATTTTATTTCACTTTCTCTCTTTTGTAATAGTTGTATTATTTTAGATAACTTTGAATTTTTTATAGATTTTCATTACTAAAGTTGAACTGAATCTTATTGTTATCCTAAATATCATCTATAGAATTTTGATGTCATAAAAATAATAGTCTTACTCTAGGTGATAAGAAGATATTTCTTTAGTATTCAAATCCGTGATTATAAAGTCACACGATGATAATTGTATGGCCACTTCAAAATTCTCTTTCAAAATTTGATGTCATAATCATTATAATATATATATATATATATATAAGATTTTTTTTTATGAATATATAATTTTATGTTTACGGGTGGACACAATTGATAAGCATGGATGATTGCTCTGAATAAATTTTGAAATTAATTTTCAACGGTTATAAAATATTTCGTTAAGTATTCGATCTCTCTTATATAAAGGAAAATGCCTTCTTTGATTTATCTATCGTGACACATACTAACTAGACTGTTTAGAACAAGCGTTAATGTATTGTTATCTTTTACTCTAATTATAATCTAGCCTGATATTTATCTCAAACCCATATTAGACGGTTTGAGATCAATGTTAATTTTTTATATATAGATGTTACAAGTACAATTTCAATATTTTTTTTATGAATTTACAATTCTACCTTACCAGATTGACACAGTTGGTAAGCATAGGTGATTGCTTTAAATATATTTTAGGATCAATTTTCAATAATTGTTAAATGACTCATTATTATATCTAATTACGGATCGATAATACTGGATTATTTAGCATGAGTGTTAATACGTTATCACCTTTTTCTGATGGGTAAGAAGAAAATATCAAAGAACTATATGTTATGTCGAGCTCAACGGCTAAACAGTCCCGGCCTTTCGCATCCGACTCGATTATCATTGATCTGTCGCGAAGTGAAGTGAAGCCCAAATTCAGGTGGTCTCCCGAGTACCACGAGCTGCCGACCTGGCGCAGACCTGATTCCGACTTGGCGTCAACCTGCGAGAAAATGACCGTTAGCAAACCCGCCGGGAATTTCCCGGTAAGACCCTCCGACGGTCAAGTCAGGATCCACAGGAATATGAAGATAAAAGAAATGTAGTAGAGGAGAGTGCGATTGGACCTACCTGCGAACGAGGAGGGGAGGGGCTTATATTGCCGGGGGAGTTGACAACCCCTGTTTGTGTCAATGAGGTGGGAGTATGGTGTTTGTCAGCTCGTGGAAGAGCACCTAGAGGTACTGCGACATGGCGCGGGGTGCTCGGATAGTACAATCGTATCGAGTCAGCGGGATATCCTCGATGTATGTTATGATTGGGTAAGACGGATACTATCCCTGACGTCATGGTCGTCCTCAGGGTGTTCGGACGTTGGGGCGGCGTACAGAAAGACTGGTCCAGAGATCGATGGGCGACCGGCGGGTCCGAGTGATACGGCCCAGGTCGGGTGTAGTATAGTCGAGTGACACAGGGTACACCATGAGTCGGGGGTTGACCGAACTATATATGCTTTGTCATCCTTCGGGTCTACTAGTTGTCAAGTCTGTGGGGTGCAGAGAACTAACCCTCCCCACTTAGCCGTGGGTCGGGAAACTAGACTCGGTGGCCGAGCCAGGAGGTGCTCGGGATCGACCTGCCCGAACTCGACTGGGGTCGGTCGGTCATTGGTTCGGGAGGGTCCCTGGCTCGGAAATTCTTCGGATGAGATCTTCATGGGCCCCTCTACTAGGCCTTCGTGACGCCAAGTTGGCTGGCCTAGCTGCCCGTAAACTAGGCCGGGATCAATCATCTCCATCAGAAAAATAAGCACACTCTCCACTCTTTTTTGTTTTTTATCAACCTAAGAATATTCCTTGTTTCCTTTTCTTTTTAAACTAGTTCTTTCTTTATGAAAGTTTGCAAAGGGCCACTTTGCTCCTCACTTATCATTAAACAATATTTCCATCAAATTTCTTCCTAAATAAGTTTTCAACTTTGCTACCACAATGAGGTTGACTTTCACTAGAGATAATTAAAAACTAATTGTTAGTTAAGAGAGAATAATCACCTAATCTTCATCAATCAAAATAATTGCCCCACCCAAATGGCAAAAGCATTGGAGCAATTTGTGGCTTTGTGCTACTTTGCTTTCTAAGGAAACCCCACCACACCCCAAAAGTGGCTTTTTGCATTAAGCCCATGCATTAAAGTTTTTCTCTCTCTCTTTTTTTTAAATAAAATAAAATAAAATAATATCTCAAACTTTTCTTTGTGAAAAAGTTGAATCGCTTAAAAAAAACGAGTTTAAGTATAATTAAACTATTAAGTTTTGATGGCTCTTCGTTGATTTTGATTTAGGAAAATGCAATTTTTAACCTAAATTAGGGTTTAGCTCAAGTTTTGTTTGTCAGGAGGTGAGAGAGATCTTTAAGAGCAAACAAAGTTAAACCCCTTCTAGCTCGTTCACCACTTCGCGGGTTCATTAGGATTCGGAATCGTAGAGGAGCCCATGCTTGAAAGTATTTTCCTTTTTTTTAAAAAAAGAAATTAAAGTCTCAAACTTTTCTTTGTGAAAAAGTTCAATCACTTGAAAAAGAATTAATTTATTAAGTTTCGTTGTAAGTAAACTTGGTTGATTTTGAATTGGGAAGATTCAGTTTAACCTAAATTAGGGGTTGACTCAAGTTTTGCTCGGCCGAAAGTGAGAGGGGTCTTTACGTTGCTAGGCCAAAATGATTAAGGTTACCCCTTCGAGCTCGCACACCACTTCGCGGGTTCTTCAGTAGGATTCGGAATCGTGGAGGGGCCTACCCCATAGACATGCCATGTTGGCCTAATTGGAAGGTGACTCAGATGATGCTATTAAAGGTGAGCAATTGGCATCTGCAACAGCAGAGTAAAGTGAATGAAAACCCATTGCCCAAGTTTTGTGCTCAGTGTAGTAGACTCAGAGGGCAAAACCAACAGTAGAACCAAGTCGATATCCATCGAAAGACATCCATTCGAAGGCCCCTCTAAATCTTATTCGAGATCCGACTCGAGTATCGCTGCTGCCCGGGGCACGAGTTCGACCGGTGGTGCGACGATAAGGTTAAGTGGGCCCGGTAGAATCTTGGCTACCTAATAAAACAACTTTGGGTGTCGACCGCTGAGTTTTTTGTTGATTGGAAAAGCAGCACAAAATGGCACTTGCACGATGCGTGTACCGCACAAGCTCCTGCACTCTTCTGATGCAACAACAAGCCATCGCTATCGAAACCCTAAAGTTATTCTGCATGATAACCTATACATCTGATCTTGCCCTATCACCCACTAAACATCACAATTCCATTACAGCGGCAGGAAACTCATGCAGTCTCTTAAGCACCCACGAGAAACAAAGTGTCCATGACAAGTAATTGTTGGGTATGAAAAATTCTTAGCGTTAGTTGAGTACCTAGTTCCCCAATTAATTGACCTGTAATAATTTCTCCCAATTCGACCAGACTATCATCATAATTGTCGTTCAAATATTAATTAAAATTACCTTAGTTTTTAAAACATCGAAGGATCTAATAAATATTTTTTTAGATAAAAATAAGATAAGATGCCCTTTTAATTATTTATTTAAATAAAATATTGTTTCAATGATAATAAAAGTAAAAGGCATCCCTTTAATTATTATTCTATTTTAATTGCCCTTTTGGCTTAAGTTTTTGCGAGTGCTTATATTGATGCGGTTAGGTAAATGAGAATATTTACTTATTTGTGCTCGCTTTTTCCTTCCCTCACAAGTAAACACGAGGCCAAGTAGAGATGATATATTTTTTTTATTCTTTTCCTTTGTCTTTTTATTTTTATATTTTAAGAAACACTTATTTCGCTATCTATATTCTTTGAGTTTATTAATTATTAATTTATTTTTACGATTTACGTGGCAAGCTTTGATAGGCGGAAGGGAATGTGGAAGAAAAAGAAAGAACGGCCAGAGCCGCCGGGGGCCACGCCAATAAAAGACTCACGTCTGTCACTGCCGCGTTCAAAGCCAACCAAGCCACGTCAGATCCACTCACACTTTTACAACTAGGAAAAAATAAATTTTATTATTATTAAATGCAAAAAATAAAAAACCAAAAAGAAAAATATATTCCTTCACCTTGAGGCGAAAGCGCGGTTCGCTTCTATAAATAGCGAGGAGGCGTCCTCCGAAATCGCCTCTTGGTCGCTTCTAGAATTCCCATTTTCTTCCTGGTCAAGCTTCTCTTCTTCTTCCTCGAATCCTTGCAATCTTGCATGCCAATCCGCGCGAGCGGCGAGCTCCAGATCCGTCGGACAGCAGCGTGTCGTGGGTGCCGCGATGGAGCAGAAGAGATTGCTGATGTCGGCCATCGGGGTCGGGCTCGGTGTGGGGATCGGGTTGGCGTCGGGCCAGGCGGTAGGGCAATGGGCGGCGGCGCCGAGGTCGTCGTCGACTAGTGGCCTCACGCCGGAATCCCTCGAGCAGGAGCTGCGCCGGCAGGTGGTGGATTGGGAGGATAGTGGAGTTACCTTGGATGAGTTCCCTTATTACCTTAGGTAATTGACAGCTTCGTCCTCGAAAAAGAAATGGTTTAGCTAATTATCAACTCGTCTTTCTATCGAGGTTCGCTTTGCTTTCTAGGCCTGGGTCCACTAGGAAGAGAACGTCCATCAGAATCACGAGGGTTTTCTGATGGAAATCATGTGCTGCTTTCTTTGGATTCTCTTGTTCCCATTATTTGATTTATTTTATTCTATTTTGGTGACAGGGTGTTCGAGGCTCATAATTTATCGATCCTCTTTAGAACTTGCTTAGCTCGTTTAGCCCAGTGTTTAGCATTCAATATTATCATTGTTTTCACTTTTCAAATCAATGGAGGAGGTAACTTACTTGGGGTGATTGTGACCATTATTAATCTGTTACTCCCTTTTCACCTTTTTGGAAACAATGGTGGGTGTTAATGAACTGCATCAAGAGCCAGCTGATTTCTCTTCCTGGCTATCCTTTTGTAGTTCATTTTGGTTTATTTTAAAGAATAAAGCTTGGAAATCAAGATCTACAAGCGTAGCAGATTTTCTTTGATCTCTGATCGCTAAGAAGGCAACAACATTTAGGAATAGTTTGTATAACTGAGGTGCAAGTTTGGCATTAAGATGGTGTATTGGAACCGGCAAAGATCGAAAGTGGTGTTGTTCAGAGTTAGGGAGTCCGCGGCATTTTGGGGTAGAATAAATATTAGGTGATAGTGGTCCATCTTGTGATGATTATTTGTTTTCGTACAGTTGATTAACTAACCACTCATAGAAAAAGCTCATCCTATTAGGAAGAAACCAATTTATATATTTATAGCATAAATACTCTCCCTTCATTTGTCGTAGGTATACTTTGCTTAATTGATCCAAACCAACATATGAATTGATGATATAATATTTTTTTTCACAAACAAGGTTGAATTGTGGACCTCCTACTCCTGCTCTGATATCATATTAAAATATTAAAATTGATTGACTAACCACTTGTCCAAAAACTCAACTTGGTAGGAAAGTGAAATTTACATATTTATATCCTTAATAGTTTTCTTCATCATAAATGTGCAATGGAACTAGAACTTCTTTCGGTAATAATAATTAGGAAAATATAGAACAACATTAGGTCATACATTTGACAGTGTTTCCATGTGCCATATCAGAAGGTCGTCTAATTTTATTATCACAGTAGACATATTTGCCTAAGTTATGGAAATTGTTATTATGACCTGATTCCTACAAGTAACAGTTGTCTATACTAAGAGCTATAATGCTAAAGGTTTTCTAGTTAGTTGACAGAAGTTTTAGGTATTAAGGTGTCTGCAAAACTCTAAGGCACAGTCAAAACTGCTCTGAAGACCACATTGTTGTGGCCATGCCAGTCGGCTTTCTAATGAAATATGATGGTCGGTTAACAACAATAGATCATGACTATCCTAGATCAGTCCTTGGGACAAAGCATTGAATCAGATGTTAGTTCGAAATACAAGCTATGTCAGTAGATAATTTCCTACATTGATCTTGATATGCCTTTAATTTCTTGCACTGTCATTTACCTTGTTTGCAGGGTTACAGTTACTTCTATCCATGACTACTAAACCTTAAAGCAGCTTCTGTCAGAACCAGAAGCATAATGTGGTACACTTGTAGCAACAAGGAAATAACTCTGCACTTCCATATATACACCGCTAGCAGTTAACAAATGACAATCTTAAAGTGTGGATAGTTTCTTTTTTATCATCTCGAATAAAATGTCCTTATTCATTGCACAGTAACCAGATACCTATCACTTTTTTTTCCCTTTCAATTCAGTGAAGGTAGAATTTCCGAGACTCACACATCACTTCGTTCATTAAAACATTCGTTTCTTCAGTTTTCAGAAATCAGAACTATGCTTGTCTTAATTTTCTTGCTACTTCTATCATTGAGCAGGTCAGATATTTTTGACTTGCAAGATATTTTGTTTGCTATCACTTTGTTTTCTGATTGTACCTTAGCAGAGATATGTTGATAAAAACTGCACTAGCTATTAATGCATTAGCGGCAGCTTCTTCATCTTTGGTTGTCTTTAGTGCCTAGTTTTGTGACTACTATCAGAAGTGAGCTCTTATCAAAGCTTACTTAAAACACCTTATAATCTAGCATTTTCAGATTAATATTTCCAAAATTTTGGTTGTTTAGTTTGTGTTTTTGTGTTTTCTGTTGATCAAGTATGCTCTGTTTTGTATTTCTGGGATCCAATACCTTACTTCTTCGTGCTGCTGCTGATTTTGATGACAGTGAACAGACCAAAGTTATACTGACAAGTACAGCCTATGTACATTTGAAACAAACAGACATATTGAAGTACACTAGGAACCTTTCTCCTGCAAGCCGGGCTATTTTGCTTTCAGGCCCTACAGGTAGTTTGCAAACCAGAAATATTGTGTTATGTGACATTTGAAGAATTTGTTTCAATCCTGATATATTGAAATCTGTAACTAATTATAATGACTTTTAATTGAAGAGCTTTATCAGCAGAAGCTTGTGAAGGCTCTGGCCCACTACTACAAGGCTAAGTTTTTGTTGCTGGATGTGACTGATTTCTCCATTAAGGTAATTAATTCTAGATATAATTTTCTTTCCAACCATGCTTCTGATTGTGATACCTTTGTTTGGCCACAGATTCAGAACAAATACGGTGACAGTTCCAGAAACAAAAATGTGGTAAGATTTCTTATCATGTTTTATAGTCTAACATATAATAAAGAAACTTTCATCGACTAAAAGGTCTATTTTTCCTAGTACAGTTTGTTCAGGATCCATGCTATTCTTGTCTGTTGGAATGATGATTTTAATTTTTTTTTTTATGTTCTTCAAATTAGTTTCACGTTGACTTTGTATTTATTTCTGGAAGTGAAAAAAAAGCAAATATTTAGATATTTTTCATAGTTGATAATAAACTCATATTTCCTATGCTTTCTTCAATGAAGAAAACTAATCTGTCAACAAAATGCCATTTATGCTAATGTCAGTTTTTTCCATGTTAATACAAGTTGAAAACTGGCATTAGCTACTCTCCTTGTAAATGTCATTGTTTATTCTCTGTTACTCTGACATCTTAAGTACTTTAGATCTTATTCATCCTTGCTTTTTTTTTTTTGGCAGTTTGTTAAGAGATCTATGTCAGTCACAGCATTAGAGAAGATTTCTGGTTTATTTGGATCTTTTTCAACCATTCTCCAGAAGGAGGATCCTGAAGGTACATAAATTAAACTACTTGATTTCCATAGGTTGTATGATTGTGCATATGCCACATTGCATTTTTTTTTTTTAATGATTGGATTACTTCCATTCCCCATTTATTAGTAAAAACGTTCACTGTGATGCATTACATATGTGTGTTGGTATCTTACCAAATAAGATTTCAATGTACTGTAAAAGAACAAGTATGTCTGGGCTTGTTAAATATCTATGTTATTAGATAGAAGATCCAGTTGTCTTGATGAAGTCGGCTGAAAGTAACACTAGCTAGGAGCCCCCTGAAGGTTTCTTTTCAATTTAGTCAAAGGTAACTATGGAATTATGAGATCATTTTGAGTCTAATATGACTTTTCACTGTCATCAAAAAAGCCATGCAGGCCATTCCTAATGTGGCTAGCAAAATTGTAAGATTTATGATGATTGATTCTGTAATAGGACAATTATCATCTTACCTGTGAATCACCATACACATTACCTTATTCAAATTCCAGTGTAATAAGTTCCCAATTAGTTGATGTTGTTTAAGGTTCTAGTCTGTAATCTCAATTGATTGCTTTAGTTTGTTCTTATGCGATTTTAATAGGAAAGTCAAATCACGTGACATTGAAAGCAGTTATATTGTTTTAAGTTTCCTTTGAACTTCTACGGAACAAATTATAAGAAATGGAACTGTATTAAGCGTGTCTATTACAGGACGTATATATTGTCCTGGAGTTCCTACTGGTTCTCAGCATAGGTAAGTAAAAGTATATATATCAAGATTGACATCGAATGCTACCATCAATAGTCAATATTTACCTAGTCTGGACTGATTAAGCTAAAGACAGCTAATGGCCTCAAAGTACAAAGAGCATTTTAGAGTTTAGACAATTTCCAGTTGATGGTTATGCTTTACCTTTTGTATGTTCTCCATATAATATATATCACATAGATTAATGAAAATCAATAACAAGTTCTTTTATGACAGAGGTTCTCTTTTTCACATCCAATTGCAGGATCATTCTGTAAGCAAAGCAGTTGGGAGTCGATGCCAAGGTAATGGCAGGAAAATGAAAGAAAATCCATACAAGAACGACATTTATTCTACCTCTCTTTATACTTTATCTTGTATTTTCAGAAGATCTGATTGTGCTAATAACACACGACATCGTAAGACTGCTTCACTCTCAGCTGATATGGATGTCCATAGATCAGAAGGTGGTTCTGTAAATGAAGGTACTGACTGTATTTAGGCTTACTGGCTAAACATTGCTGCTGTAAGTTTAACTGATTTTCAATTTCACATGGGTTGCCAGCTGTGAATTTTTTTATCTTCTGAAACTGACAATGGATACAATGGAGAATGATTTTATCCATTTGAGGAAGAATTGCATCTGAAGACTATGGAAAAATGCTTCTGGTTTTAAGTTCTAGGTTTCCAAACTTTTTAACTATATACAAAGAAGTGGAGGTATATTTGGCTGTTGTCAGTTATTTATCTTTGGATCGCAAAATGGTCATTGGATTTTCTTTCACATCGGTTATTTTACATTCACGATAAGAATATAATGGGCAATTCAATGGCTATGTAACAGAATTATCATTTAGATCATGGCTATTGGTCCATATGCTCTCAAGGCAAAAATTTAAATGGAACATGACAATCATGTTGGAGCCATCACCGTAAAACACTACTGGTGTAAGGTTTCAACATCACATTAAAGGATTAATTCTTTTGATGCTTTGGATTTGTCACTGTGGAAATTAAGAACATTTAATAGATCAATGAAACTATAGATCACCAAGGTGCACTATGGTTGCAGCATTTTAAATCTCTTGGCTAACTTCTTAGCAAATCTACGAAGTAGCTTTTCGTGGATATAGATTTGCTTTCGTGTACGGGGCTCTTACATTTGTTGTCTTTTTAGCTCTGAGGGTCCTTGATTTCCCCAAAATTCTTGGAGGACTACGCCCCAAATTTTTAATTGTTTTAGTTGTTAAAACCTTTTTGAATTATTTTAATGACTGCATAAGTGTCAATTTTTTTTATCTATGAAAGTAGCCCCACTAACAAAAAAAATAGTGGCAGAAGACACTCTTAGTTATAATTAGGTAGCCACATCCAAAACTTGAAAATATTTTAGGTTCTGGCCAGTTTGAAATGGCATATGCCCCAAAAACATGATGAAAAGAGATATCTTTTGGTCATATTACTTGTCAATTTGATTCTGAGTTAATAATATTTCTTATGTTGAGAGCCCAACTTAAAACCTCTAAAATAAGATGACTGGGTGAATAGTTCTTCATTCAATATTATGATTCCAATAGATGACTACTCTCTTATAGGGTGATAATATGACTAAAAAGATAAGTACTATAAATGGAGAATATGTATTACATCATGTAAACTGGAAAAATATATTGAAGGTGAATCAAAAGAGAATCAAAGATGAATCACATTGTAGTGGGTGCAAACCAGTAAGAGATTGCTAAATTCTTTCCTTTAACACATACCTTAAACTAGAGACAATTTGCATCAATTATGGATGAGATTGTTTTGAATTTCCAAAGTCTGGTTGCGCAACACATCTAGCCTAGAATGATCTGTGCAACTTTTAGGATGACGGAATATATACAATATTTTATAAGTTTCAGATTACCATCTAATGTCAGATCAAATGATCTACACGGTTTACAAATGATTTGCAAATTTATGGCTTTGTGCACAATGGTGGAGGAACTGATGTGGAGCACTAAGGGTGGATAATTGGATCTGAGGCAACTCTCACCAACAAAATAGCTTTGGATTTGAAAGGCAAGCTGTGGCTTTAGGCAACTGTGACCGATAAGTTAATGACGGCGGGTGGTGGCTCGGTGGAGGAAACACCATGAATCACTAAATCAACGTGACAACAGATGAAATAAAGAGGATTAAAGATGATGTTGAAATGGAGGGGGGACCATGACTATCATGCAACTTCCTGTATTACCAAGACATAATCCTCTCCTCTAACTTAGAACATGAAAATAAATGCCAGAGGATTGAAGTCGGCTCTAATACCATATAAAATAAAATGATTTGGTGAATAACCCTTCATTCAATATATTATGGTTATACTAGAAGAAATCTCTAGGTGATAGTATGGGCAATTATAATTATATATAAATGAATACATAAATGGTATTGTATTAAGGCGAATCAGAAAAATATCAAAGGCGTACAGGAAATAATCAGAGATGAACCAACCATGCCCGTACAAATCAGGAGATAACTAAATAATCTTTTTTCTTTAACACTTGCTTGGTGTGCTTGTAGATATACAAATCATGGTAGGGTTGTGTTTCTCCAAAAACATAGTGCAAAAGTACTGAAGATGGATTATTGCCAATGCATTTTTGATGGCTAATTCTTGGATTTTGTTCTTGCTTCAATCTTCAGTGTCCCTGCAACGAACCAGCTGCTGGTCTTTTGATGAGAAAGCTCTTATTAAGTCACTTTATAAGGTATTTTCTAATTTCACATTTTTACAGTTCATGGTTTCAAGAAAATCCATATCCACTAAACAACATGGTATAAAAGAATACCTCCTAAAGTAATCAGTCAAACTTGGTTTTTTGGTAAATTAGTACGTTGCTTAACATGCTACCTTTCTCCAGGTTCTCATTTCGGTGTCTCAGAGTAGTCCAACAATCCTTTACATAAGGGATGTTCAGGATTTCATTAGTAGATCAGAAAAAGTATATTCTTTATTTGATCAGCTGTTGGCAAAGCTATCAGGGCCAGTGATAATAATTGGTTCGAGATTGTTAGGAACTCATAAAGGATGTGAAGATGTTGATGCAAGAGTTACCACTCTATTCCCATACAGTGTAGAGGTTAAACCTCCAGAAGATGAGATCCATCTTGTTAATTGGATCTCCCAGTTGGAGAAAGATACCAAAGCTATTCAGGTTCAGGATAACAAAAATCATATCACAGAGGTTCTTGCAGCAAATGATCTAGAGTGTGATGACTTAGGTTCCATTTGTCTCTCAGATATGAAAGCTATTAGTACGTACATCGAAGAGATTGTCTTGACGGCAGTTTCTTACCATCTGTTGAATACCAAAGATCCTCAATATAGAAATGGGAAGCTTGTAATCTCTTCAAAGAGGTTAGTCAATTTCTCATAGAGATTACTAGTTTTGTATTGTTCTCGATCTCTGTGACCTTTATTTCCTCAATGCAACAGTTTATCATATGGCTTGAGTATTTTTCAAGAAAATAGGCACTGTGGCAAAGACACCATAAAGCTAGAAGTAAATGTTGAATCAGGGGTCAGTGACACTTCTATGATCAATTTCAAGTCGAGTAAGATATTAATGCTCACTTTTATTTATCTATTTGTTTCACTTCTTCAGTTAGGGATAAATGGCGATAATGCAAATGCGTCAAAGGGGGAAAACAGTGCCGCTTCTTCATTGCCTGAAAATAGTGAAGCTGGGAAATCAGCAACAGTCGTTAAGGACGGAGAGGCTATAGTACCTGTATACTTCATTTTATCGCTATTTCTTATATTTGCCTCTTTATACTGTCTGATGTCACAACTACCAAGAAGAATATAGATGCCATATAGTCTTACTTTAAAAACTTGATTTAATTTTGTGATAGGATTTCTCTTAACTAGAAATATATAATGTGGATCCAGTGAAAGACTAATGAAATAGTCAGCTAGTAATCTTATCTTTTATTTTGGCCGGGCAGACTAGGAAGCATAAGTAACAGAAGCCTATTGTGAAACATGAGATTTATATGCATATAATCTGCTTTGTAAACAAGGTATCGTAGCTAAGTCTGCACTCTTTAAGGGATCAAGGGATTGTTATAGAGCAGTCTCTAGCTACTATAGTTCACATGGTAGTTGACATTGTTTATTTTTAAGAGAATATGAGACTCCCTTCCTAGCTATATGGGTTCTCCTTATGGGATCAAGGGATTGTTAGAGAGCAGGTTCTCGTTATTATAATTCACATAGTAGTTGACATTATTTATTTTTTAAGAGAATACGTGACTCCCTTCCTAGCTCTGTGGGCACTCATTTAAGCAGTAGAATTCATAAGTAACTTCAATTTCTAGCATCTTGTAGACTTAATATCTTCTTTTTCACCAAGATGCGATGATCTAGCTTCAACTTTCTATATCTTACTTTCACTCATTATGTCCCAAGACACATCTAATGAATTTTTTGAGGTCTGAAGTTGAAGCTAAGGCAAGTTAATTGTATTTGTTCTTAATCATGATTCTGAAGCTAATAGTTGCTCCATTTACCACTACAACAGATTAAACCTTCCAACGAATAAAAATCCTGCCTGCTATATGATTCTAACTCCAGAACATATATGTCACTTTTTTTGCAGGAAGTTGCCCCAGACAATGAATTTGAAAAGCGGATCAGGCCAGAGGTCATTCCAGCTAATGAAATTGGAGTTACATTTGATGATATAGGTGCCTTGGATGAAATTAAAGAATCTCTCCAAGAACTGATCATGCTTCCCCTCAAACGACCGGACCTCTTTAATGGCGGTCTCCTGAAACCATGCAGAGGAATACTACTCTTTGGACCACCTGGTACAGGAAAGACGATGCTTGCAAAGGCCATAGCAAATGATGCAGGAGCTAGTTTTATTAATGTGTCTATGTCCACCATCACCTCCAAATGGTTTGGCGAAGATGAGAAGAACGTTAGAGCATTGTTTTCTGTTGCTGCAAAGGTTTCCCCTACTATCATTTTTGTGGATGAGGTCGACGCCATGCTGGGACAAAGAACTAGGGTAGGAGAGCATGAAGCAATGAGGAAGATCAAGAATGAGTTCATGACCCGCTGGGATGGACTTTTAACAAAATCTGGTGAAAGGATCCTTGTTCTTGCAGCCACAAACAGACCTTTTGATCTTGATGAAGCCATCATCAGAAGATTCGAGCGCAGGTATTTCTGTTGTACCTCTGCATGATCATTTGCAAAATGAAGATTGTTCAGTCCCTTGAAAGATATGGAATCCTCATGTCTGTCATTTCTTGAACAGGATTATGGTTGGATTACCATCCCCCCAAAGCAGGGAACTAATTTTGAAGAAACTTCTGTCAAAAGAAAAGGTAGATGGAATTGACTATAAGGAAGTTGCGATGATGACAGAGGGATATAGTGGTAGTGATCTTAAGGTTAGTTACTTTTTTTTCTCTCTCTCTCTCTCCTGTGAATAAGAAGGTTAACCTGCGTCCATTTGATTGATAAAGTAAGACATCAGAATTATTTGATAATTTTCTTTTCAGAATCTATGCGTCACGGCAGCATATCGTCCTGTTAAGGAGCTGCTTCAGAGAGAAAGATCTAAGGCATTGGTAAGTATAACATCGTCAGCGTGTAAGAGCTAGTTTAACAAACATAATTTTGTCACTTTCTCCTATTTTATTCCTGATTTTGTGCTTCCTAAAATCTTTTAAATTGTAGCCAATGTTTATTATTTCTTCTCAAGGGAATGCAAAACACCTCCTGTTCTTGTTTCAGGAAAAGGAGAATACCCGTGAAGGCGACAGTTCATCAGCAAATTCAGCCAATCCAGGAGAAGATGGCGAAACAGCAGTTGTTGTCCTTAGGCCATTAAACATGGACGACCTGAAGCAAGCAAAGAACCAAGTGAGTTTAATCTTTTAAATCAATCTTCCTGGTCGAATGAATGCTTCTTATAGGGTATTATAATGCTCATCAATGCTTGTTGTTCATCAAAAATAAATAAATGTCTGTGTTAATGGCCTGGATTTGTAACCATATTATTTTACAAATGCAGGTTTCTGCTAGTTTTGCCGCGGAGGGTTCTGTGATGAACGAGCTGAGGCAATGGAATGATTTGTACGGAGAAGGTGGGTCGAGGAAGAAGCAGCAGTTGACGTATTTCCTCTGAAGTATACAATGTACATACACGTTACCTCACAATCACTGTCGATGAAAGAAAAGGAGAAGAGGAGAAGCATGCAGATGGTATTTGTAAGTAAATTAGCACAGGTGTGTGTTTTGTTTTGGCTATTGGAACTTAATAATGTTCTATATTCTTTTGTAATATTATGTACGTGTTTCTAGTGTCGCTCTTTATCCCCTATCCATGAACTCACCTGGACATGCTCCATTCCTTGTTAGAGAGTTACTTTATTGTAAGCTTAAGATTTTGCTCATCCAATAATCATTTATGGTTTTATATTTATTTCTGTAATTTAGAGAAATACCACCACAGCTTTTGGTGGTGTAAAATCTAGAAAAACTTCTTCAAGCATTCTCTCTTTCGAAAGTCACAATTTGAGGAAATTCCATTATAAGGATTCTCAGTTGCAGCGAACTCTTTGTTAGATGTAGTTCCCCAGGCTAGTTTCTTCAGCAGTTCGCCAGATTACTCGTTCCCAGTTGTAGTGATCATTATTCACAAATACACCATTACCCAGCACTAGAAAATGTAGCAAGTTTCCAGAGTAACGCCGGCGCAAACAAACAAGGTTGGTCAATATCCAGACTTTAGAGTAGTCTCCGAAAATTGCAAACAAGATGTGGCAAGAACCTGTTGAAAATCCTCAAACTTCACCGAAGGAAGAACCGGGCACAGCCAATATGCAAAACCATCACTAAACAAATACGCGCGCACAGCCCAATAAGCCAAATTCAAAGCATTCAGATAAAGGAAAATTCAAGCTTTAATCATCTGTTTCAGGTTCCCTGCATAATTTACCAACCCATCAATTCTAATTCTAACACCACCACTCCAAACGAGCATAAATATTACATGTATATTTGCGATACCACAAACCAATTTTAGGAGACCAACCCACATTAACAGAACAAAAAAACAAGAACCGGTCCCAGCCACGACACAACAAGTTTCAAAAACCAGTAACTCGGTTCAGCACTGAGAGACCGAAAGTAAAACTAAAAAACGAAAATGATAGCTACCCTTGAACATCAGGACACCATGGGATACAATCTTTTTTTGTCTTACTGGGATTTTTTGTCTTTCAACGGCCCTTTTGGTATCTTACTCAGATACTTGGCGTGAACCACCGCATGGTACTTCTTGAATTCTGCAGCTGCCTTCTCCCCGAATGCATCGACTTGGTCTTCATATTTGTCATACAAGAAAGGCACGGTGTGAAGCGTGATGAAAACTGCAAACAAAAACAAAAGAATAGGATTCAGCTGCCGGAGCAAAGGCATATGTATATATATTAGGAGGCAAGTTAGAAATTTGAACGTTTACCGATATAAAACAATGTCAAGAAATTGGTGCAGTTTCCAACGATTGAAATAACCCATAGACCAGCAATAACCTGTATCAAGAACATGAATCAGGGCAAAAACAAGAAAATTGAGATCCAAATCTTCTTTAACAGAACAAATTTAGAAGCATACAGCAAGGAATTTCTTCAGATCCCGTCCTAATGCAATTTCTCTTAAAACAGCAAGACTCCTGTTGATCTCGTATCTCAGAGAAAGGGCAATTTTCACTGTCAGATCTTCAGGTATGCTCACCACAGGAATGTGAGGACGAGACCTACCATTAAATAAACAAAAATAATCAATACGAGGATTCCATGTTCAAAGACAGAGTAAAGAAAATTGAATAGTAATGATCTCACTTGTTGATCAAGTTAGAAGCATTGGACCAGAGGAAAATGATAGCAAGGGACAATATAAGGGAGTGGCAGACCAAAGTAAGCAAATGGTATTCCATAAGCTCAAACAGGATCCAAATTGCTGTTGCCCCACCAAGCACAGCAGCTGAGGCTTTCTTGTCCTTCCACAGAAAAACATCAGCAGCTGCAAATGATTGATGAAAATTTTAAACCTAAGACAAATCAACAAAGACATATTTGGATCAGTGATTAGTTCGAGTTATGACGGTGTCCCAGTCCAGGTGCATCGGAGAATCATTGAAAAAACTATCAGTTATATCTTCTGCTAAAGGATCACTTTTCACGATAACCAGATTTGAATTGTTTTTGATTGGAAAAATGGTTGAACTGAAGATTGGACTGCCAGAGACCAAAGATGAACTACCAAATTGAATTGTGGCATCACAGTTAAGCCAGCAGAATGTAGATTAAATGGTCTGATCAACAGAACTAGTCACACTTACAAGCAGACTGGGTTGCCAAAACGGCAATCAGACTAAAATCGAAGTACAGATTAGGGAACAAGTCAAATCAGAGAACAAGTTGAAACTTCCATGGTGCATGGAGTCAGACTCCAAGCACATGGAGACAGATTTTTTAATCATATTAGCTCTGCAACTTAGATTCATTGGACCATTAAGATACAACATGATCCACTATTGTATCGTTCGGGTATTCAAATTCTCTATATCATTTAACGCAGTGGATTTACATGATTACATCTTACACACTTGAATTTTTTTTCCTCATGCAACTAATTGTTTGCAGATTTTGTGAGTACTTAACACGGTAAAAAGGGACTCTGCTTATTTGTCTCCTTGAATGCCCCGCACTTGTGGGCGGAACAAAGTTGTGGCAGAGTATTCAATCCTTAAAATGTTTTGTCTATGGTGGAAGCTGATTGCTTCTCTCGGATAATCAAAATTGGTTCCCACAGTAAATCGTTAGCAATCCACACAAAACTCGTCTGATGGAATATTCTATGATAAGAAACTAGGTTGTCACTTGAATTAACAAACTAAATCAGGTTTTTCAAGGAAGAACAAAAGACAATGGGTTTGTTCTTTCTTTATTTTTTTATAAAATAATATGTGAAAAATCCCACCGAATCCATGCAAAAAGCAATAGATCAGCCAGATCGTTCGCAAAATCCACATGACCACAGATCAGAATAACCACGACGACACCCGAACCGATATGCAACTGCAGAAATCAAATCAGGAACGAGAAACGAAGACGCAGAAACCGTAAAGAAAAGTAAGATGAAGATCCTACTCTTTCCGCCGCCCAAGATCTGGTGCACGGGCTTCTCCCGGCCGAAGAGTCGGTAGATCTTAGCCTTGGCGGCCTCCACCGCCTCCGACGCCTTCGACTTCTCGTCGTCGGAGTGGGACGAGGACGAAGAGTCGCTGCCGCCGCCGCGATCCTTCTCCTCTATCTGTTCGATCAGCGTCTCCTCATGCTCCGCCATCGCCGGATCGCCTCCCAAAACCTCCTCCTCTCTTCTCTCCGATCTTCAGATTCGCTTCCCTACAAGACGAGTGAGGGGACGGCTCCGTGGGACGTGGCCTTGTACTCCTGCCACGATGCGGTTCCGAGATGAGATCAGGACCGTCGTCCAGCAAGGGACGAGAAGGTTCGAAGGCGCTCCGTTACCTAACGTCGCCGTTACTTTTGCGGCACGGCGGGACGCCTCCACGTTGAATAGCCACGCGTAGGACGGTGGGATCGTCCAGATGGCATGTCGGCGAGGGAGGTCCCCTCGAGATAAGATTCCTTTCCCACGGTCCGCATAGCTTCTCCTCTGTGTTTAATTGCATACATCTACGGTGGTACAACGCAACCCAAACTGCTCTCGATCCTCCGCCGGCCGGCGATCGGGTTGTCGCCGCCGGGCACCTCGCTGTCGCCGTGCAATCCGTGCTCTGCATCTCTTTCCGTGCGACCGAGGGACACGGTCATATTCCGAAGCAACACGGTCATCCGCCGCGGAATCCCTGTATGGCTCGCCGGTCCAGTTGCGTCGCCCCCCGGTCGATCGACGAGCACGTCCACGCTCACTGCCACCGGCGCCTGGCGGTGGCGGGGATGGCATCGACGGGGGAGACGGAGGGAGATGAGGCAGTGGCGTGGGGCCTGCTCCTCCTCCTCGGGGGCCAATCAAGTGCGGTGGAAGCATTAATGGGTATTGTTGAAAGGGTTACTTTAAAGCTAATGCGCTGGTCTTTGTCACACGGAATCAGGGAAAGTGGAGGCCGGATCCTCTGTCCCGATCCAGCCTCTGACCTGTTCATCGGCGAGTCGTCGGATCACATTAAAATCGTCGTCTCGAACAAATTAATATCTTGAGGTATAGTGAATCCGTCGGATATCATCGTAATTATGATGTTTTCGTATTCATCGTCAAATTTGACGAAATTGTAATGCGACATTTTCGAACGATTCATCGTTCTTCGAGGATATCGTCTTATTCGAGACGATTCGTCGATGATCGCCGACGAGCGGGACTCCGAGACATGTGTCTGTCCCGGGACAGAGGATCCGGCGCCGGGAAAGTGGCGCTGTTGGATCGGTTGAATCGGATAGAGAGGTGAATAATTTGTAATAAAAATTATAATTATTTCTCTTCTTAATTAATTAATTAGTTCGTAGTTTTTTTCGTTTCTCACATACATCGAGCGTGTACGAGGCTGACGACTCTTCTGTTCTCGTTCATTTTATTTTCCGTTTAACTTTTTTGTTTTTTTTTTTTTTTTTTTTTTTTTTTTTTTTTTTTTTTTTTTTTTTTTTTTTTTTTTTTTTTTTTTTTTTTTTTTTATTTTTTTTTAACTTGTGTGTTCTGAAATTTTTATATATTCACCTGATTTAATTTACTTTGGTTGATGATATAAAAATTAATTCGATGTATTTGTAATCTTTCTTTTCATTTTCTGCATCGATTCGAGTAACCTAAAACTTAGGTAACTAACAGTAGAGGAAAAATAGTTTGCAATCAATTAAGCCAAACGGGATCTTCTCTCCAACTTTTCTTCCTATCCCGCTCATCAACGATGATCGATGAATCGTTCGATCGTCGATTGGACATCATCGATGATTTTTTATCGTCATCCCGAATCAAATGATATCTTAGAAAAACGATAAATCAATCGAAATCGTTGTAATTACAATCTCGTCGAATTCGACGTTGAATCTATCGGGATCATAATTGCGGCGATGCCGATAGGTTCATCTTACCCCCAGAGTATAGTTTTGGTTCGGGATGGCGGTCTTCGACCGCCGATTATATTTGATCGACGATTAGATGACTCATCGGCTGTCGCCAATAACAGTGAATCTGTCCTTCAATTAAGCATAACAAATTTGTAATTATGAAATTAAATATAAAAAAAATGGACAATGTCTTCCTTAACTTCCCTCATCATTTCTCCTCATTTCATCACATAAATAAAATAAATAAATAATAAAAATATCTGAAATTTTTTCGAAGGGTGTACATGCAAGTGGGTATTTTTTTTCAAATAAACTAATTTACAGGAATTAAAATATAGATTTACTAAAATAAATTTGAAAATTATTTTTAACATTTAAAAAATATTGAAAATGTTTGTCAATTTTAATCAAAATCAAATCGATTGAAGAAAAAAATTTCATGAGAAAGTGATTTTTTTTTTGTCAAAATAACTTTTTAACATAAATAATCATTGTTGAAAATAAATTTCTACAATAAATAATTTATAAATTTTTTTGAACGTTCAAAATATAACGATTATTTACCAAAACAAATCTTGTTATTCAAAATTAATCTGCAAAAATTAATTTTAAAATTTTATTTTTGGTAAAAAAATCATAAAACAAATAAAATAATGTTATTCAAAATTAATCTCCAAAAATTAATTTTAAATTTTGTTTTTGGTAAAAAATTATAAAAAATCATATAATGGTCGAAAATTTTCAAAAAAATTGCTAATAGATGGCATATTTATTTATCATAGAAATTACAAAAAATCGAATAAAAAGATTATAAAAAATAATTTTTCTAACCGTGTTAATAATTCAAACAACTTAACTCAAATAAATACAGTTAATATGCTATAACAAATTTTAGAAGCTAAAATAAATTTCTATCTACTAGATGTATCAATCATTTCATAGTATATCGTATTATATCGTATTTTGACACTTTTATAATCGAGCACTTATAATTTTTAACATACCAATTAAGTCTTCTATTATATCTAATCTTTTTTTTAAAGCTTATAAGAAATTTAAGCATATATGATCCTTTTCTAATACTCTTATTTTATTTTATTTGAACATTTATTTAATCAAAGTCTTCTAGTAACTATGCATTTTATTTCTTTGTATCAATATATTATTCCTTATTTTGATAGGGATCTATTTAGCATTTTATTGCATCATATAATTTATCGGTGGGTAAAAATCATACCTCACTTATCGTATAGATTCGTAAGTAAATACTCCTTCTTCATCGTTGCTCTCTTCCGAAGATCTTTCATCACTTGCATTTTGTTTCTTTGTATCAATATACTTATTCCTCATTTTGCATAGAGATCTACTTAGCATTTTTATTGTATCATATAATTTGTCGGAGAGTAAGAATCGTACCTTACTTTATCAGATTTGTAGGTGAATGTTCCCCTTTCATCGTTGCTCTCTTCTAATGAGCTTTCGTCGTCTTTAGTTAGGTGCTTGGCCATTAGTGCTAGTTTAGTGTATTCCTCAATCTGGGACTCTTTTGAAGATGAGTCGCTTCACGTTGCTTTGAGATTACTGTGTTTGGCCTTTCCTAACCCTTTGTTCTTTTCATTTTATGTGCTTTTTAATTTTGGATAGTTGCCCTTGATATGTCGTTCTTTATCGCAGTTGTAGGACTTAATTTTCCTTTTTCTTCCTTGAAGCCTCTTTGCCTATTTCTTGTCAAATTGTTAGAATTAAATAGTTTTTTAAATTTTCTTATCATGTAAGCCTCTTGATCTTCATCGAGGGATCGATAACTCTGAATCCAATTCGATCTTCTTGCTTTTAGCGATCACTTCTGTTTCGGCTCCTTTTCATTTTTGAGTTTTGCACATCTAGATCTGTGAAATTATAATGATGAAAATAAACTTTCTAATGTACATACCTCGAGATGTTTAGAGATGTAAAAGAAGTCTATAATTATCGACGTTCATTTCGGGGTTCTTGGAAATATGTTTAATGTGTACCTTAATGAATCTCTATTCGTTACTATTTCTTCAAGGTTGTTGATGTAGGTCCTGATGGGTCCAGTGAGAGTGAATAGCCCTGCAAATAAGTTAAAACTTTTTCTTGCTTTTGAATTTAGCAAGGATAATTAATTAATTAAGCAAACAAATGAAACTATTAATCAACAACATAAACACAAAATAGAGACTCAGATTTACTTGGTTGCAACCAGGGAGGTTGCTAATCCAAGGTAATGTCGTCCCCCGCAAGTGCACGAGAATATCCTCAAGTAATATACATGATATTGTATCCATAAGGACTGATGAGGCAAGCATTAGGTGTTTACAAAGTGAATTACATAGATTGGACGGAAGTGTGAGCGATTGCAAGCTTAAAGGAGGGCTAAAGAGAGAGAGAGAGAGAAGAAAGCTAGGCAATTGGATGAGGAAGGATGTGGGGGGATGGGGGAAATGTTCTAGGATTTAGGTTTCGTTGTGATGGTTATTGACGTCCTATGGGTTGCTAGTACCTTGGTCTCTACATCATGTCTTGTATGAAGCCTAACTAATTGCCGGTATGACATCATGAATGCCACATCGGAGTGTCTGCTCATGATATTCGGTCCTACTAGATAACGGAGTAATTTAGAATATCCAGTTAAAGGATTACCTTTATCACAGTGTACTCCTCGGTATACATTCTATGTTACACAAGTCATCTCCTAACACGGAATTAGATAATACACATCTAGTCCCGATTAGGTTCTTCCTTGCATGGAAGTGGCCTCCATTTCAAGGTAACGCTCAAGGTTATCCGGTTAAAGGATTATTCTTGTCACATAAGGCTCTCCGAGCATACAATCTTGAGCATCACCCCTAGACGGAGATCATTCCATACATCTATTAAATCAAACACTACATTAAAGCATACACTCAAAGAAATAAAGTGTAAACTCTTCACATAGACATTTCATCAAACAAGAACAATGCATGAGCAGGGCAAAGAATGTTTAGCCGAGTGATGGAAATAATCACTTGCCTCAGTGATGAGTGGAGTCTTCGGAACCAATCACTTGCCTCAGAGGTAGATGAATGATGGAAATAACCTCGGATCATCAAAGAGATGGACGAAGATGAAGAGGGAGTTAAGAGATGTATTCTCCCTAGGGCAAAGAATCCCCAAAGGGGAGAAAACTTCCTCCACAAGAAAACGGGATCTATACTTGGGTCGCACGACCCCCGGCTGGCGCACGGGGGCCTACTGCGGGGTACGACCCCGCCGTACCCCTAGCGACATAGGGAGGCACGGGTCGTGCCTCCCTCGGCTAATGACCGTTTGCTAACATGGCATATAGGGCACCTTAGTTATGACCAAAAGCACCCTCAATGTGTAAAAGATTATCCACGCAACAACGATACCCTAACAGCTACTGTTCACTTAGGCACCTCAATCAGATCGGGGGTGCCTTAGTTATAAATATAGATGCCCTCAGTCCATACTAAGGCATCTTAGATGTGGCTGCGCGCAACTTTAAGATTAGCACTCGAGGTCCTCAAACAGACTTGAGGCGCCTCGACTCTTCAAGATCGACATCCAGTTTATCATTTCGGCTCTCGCTCGCTCAGGTGATGCTCTGGATGTTCGGAGTTGAGATCACTAAAATCTAACTCTGACACTGACCTTCTCCTCGAACTGGCTTTGTCACCGATTTCTAGTCTCTCGAAAATCGCGCATGCTATTCTCGTCCATCGAGGTACTCTTCCGCAACTTCTCGTCTCTCGAATACATTGAGACCATCGACTCCCTTCCTGTGTCATACTTCTCACTCACCGTATTTTCGTTCAACTTCTTATGCTCCTAAGCTCCTACACACTTAGACACAAGGATCAAATATCACGAGACCTAACTTAACTCAGTTGATCACAACAAAACCAACTCGGGTACTTACAGTTGAGCCCAATCATTAGCTCCTTCAATCTGCTGCGGTTGAGCCACCTTTTCATCCTGAGGTTGGTTAGTTGATTTTAGAGCAAGTCCCGACTTGCTAGTTTGGCCTTTAAGGTTTTTTCATGAAGCTCTAGGAATTTCTCTCAGAGTTCTATGACTTGCTACTTTGGTCTCTAAGGTTCTTTCATGAAGCTCTAGGAACTTTTCCTAGATCACACAGGGGGAACCTGGGTGGACGAGTTGCACAACGTCTTGTGGGCCCAGCGTACCACACCGAGGGAGGGAACAGGTCACACACCTTTCCAATTGGTGTATGGAAGCGAAGCGGCGGTGCCGGTGGAAGTCGGATGCAATTCTAACCGACGGAAAGCGTATGACCAAGAAAATACGGAAAGGAGGCTCTTGGAGCTAGCCCTGGTCGAGGAAATGCGGGAGAAGGCCGCAGCACAAATGCTCCCTATAGACAAAGGATGCGGTAACAGTATAATCAGAGGGTACTAGCCCAGACATTCCAGGCGTGGGATCTTGTTTGGAAGAGGATAAAGTCGACCGGCGATGTTAATAAGTTAGAGCCCCAATGGGGAGGTCCATTCAATGTGATCCAGATGTTAGCCTCAGGGGCTTATTACTCGGAAGACGAGCGAGGTAAGAAAACGGACCGACCTTGGAGCACGGTTCATCTACAACCCTATAGACAGCCTCAATAAAGCTGTGTAAACACAATGTTCACCCAACTTTGGGTTGCTTAATAAACTGCCAGGGTTTTGAGGGGCGCAAGCAAGTATGCCAGACTCTCACCTCGCCAACGAGTTAAAAGTGGGCATGCCCCCACGCCGCCACCTAGCTCGGTGTCCTCGATCAGGAGCGTGGTGGCCCACGCTTCCAGGAAGTTATAAGTAGGTATACCCCCACGCCACCACCTAGCTTGAAGTACCTTATCGGGCTCGTGGCGGCCCACGCTCCCAGGTATCGGACCCAACTGGTGTCCAGACTCTCACATCGCCAGTGAGTTATAAGTGGTCATGCCCCCACTCCACCACCTAGCTCGATGTCCCCGATCGGGGGCGTGGTAACCCATGCACCTAAGTATCGGCCCGAATGGGTTTCCAGACTCTCGCCTCACCAACGAGTTATAAGTGGGCATCACGCCACCACCTAGCTCGGTGTCGCCGATCGGGCACGTGACGACCAACGCTCCCAGGTATCGGTCCAAATGAGTGTTCAGACTCTCGCCTCATCAACGATTTATATGTGGGCATGCCCCCACGCCACCACCTAGCTCGATGTCCACGATCGGGCACGTGATGGCCCACGCTCCCAGGTATCGGCCCGGACGGGTGTTCAGACTCTCGTCTCGTCAACGAGTTATAAGTGGGTATGCTCCCACCCCACCACCTAGCTCGGTGTCCCCGATCGTGAGTGTGGCGGCCCATGCTCCCAGGTATCGGCCCGAACGGGTGTTCAAACTCTCGCCCCGTGAGCGAGTTATAAGTGAGCATGCCCTCACACCACCACCAAGCTCGGTGTCCCTGATTGGACAAGTGGCGGCCCACGCTCCCAGGTATCGGCCCAACGGGTGTCCAGAATCTCGTCTCGTCAGCGAGTTATAAGAGGGCATGCCCCCACACCACCACCTTGCTCAGTGTCCCCGATCGAGCGCGTGGCGGCCCACACTCCCAGGTAACGACTCGAACGGGCGTTCAAACTCTCGCCTCGCCAGCGATTTATAAGTGGGTGCGCCCCCACGCCAACAACTAGCTTGATGACCACGATCGGGCGCGTGGCGGCCCACGCTCACATGAATTGGGTCGAACGGGTGTCCAGACTCTTGCCTCGTCAGCGGGTTATAAGTGGGCATGCCCCCACGCCACTATCTTGCTCGATGTCCCCGATCGAGCGCATGGCGGCCCACGCTCCCAAGTATCGGCCCGATCTGGTGTTCAGACTCTCGCCTCGCCAACGAGTTGTACATGGGCATGCCCCCACGCCACTACCAAGATCGGTGTCCCCGATCGGGTGTGTGGCGGCCCACGCTCCTAAGTATCGGCCCGAACGGGTGTCCGGACTCTCACATCACCAGCAAGTTATAAGTGGGCATGCCCCCACGCCACCACCTACCTCAGTGTCCCCGATCGGGAGTGTGGCGGCCCACGCTCCCAAGTATCGATCTGAACGGGTGTTTAGACTCTCGCCTTGTCAACGAGTTATAAATGAACATGCCCCCACGCCACCACCTAGATCGTTGTCTCCGATCGGGCGCATGGCGACCAACACTCTAAGGAATCGGTCCGAACGGATGTTCAGACTCTCTCCTTTATAGCAAGTTATTAGTGAGCATGCCCTCCGCCACCACCTAGCTCGGTGTTTCCGATTGGGCGCGTGGCAGCCCACGCTCCCAGGTATCGGCCCGAATGGGTATTCAGACTCTCACCTCATCATCGAGTTATACATGGGCATGCCCCCACGCCACCACCTAGCTCGGTGTCCCCGATCGGGGCGCGTGGCGGCCCGCACACCCAAGTATCGGCCCGAACGGGTGCCCAGACTCTCGCCTAACCAACGAGTTATAAGTGGGCATGCCCCCACGCCACCACCTAGCTCAGTGTCCCCGATCGAGCGCGTGACGGCCCACACTCCTAAGTATCGGCCCGAACGGGTGTCCAGACTCTCACCTAATCAGCGAGTTATAAGTGAGCATTGTACCCACGCCACCACTATGCTCGATGTCCTCGATCGAGCGCGTGTCGGGCCACGCTCCCAGGTATTGGCCCGAACGGGTGTTCAGACTCTCGTCTCGCCAGCGAGATATAGGTGGGTGTGCCCCCACAACACCACCTAGCTCGCTGTCCCCGATCGGGCGCGTGACTGCCCACGCTCCTAGGTATCGATCCAAACGTGTGTCCAGACTCTCGCCTCATCAGCGAGTTATAAGTGGGCATGTCTATTGGACCTTGGAAGGCTATAGAGGGGGGGTGAATGTAGGCAGACACACAAATCCTTTGATCTTAACAGATTTCTACACTCAGAGATTAGGCAGCGGAAACACACAAAATGCAGAAACAGAATTGAAGAACAGAAATCAAAACAAAGACAGCTAACCAAACAACACAGCGATGTACAAGGTTCAGGGATAACATGCCCCTACTCCTTAGCGTGCCCGTAAGGTGGGCGATCCCTTGATCGTCGGCAAATCAAGCCCCGGTGAACCCGGATAAGATAGAGCCTCCTTCTCGGTGGAGAAACCTCTCCACAGATCTCACGGATGATGAAACTTGAGTACAGGAGATCACACAAGAAGGAATGCTCACTCAGATCTCACAAGGATTTAGTAGAACGCTTAAGCACAAAGCAACAGAGAGCTCGAACACAGCCCAGCCAAACTTTCCAAGTTTCTGTCTCGTTCACCTTTTTCTCCTCTGCTTCCAGCTTCATCTCTTAAGCTCCTGCTCAACGTCGCCAGCTCCATCAGCACCACTGACTCACACCCTGACCCACTGACCTCTCTGAGCACTCAGTCCACTGGACACTCCTCCGGCTGAGCCTGTGTCAGTTGCCAGTCGTGCCTTCGTCAGTTGCCAGTTGTGCCAGACGCCGTTGAGACCTGAAAACACAATAGATCCAAACCTACTCTATGGAAAGTCCTCCATTGACCCTCCTTGAGTATTTGATTCCTCTTGTATCACCTGCACACTCCAACAGACGTTTAGCAATGCATATCAAAACATATCAGCAGTGTATCAGAGAATCGGCAGAGAAAACAGACGCGATCAGAGCGTCTGACAGTGATTTCAAATTAAAGTTACAGCTACTGATCGGTCACCGGACCGATCAGAGTGAGACCTGATCGGTCACCAGACCGATCAGGATAGGCATTGACCAATCAGGCTCAAGCCTGATCGGTCTACTGTGAGAAAATCGTAATCGCGGACATCTGATCCTAGGTCGTGGATCGGTCACCGGACCGTTCTGTCACTCTGGATCGGTCATCAGACCGATCTGGGGCTGAATAGAATCCAACCAAGGTTTCTGTTCCCTCCCTGATCGGTCACCAGACCGTTCTGGCACTCTGCTGCACACTCCAGATCGGTCCGCAGACCTATCCAGCAGTTTGCTGCACACTCCAAATCGGTCCCCAGACCAATCAGGTTGTGCCTTGATCGGTCACCAGACCGATCTGTTGGTGTAAGTTGCATCAATGATGTTCTCCTCTAAGTGTTTTAATGTTTGACAATTTACTTAAGTCAGTGACACATTGAACAGACAAAGGGGAGTTAAGAGAGGAGTAAACAAAATGGAAGGAAGTCCTAGTAAACCTAGGCAATAAGTCCTGGTTCAGAGAATTGGGCACTAAGTCCTAATCGAGGATTGGGCACTAAGTCCTGGCAAAGGGCTGGGCACCGAAGACCTGCTCGGAAGGTGGGCACTAAGTCTTGGTCGGGGACTGGGCAAGAAGACCTGGCCGAGGGTTGGGCACCGAAGACCTGGTTCGGAGAATTGGGCACGAAGACCTGGCCGAAGGTTGGGCACCTAAGTCCTGGACCTAGGGTTTGGGCACGGAGTCTTGGTCCGAGGGACTGAGCAACTTAGCTGAGCGATGACTAAGGACAGAAGTAGAGACGGGTCAGGGTTCGAGCGTCTCGAGGTCCGGAAGTATCGGAAGCTAAGCAAAAGTCCACTCGAAGGACTGGGTGGCAATCGGCTCCTGAAAGGAGTAGGTGGAAGGCGCGTTCTCGGGGGTGAGAACCTGCTTCGGTTTGACCTAGGGTTTCGTGGAAATCCGAAGTCAGAACCAAGTCCTTAAAATTAAGAATGTGTGTATATTTGCTTTGTATATGTGTATCTTGCAGATACCAAGATTGGAAGACAAAGCAGACAAAACAGGGCTGGAGACTTTGAAGCAGGGCGCCCCCATGCATCCAGGGCGCCCCCATTGATGGGGGCGCCCAAGCCAAAGGTGAAAAATGTAGGTTAAGTGAAGCAGGCAGAATATGCTTCAAGCAGGGCGCCCGGGAGGTCCGGGGCGCCCGGGTTCAAAGCTGTACTTGTTGTTTCGAGTTCGAAACATAGAAAAGCCTTCATGAGGGCGCCCGAGAGGTCCGGGGCGCCCTGGTCAAAGGTTTTATCAGCTGCGGCGAGGTCGACGCGGGGATAAGGTTTGACCGAGTTTTTAGGGGCGCCCCCAACGTCCAGGGCGCCCCCAGGAGTGCTATAAAAGGGGCTTCGACCCCTCTGCTTCAAACACAACTGCTAAGTGTCATTCTGATCACTCTGACCGACAACAACGCGCTAAAGACGAGGCTCTACGACCGGGAGGCTCCAGGAGGAAGTGCGCGGCACTTCAGAGGTCCAGATCAGCCGAGTTTCAGATCTTGTTTGTTCGGTTTGATTTTATTGTTCTGCATTCAATTTATTTATCTTTTGATTGTAATCTTGCACTGTAAGTCGGGTTTCTCCGCCTCCGGAAAGTTCAGGAAGGAGACCAATGTGGACGGGTGTTCCCGTGCATAGGCCTTGGATGTACTGACCCTGGGGGTCGGGAACCAAGTAAAAATCCCGCGTGCAATTTGTGTTGGTTGTTATTTTCTTCGTTCTGTTTATTTTCCGTTGCACTAACGCTCTGAGTCCAGAACGAAGATTCGAAAGTCTACGATTTTCTTACGAAAATTTTCACGGTCGATATTCACCCCCCTCCCCTCTATCGACGGCACCGATCCTACAAGTGGTATCAGTGCTGAGCCGCTCTTCACCGGACTAACCGCCGACGGAGCAACGACGCCAGGAGTTGAGGGGGAGCCCAGGGTGAATCAGGTACATTTTTTATGTCTAATTTTAAATTGCATATTATTTGTTTCACATGCAGGGAGAGAGGGCACTATAAAAATCAGTGCCCTACTCGTAAGACTCAATCCACACCGCCGGCGGCAAAGGAGACACCAGCGCCAGGAGTTCGGAAAAACAAGGATCACGTACAATGCTTCAAGTGCGGAAAATACGGATACTACAAGAACAAATGTCCGACAAAGGTACGTAAAATTTACGTTCCGAAAAGTTTAAAAATTCCTGCACTGTCTTTAGATAATTTAGTTAATTTTTCTGATAAATTAGATTTACTGCATAGTAAAATTAATATTTTGCATGACAAATTAGAAAATGCAGATATGACTAAAATATCAGAAATTAATTATTTAATTCAGAACATCAATTTAGTAATTTCTAAAATAAATTATCATAACTCTGATAATGTTAATCCTAATAATTTTATTTCTGATAATATTAAACTTAATACTGATTCTGATAACTTTAATTCTAATAATGTTAATTCTGATAATTCTAATTCAGATAAATTTAATCCTAAGGATAAATCTGAATTCAAAAATCCTAGGGATAAATCAGAATTCAAAAATCTAAAGGATAATTCTAAATTTGAAAATCCTTTAGATAGTTATGAATTTAAATTTGAAAATTCTGAGGAAAATTATGAGAATAATAAGGATAATTATAAGAATAATTCTGAGGATCATAAGGATAATTCTGAGGATAGTGGAAATGATATCTCTTTAGATATTAATTTAATTATCCCCTTAGATAATTCTGAGGATAATTCTGAGGAAAATTATGAGAATAATAAGGATAATTATAAGAATAATTCTGAGGATCATAAGGATAATTCTGAAGATAGTGGAAATGATATCTCTTTAGATATTAATTTAATTATCCCCTTAGATAATCCTGGAAAATTAACTACTGGTCCACTTTACTCCACCTACTTTGAGGATATTGAAAGATCTAATCTTGAGGAGCAGATAGAATTGTCTAAGATAAAGGTCATAGTTAATAAAAATCACAAAGGTTCAAATAAATTAGAATTATTAGAGAAACTTGAAAAGAAAAATAAGGATGACTCAGAAATTTTCGAAATAATGAAAATCCTGAACCTAAATCCACAACTATTAATTAATCATTTCAATCTTAATTATTCAAATTCAAATTAATTAAATCTTAATTATTCAAATTCAAATTAATTAAATCTTAATTATTCAAATTCAAATTAATTAAATCTTAATTATTCAAATTAAATTAAATTCAAATTAAATTTAAATTCATATTATATCTTAATCAAATTCGAATTAAATCTAAATTAAATTCAAATTAAATCTTAATTAAATCAATTAAATTCAATTAAAACTTAATTAAATCAATTTAATTCAAATAAACTTAAGTAATTCAATTCACTTCAAATAAATTCAACTTTAATTAATTCACACTTAAATTAATTCAAATCAAGTCAATCTTAATTAATTCAAATTAATCAATTTCAAATTAATTTAAACTTCAATTAATTCTTAATTAACTTGAATCCAACTAAATCTTAAATAAATTAAACTCAAACTAAACTAAAACCTTACCCAAATCGCAACAATTAATTTAATAAAATTTAATATGTCAAAGTAGGTTGGCATATTCGCGGGTTCACACGACAAGTATCAATTCGGGAATTTGATACATCTTGAGAAACGTAATTAAAATGCTTTGGACTTGTTTGACTCATGCATAATTGCTATGCCATGCATTTGTTACTTCTTTTAAATATATGACATGTCATTCATATTTAAATTTTATGCATATATTAAAACGACTATAGGAAAAAGAATAATTGAAACTTGATCAACCTAGTATTGGGTGGCGGTGAGGTGATAGTACGTTAGGGAAGCCTCTTCTAATAAGGTCAAGTATACATTACTTGGTCTCTTTAGACTAGTGAAACTAGCTGAAGCTACCGATCCATTACCAAAACTAGTTAGACCAGAATTTTTCAAAAAGTAATTTTGAAAATGAAATTTCATTAAAAGACTTTGTCAAGGAAAGGGTTGATGATCCAATAAGGCTACGGTCAAAGAAGGCCTAGTGCCTCGCAAAGACCTGGAAACCAATTTTTGAAATTCAAATTCAAGTTACTTCGGGTCAAATTCAAATCTAACACAAGCTTCAATTAAATCTTAGAGTTAATAATAAATTAAGAAAAATGATTCAAGCATCTCAAATACACCTACAAGGCAACCATGCTTGTTGTATTGATACAACTAAAATGGGTGAGATGTTAAGGACTAATGAATTAAAAAATATTTTTCAAAATTGTTAGAATATTTTCCTAAAAATATATTTTCAAAATAGTGCTTCAACATAATAATGTTTTTATGGAATTTATGCTTGTCTGATTGATTATACATATTATACATTTTTCAAATGTATATCTTTTCAAAAATTGTTTGACTCACTCAGTTAGACACAAGCCTCTTAGGACAACACTAAAATTCGTTAAGGCACTTAGATAGAGTCAAACGATGTTAGGTACAGGGGGAGTGGTTTATTCTTTTTCAAAAATTGTCCTTGAAAAACCACTGTCTTTTAAAACGATTTTCGAAAACTGGGCTTTAAACACTATTACTTATGTTTTTCGAAAACTATGTCGGATAAATTACCTTAATTTTAAAATATGTTTCGAAATTTCAAAATACATTCCAAGAGTGTGCTTTGTCTTGTTTGATTTTGATAAACCCTAATGACACAGAGGAAGGTCCACTTCATAATCTACAAGGACTCCTAGGATGTGTCAGATTTAGGGGAGTCTAAGTCAAACTTCTGAAAAAGTTTTTTTATGTAATTAATTGTTTTGAAATTATTAGATAATCCTTTGATTTGAATCAAACCTTAAGACTCAGAGGAAGAGTACTTGTGGTCAACAAGCTTCTCAGGACTGGGTCAAGTTTAGGGGGAGGTCAAATTAAAAGAATTATTGAATATTTCAAATATTTTCATGTGCGGTATTTTCAAATCATGCTAAAAACATAAGTATTCTTTCGAAATACTATCATTTTTTTTTAAAAATACCAGTATTTTCAAAAATTCATCTGGTTTTGATCAATTTGAAAAAAAAAATGTTTATCTTGAGGTTGGAAAATCATCCAGGATACTTAGGAAAATGTCCTTGTAGTCAACAAGGTTTCCTATGATTGTGTCAGACTGAAAGATAAACCAAATCAAGTATTATAACTTCAAAAATTTATACATTTTTCAAAATATACTTACATCCTATTATTCTATTTTTCAGAAGTTATGTGACTTATGAAATTATTTTTATATTTACTTGAGTTTGAAAATTTTCCAGGACACTTAGGAAAATATCCTTATAGTTAACAAGATTTCCTATGATTGTGTCAGACTGGAAAAGAAACCTAGTCAAGTAAAATATTATGTTTTCAAAATACATAATACTTTTCAAAAATTACTTATATTTTTCAAAGTCTCATCTTTTTCAAAAATAGTTAGTACTTGCAAAATATGTATAATATTTTTGTTGAAAAACTTATAGTTTTCAAAATATCTTTCAAAAATGCATCATATCTGTCAAAGTACTTGCACCTTTTCAAAACTCACAGTATTCTTTCAAAAATACTGTATTTTCTCAAAAAAATACAATATTGTTTAAGTTTTCTAAGATCAAAATACGTAAATACTTAGTTTTATGCGATGCCTTTAAAAATTTATACTAAGTATTTTCAAAAAGAACCAAATATTCTAATTGTTGGCGCAAGTATTTCTGGTATTTTTTTTTGATGTATGACAAAGGGGGAGAGATGCGCTTAAGTTAGAAATAATTTTTTTCTTTCCCTCTTACTAAAGGATCAATTAATCAAAATGTCTTTAAAAATGGGAGAAAGTGAAAGTTAGAAATTTTTTTATTTTCAGAGGATCAAAAATATATTTTCAAAACTAAGATCATTTTTTGTTTGATCCCAAGGAGAGTAAGTTAGCCCCTTCAACCAATCTAACTTAAGTTATTGTCAAACATCAAAAAGGGGGAGATTGTTGGTGTAAGTTGTATCAATGATGTTCTCCTCTAAGTGTTTTAATGTTTGACAATTTACTTAAGTCAGTGACACATTGAACAGACAAAGGGGAGTTAAGAGAGGAGTAAACAAAGTGGAAGGAAGTCCTAGTAAACCAGACCGATCAGACTTTCCTGGATCGGTCGGTGGACCAATCAAGGTGAGTCCTGATCGATCCGTGGACCGATCTGGTTTGATACAGAGAGGTTTTCTGAACCAGATTTCAGAAACTGAGTTTCAAAAACTCTGAAATCAGATTTGTTTCATTGTACAGTTTCAGAAACGAGATTTCAAAAACCCTAATTCAATTAGATTCAATCCTATTGATCCTAAAGGATTTCTTTTAACTAAAATCCATTTCCCAAAATGATCAACATGATTTGTGTCAGAGCATGATCAGTATTTTCTAAGCATGAAGTTGAATATCAAAACATGTTTGTATCAAAGCATGATCAGGTTCCCAAAATCTAAGTTGGATACTTCAAAACAGATTTGTATCAAGTCAATATTAAATTTGTATCAAAGTCAATGGATGATCAAGTTTGTTCAAAATATTTATCAATTTCATAATCCTCAACTCTGTCCAGCATGTTTGTATCAAGATAATATCAAAATATAATCGATTTTCCAAACATACCTATACAACATGAGTATCAAGGTATGCTCATGTATGTATCAAAATATTCCAATTATGATCATGTTTATTCCAAACAATTTTGATAATCCAATCTACCTTGATAATCAGACTTTATAGCAAATCATAGAACTTGAGTGCTGAATTTTGAAACATCATAACTATGTGAGCATACTGTTCTTAACCAAAATTTTCATGCCATAGACTAATGTTAATAGCACATAGAGTAAATCATAGCATACTTGATCATGTTCACCTCCAACACATTAAGGAAGAACTTAAGCCTAAGATATATCATCAGTTATTCCAAAAAAAACTGCGATTTTGATATTTTGGCTAACTTCTAGATTTATCGTGAACTATAGCAATCCATTGTCATGATTCAACCTAAATCATTCATGCAATATATATTTCCTTTTCAAAACTAGTTGGTTTAATTTGAAGCATGAATATACTAGCATTCATTGTATGAAAATTTCCTTACTACTCAAGTAAAATTTCATAAAACACTACATTCAAGAGTATATCATTATAATTGTGTTTGGAGTACCAATTATCAACAACCAATGTTGATAGATACTCCCCCTCAAATAATGCTTATACAATTCTAAGTATTGAGGTTTTAGGTACCCAAATTTTGGGACCTAATGAACCTTCAATCAAAGACTTTGGCACCCATGCCTTAGTCATTTTCTTTTTAACTCTAGGAACATTAGAATTATTTTGTGCACTAAATTAAGTTCTTGACATTAAGGATACAAAGGTTGGTTCCTTAGATCGGAAACCTATACCGGCCTTATTGTAAACCACCCTTTGGGAATTGAGTATCATGTCTAAGGTTTTGGAGCTAGATGAGAATTTCTCAAGAACATTCTTGAGATTTTCAACTTTGCTCTTTAAGTCCTTATTGTCATTCTCAAGGGTCTTAACATGCAAGTCATCAATTACCTCATCCTTAGAGGTTTTTAAATATTCTACTTCCAATTTCAATAACTTAACCTTATTCTTTGATTTCTTTAATAATTTTGTTAAACATGCGATAGCTCTATAGCACTTATCTAACTCGGGAGTGATTATCTCTTCATCATCCGAGGATGATGAAGGCGCGGTTGAGGAGCTACTTGATTCATCATCACTTTCCTCCTTTGACTCCTCTAGTGCCATGAAAGCAAAGTGATGGGTGCGCTTCTCCTCCTTTCCTACCACAAAAGCAACCCTTTTCTCTTCGGAGCCTTGGTTAGAGATCTCATGTAATTCCATTTCATAAAATAGATCTTCTAATTTAACAAAGGAAAGATCCTTGGAAACCTTGTAGGCATCCACCATGGATGACCACAATGTATTCCTTGGAAAAGCTTTTAGAACTAACCTTACTAGATCCCGGTTTTCTACCTTTTCATTGATGGAGTGGAGGCCATTGAGGATCTCTTTGAATCTTCCATGGAGTTCACTTACCTTTTCATTTTCTTCCATGGACAGATTTTGGAGTTGACTGTGAAGGAGGTCCTTCTTGACTATTCGGGTGTCTTGAGTTCCTTCGTGGAGCTCAATTATTTTGTTCCAAAGATCTTTAGCACTTGTAAAACGACCCACCTTGATCAACTCCTCCTTGGTCAACCCGCATTGCAAAGTGACCACCGCTTTGGCATTTGCTTCACTCTTTCTTATTTGCTCAGCCAACCAACTTGAGAAATCGAGATCTTTTCCTTCAACATCTCTTGGAGGGATGAAACCTTCTTTGACCGAGAATCATATGCTCATGTTTGTCTTCAAATAAAACTCCATCTTCGATTTCCAATATTGAAAATCTGTGCTGTCAAAGAGTGGAGGTCGGTTTGTGCTCATTCCTTCTCTTCCAGCAATCTTGTTGATAACTCTCGGATGTTAAGCCGCTTGTACAGAGCCCTAAGCCTGATACCACTTGTTGGACCTTGGATGGCTATAGAGGGGGGGTGAATGTAGCCAAACACACAAATCTTTTGATCTTAACAGATTTCTGCACTCAGAGATTAGGCAGCGGAAACACACAAAATGCAGAAACAGAATTGAAGAACAGAAATCAAAACAAAGATAGCAAACCAAACGACACAGCGATGTACAAGGTTCGGGAATAACTTGCCCCTACTCCTTGGCGTGCCCGTAAGGTGGGTGATCCCTTGATCGTCGGCAGATCAAGCCCCGGTGAACCCGGATAAGATAGAGCCTCCTTCTCGGTGGAGAAACCTCTCTACAGATCTCACGGACGATGGAACTTGAGTACAAGAGATCACACAAGAAGGAATGCTCACTCAGATTTCACAAGGATGTAGTAGAACGCTTAAGCACAAAGCAACAGAGAGCTCGAACACAGCCCAGCCAAACTTCCCAAGTTTCTGTCTCGTTCACCTTTTTCTCCTCTTCTTCCAGCTTCGTCTCTTAAGCTCCTGCTCAACGTCGCCAGCTCCATCAGCACCACTAACTCACACCCTGACCCACTGACCTCTCTAAGCACTCAGTCCACTGGACACTCCTCCAGCTGAGCCTCCGTCAGTTGCCAGCCGCGCCTTCATCAGTTGCCAGTTGTGCCAGACGCCGTTGAGACCTGAAAACACAATAGATCCAAACCTGCTCCATAGAAAGTCCTCTATTGACCCTCCTTGAGTATTTGGATCCTCTTGTATCACCTGCACACTCTAACAGACGCTTAGCAATGCATATCAAAATATATCAGCAGTGTATCAGAGAATCGGCAGAGAAAACAGACGCGATCAGAGCGTCTGACAGTGATTTCGAATTAAAATTATAGCTATTGATCGGTCACCGGACCGATCAGAGTGAGGCCTGATCGGTCACCAGACCGATCAGGATAGGCACTGACCAATCAGGCTCAAGCATGATCGGTCCACTGTGAGAAAACCGTAATCGCGGACATCTGATCCTAGGTCGTGGATCGGTCACCGGACCGTTCTGGCACTCTGGATCGATCACCAGACCGATCTGGGGCTGAATAGAATCCAACCAAGGTTTTTGTTCTCTTCCTGATCGGTCACCAGACCGTTCTGGCACTCTGCTGCACACTCTAGTTCGGTCCACAGACCTATCCAGTAGTCTGCTGCACACTCCAGATCGGTCCACAGACCTATCCAGTAGTTTGCTGCACACTCCAGATCGGTCCTCAGACCAATCAGGCTATGCCCTGATCGGTCACCAGACCGGTCCAGGAGTGAACTTCGTGCCAACTTCCCTGATCGGTCACCAGACCGATCCTGGCAAGATCAAATCCATTCTAAGTCACGAGAACAAGCCTCCAGCCCTTCTCTGACTCGTTCTTAGTCCCCCGGACCAAGACTCCGTGCCCAATCTCACTCACTGGGACTTCAACCTAGCTTCCCAAGCTAGGACCTGGCTTCACTCACCAGGATTTCATCACCTAGCCCTCCAAGCTAGGACTTTTCACCCAACCCTCCAAGTTAGGACTTTTCACCTAGCCCTCCAAGCTAGGACTTTTCACCTAGCCCTCCAAGTTAGGACTTTTCACCTAACCCTCCAAGTTGCGACTTTTCACCTAACCCTCCAAGTTAGGACTTATCACCCAACCCTCCAAGTTAGGACTTTTCACCTAGCCCTCCAAGCTAGGACTTTTCACCTAACCCTCCAAGTTGGGACTTTTCACCTAACCCTCCAAGTTAGGACTTTTCACCTAGCTCTCCAAGCTAGGACTTTTCACACAACCCTCCAAGTTAGGACTTTTCACCTAGCCCTCCAAGCTAGGATTTTGTGCCCAGTCCGCGACTAGGACTTAATCCCCATGCGTTTAACCAGACTTAAATCAAAACTTAAATCGGTGTCAACACCAAAATAACAATCAGGGTTAGACTGCATCAATAATGTCCCCACGCCACCACCTTGCTCGGTGTCCCCGATCGAGCATGTGGCGGCCTACGCTCCCAAGTATCGACCTGAACGGGTGTTCAGCCTCTCGCTTTGCCAACGAGTTATAAGTGGGAGTGCCCTCGCGCCACCACCTAGTTGGTGTCCCCGATCAGGCGCGTGGCGGCCCACGCTCCCAGGTATCAGGCCGAACGGGTGTCCAGACTCTTGCCTTGTCAACGAGTTATAAGTGGAAATGCCCCCATGCCACCACCTTGCTCGGTGTCCCCGATCAAGTGCGTGGCAGCCCACACTCCCAAATATCGACCTGAACGGGTGTTCAGACTCTCGCTTTGCCAACGAGTTATAAGTGAGAGTGCCCTCGCACCACCACCTAGCTTGGTGTCCCCGATTAGGCACGTGGCGGCCCACGCTCCCAGGTATCGGGCCGAACGGGTGTCCAGACTCTTGCCTTGTCAATGAGTTATAAGTGGGCATGCCCCACGCCGCCACCTTGCTCGGTGTCCCCGATCGAGCGCGTGGCGGCCCACACTCCCATGTATCGGCCCGAACGGGTGTTTAAACTCTCGCCACGCCAGCGAGTTATAAGTGGGCATGCCCCCACACCACCACCTAGCTCGGTGCCCCTAATCGGGCGTGTGGCGGCCAATGCTCCAAGGTATCGGCCCGAACGGGTGTTCAGACTCTTGCCTCATCAGCGAGTTATAAGTGGGCATGCTCCCACGTCGCCACGTAGCTCGGTGTCCCCGATCGGGCGTGTGACGACCCACATTCCGAAGTATCAGCCCGAACGAGTGTCCAAACTCTCACCTCATCACCGAGTTATAAGTGGACATGCCCCCACGCCATCACCTAGCTTAGTGTCCCTGATCGGGCCGTAGCGGCCCACGCTCCCAGGTATCGGCCCGAAGTGGTATTCTGACTATCGCCTTGGCCGCGAGTTATACGTAGCCATGCCCCCAGGCCACCACCTAGCTTGGTGTCCCCGATCGAGCACGTGGTTGCCCATGCTCTCAGGTATTGGCCCGAACGGGTGTCCAGACTCTCGCATCGTCAGTGAGTTATAAGTGGGCATGCACCCACGCCACCCCCTATCTCGGTGTCCCCGATCGTGAGTGTGGCGCCCACGCTCCCAGGTATCGGCCTGAATGGGTGTCCAGACTCTCGCCTCGTTAGTGAGTTATAAGTGGGCATGCCCCCACACTACTACCAAGCTCGGTGTCCCCGATCGGGCGTGTGGCGGCCCACACTCCTAGGTATCGGCCCGAACGGGTGTCTAGACTCTCACATCGCCAGCGAGTTATAAGTGCGCATGCCCCCACACCGCCGCCTAGCTTGGTGTCCCCGATCGGGCGTGTGGCGGCCCACTCTCCCAGGTATCGGTCTGAACGGGTGTTCAGACTCTCGCCTCGTCAACGAGTTACAAGTTGGCATGCCCCCACGCCACCACCTAGATCGCTGTCCCTGATCGGGCGCGTGGCGGCCCACGCTCCAAGGTATCTGCCCGAACGGGTGTTCAGACTGTCACCTCCTTAGCGAGTTATTAGTGAGCATACCCTCCGCCACCACCTAGCTCGGTGTCTCCGATCGGGCGCGTGACAGCCCATGCTCCCAGGTATCGACCCGAATGGGTATTCAGACTCTCGCCTCATCAGCGAGTTATACGTGGGCATGCCCCCACGACACCACCTAGCTCGGTGTCCCCGATCAGGCGCGTGGCGGCCCACACTCCCAGGTATCGGCCCGATCGTGTGCCCAGACTCTCGCCTCGTCAGCAAGTTATAAGTGGGCATGCTCCCACGCCACCACCTAGTTCGGTGTCCCCGATCAAGTACGTGGCAGCCCACGCTCCCAGGTATCGGCCCGAACAGGTGTTCAGACTCTCGCCTCGGCAGCGAGTTATAAGTGGGCATGCCCCCATTCCACCACTTAGCTCGGTGTCTCCGATCGGGTGCGTAGCGGCCCACACTCCCAGATATCGGCCCGAACGGGTGTCCAGACTGTCGCCATGCCAGCAAACTAAGGGTGGCCATGCGCTCAAACCACCACCTAGCTCGGTTCGCTCGATTGGACTCGTGGTGTTCCACGTTCCTTATCCTGTGTGGAAACAGGAGCCGCCGGGAGGACCTTGTTGAGCTCAAACGAGTGGAATCTAATCCAAATTTATCAAGGCATGATATATTTATCCGAGACAGGGGAACAACGCAAAATGCTCATAATTGTGAAAAGTACGGAATACATTGAGCAGCTAGGTCATTAAAAGAGTGAGGGGAACATCCCCTGCAAAAACCAAAACAAAACAAAAATATCCTCGAGTCTTCAATCGAACGGGCGGAGGGCTTCCTCCAGCAGCTACTGGCTCATGCCCAGAAGCTTCACCGTGTTGACCGACAAATCAGGGGGAATATGACCCCCCCTGCTTAAGCTGGTGAAAGTTGGAGGTGTGTTGAATCTTGAGTAAGGGATTCACCCGAGCGGCGAGATACTTGCTAAATGTCGCCGAGTTGATGTACTCCACCCGGTGAGCATCTAGTCGCGCCGACTCGCCCGCTTTGTAAGCCTGTAGTGCCTCGAGCTCTGCTTGAGATGCATCCCACTCGAACCCCTGGGTGCGAAGCCGACTGGCCTCCTCGGCCTGGACGTTTAGCTCGCGGTCTCGGGCCATCAGTTGGGAAGTCAGAGAACGGATGGTCTCAGCCTGGGTCGCCATATCTTGTTCCCGGGTTTGTAGCTCCACCTTAATTGACTCATGGGCGATAGACAGTTGGAGGAGTTCATTTTTCTTCATCGTGATCTCGCCCTGAGCTTGAGAGTAAAAGACCCAGGCCTTCCACTCGGCATACTCCAAGGTAGAGATCCGACTATGCGCATGGACGACGGGCGAATCGAATGAATCCACCTAGATCCAGGCTACCTCCAGTTGATTCTCCAAGGCGGATAGCTTGTCCTGTAGGGTGATGATCTCGGCCCGAAGGTAATTCAGGTTGGCCTCACTAGAGACCAACTGAGTATGACGAAGGCGATTCTCTAGCCCCTCCGCTCGGCGCTCGACGCTCGGCGCTCGGCGCTCGGCGCTCGGCGGCTACCCTAGCCTGCACGCGCGCCACCATAGCAATGGAGAGGCTATGGCAGGAGCCCCAGAACTGCCAAGAAGAGGGTTAACGTGTGAACAAAACAAGCGAGCCTAATCGAGAATGAAGTGTTGAAAAGCATACCTGGGTGGCCTCTAAGAAAAAGGCATTGGCTTTGCTGTTTGGACCCCGGTAGTAAGACTCCCGGACTCCCTATAAATATCAGTCCGCCACAAGCCCGTACAACTGTAACTCTTGCCTCCGGTCTGGCAAGTCGCTGGGGGTAGCTCTAGGCGGGGGTCAGCTATGGACGGTACCAACACGTGAAGGGGTGGGGAGACGAGAGGAATTTCGGTCAGGGAAGGAGGCAAGTTATGATGCAAAGGAATGTTCGGTGCATTAAGCGAAGGTGTAGGGTGCGAAGGATCGGGCCTTGCCGCTACCCGACTGGAGCCCTCCGGTGCATTTGAAGAGCTCAGTCGAGGTTGTTTCTGCTTCTCCTTCTTCTTTTGGCTAGGAGCGGGTGTGACCTCGACTCGGCGCCAGGGGTTGGTCATCCTCATCGAGGGGCTCACCGAGTGGGCTTGACATAGTGACAGGGGAGGCGATGGTCGGCTCAGGCATGGGAGCCGAATGGAGAGGATCCACAACGCGCTTCTCTAGTTTCACGGCCATCAAGGACTCTAATTCTGCATCGTCCAGGACGAACCCATCTTCCAGGGCAGAAGCAAACATCATGGTAGCTGCAAAATAGTAAAAGCTTAGTTAGCTATAAGTGTTTAGAAGGAGGATAAGGGAGCTTACCGAGGGAGGCAGTCGAGGAGTTGGCGCTTAGCTTAAGCCGAACGCGTAGAGTATCTCCTCCTGAAGGAGGTTCACCCCATGAAAGTGTTGATCGCCAATCCTTGAATCAGCGAGCTGGTACGGGGGCAAGGAACGATAGGATTTTGGAAGAAGATGAGAGGGGGCATTTCCTCTATCCAGGTCGTTGGCCAGTTGGGGGTCGGGTTGGTGTTGATAAAAAAAAGCGATCCTTCCAACCTTTGTTGGAAGTTGGGAGGAGGTCTTGGCTCGGGCCTGGAAAAAGAAATCGTCCAATTCTTATATTATGGGATAATAGAATAAGTGAAAGATTTTCGATCGGAGAGAAGTTTGTACAAGGTAAAAATAATGACTGACCGTAGACAAGGCGGATGGCGTTCGGTTGGCCTATACCCGGTGGCATTTTCGCCTCTAAACAAATAGTCTAGTCAGTCGGCTCGTCGCCTCCTTCGACCAGACTCGGAGGGGATGCATATGATCCCGCCCTAGCTGGCTTGGACTCGGGTCGGCCTGTGTGACACTTTGAGCCTGGTATGGTAGAACTTGTCCCCACTCTCTAAACCCACAATGGGGCTATGGGGAAGGGTTAGCCACCCTGCTGGTCGTAGAAATGCCTATGGTGGCAGCCTCCACGCCAACCACAAATGACACTCCAATCGAATATGTCGATTGGGCAATTACCCGACCCGAGTCCCAAACCTGGTCCTCACAGAGGGGCACATTTCAATCGAGGGGGGGGGGGGGCGGGTCCTCCGATCGCACCCCGAGTGTGCTACAGCTTAGCGTTCTCTATCATCGAAAGTTTCCCTTGTCCATACGGATCCGCTGATATCTCATAGATAAAGGCAGCAGTCGTGTCAACGCCCGCCGATTCGGGCCTAACACCACTCGTGTCTGAATCGCGGAATTTCTCTGTCGTGGTACGACGTCTGCCAAGCACTGCTGTAAAGGCCACGTTGTACCATGGTGCCCCCTGCAAAGGTCAGAGAACGCCGCACCGGTCGGCTAACTGACAGTGACCCTTGATTTTGTCCCCGCATAGGACAAAAAGGGGGCAAAAGGGGGACAGAAAGTTGTCAGTTCCCCCAGCTATATAAGATCCTCCGTCCCTCACACACAGGTATGCGTAATTTTTATAGTTACAGTAGTTTCTTAATTAGCCCCCTCTTCTCCACCGAATTCTGATTTGACCGTCGAAGGGCCTTGCCGGGAAACTCTCGGTGGGTTACTGACGATCATCATTTTCGCAAGACAGATGCCCCTCAGCCGGAAAAGTTTTCAGCACCGCTGTGGGTGACCACCATCCTTCTCCGTCGACAAGTCGTGCTCGTCATCAAATTGGAAGTCTATCTCGCTCTCTGACAGGATCACTACTACAAAATGTTTAATTCGTAAATCATCCTTCCGATCCCTGATTCTTTATTCACAATAAAACAGAAATTTAATCCTCCTTCTCTAACTTTAAATCCTTTGATATAAGTTCGAGAATCATAGTTAGATTCTTCTATGATAAATCATGGATCTATAATTCGAAACTCGACCATGATGTATTATCAAAAAAAAATTCTCTTAACAGATATCGGACCTGAGAATTATGATCGTCAGAACGAGCATCTATATATATATACTTATATGTTAATCAATTTTTTTAAAAATTCTTTGTTATAAATTAAAATACAGATTCCATCCCGTACTGCCAACGTCAACAATGATGTTGTTGTGTCTTATATTTTTATATACTTTAGGATTTTATTTTAGGTATGTAAAAACGGCAATCTACCAAAAAAAAAGGCCCACTCAGACTGATGACTTGATCAAAAAGCAGAGTATACTTTGATATTTACCATGACGTATTTAATTTATTACTCTGCTTTGGAATTTATAACAAAGCAGAGTATAGTCTTATTTTTTTTATGCTACTTGAATTAATGTACATTAAGAAAAAATTATAAGTATTTTAAATTGAGTTTGATGTGGTCAACCGAGTCAAGTTAGGACCTATTGTCTTTTAATCTTGTGTCTAAGTGTGCAGGAACTTATGTGCGTAAGAAGTCGAGCGAAAAACATAACAATTGAGAAGATTGATACGAAATAGGTGCTGACGGGTTCGGTGCATCCGAGGGACGTGGAGGTCTGAGAAAGAGTACGTCAGTGCAACGAGAAGGATGCACACGACATCCGAGAGACAAAAAGCCGGAAGAAAGCTCGCTCGAGAAGGCCGGAGGAGGGTTCGAGTGAGTCTAACTCTGGAAGGCACGGAAATCACCCAACAATACCCGCCGTAAAATTGGTTAGCAAGATGCCAACTAAAAAGTACTCGGATACCCCTATGCATACAGACGCTTGAGATTCGAAAATTTATCCAAACTTAGTCATTTGTGAACGTTGCACATCGAATAACTTACGAGCCATGTGTCAAGCGCTCTCAACCACTCGAGTGCCCCAATAGTGTCACGACAACATTCGGATAAGTTGACCGGGGCTATAAATATGCCCCTGAAGCTCAGTTCCAAATCATTCATTCACTACAAACAATTTTTTATAATTTTCCACTATTTTTTGAGTTTTTATTGTGTAAGAGGCTTCTCCACCCGAAAGAGTTTATTCAGAAGAATCAAGTTATATTCTGTCTTGAATTAGCAACCTTCCTGATTACAAACCAAGTAAAATCTGGTCGTCTTTTCTTTTCAGTATTCCTTTATTTTTTTATGTTATTTATTATTGTTTAAACTAACTAACATCTTTTTTTAAGATGAACAAATGATAGTGAGTTTTTAATTTTCACGGGTAATTCACCCCCTCTTATCGACCTACGATCATCTTCAAGAAAGATTTCCATTGCGGAGACTTTTCCATAGTTTTATTTTCTGCTCATCTAAGTAAATAGAGTATTAGAGATGGTATGAATCGTGAGGCTCATATGAATTATTTATGAGACTACGTTAGTTGATTTTTTTGATAATATTTTAACACCGTTAGAAAATTCGTAATAAGTAATGGATTTTACTGTTGGACTTCTTAAATCTCATAAATTTACCAGACTTGAAATGATTGTAATTTGATATCTTTTAAGTTATTCTGTGGATTTTTATTGAAAAAATTGATGCACTTGTACAGATCTAATTGGATCTATATGCCGTCTTATAAATTTTTGAGATTGTACCGACGTCGTTTATTATATATTTCGGGTATGGTAAGGGTTCATATCAGATAAAAGATGAGGGAAAGGGACGAAGCTTAAAGTAAAAGATAAGCGGAAAAAACAAAACGATGACATAGACAAAACGAGGGAGAGAAAAAGTTCCTTTTGTAAAAGGATAGAACGAGGAAAAACAAATGTATAATTTAACACATTTTTGATAAATATAAGAAAATATACGTCTATTAATTTGAAAAAAGAAATGATAGAAAAAGTAAAAATGGAAAAGTGAATGAGAGAGTGACTGATCGGGCAGACGCGTCGGACTGTCCACGTCGAGGCGAGGGGGGTTCGTTTCAGTGGAGGTGGCGTCGAGCGAGGGGGGTTCACGGGGCGGCGCAGAGTAGGTGGCGTCGGGTGAGTGAAGATGGAGATCGGGTGTCGCAGAGGACTCGGCCGAGGGAAGGGGAGAGGAGGTGTTAGGGTTCGGGAAGAGGGATTCGGCGGATGGGAGCTCGCGAGGATGTGAGTTCGCGGATGGGCGCAGGCAGAGGGTTTCGGCGGATGGGCGCAGACTCGAGGAGACTCGCGCTTAGGGCTTTCCTCGCGAGCGGGTGGGTTTTGGCCATGCGAAAATGTTGTTGACGTGGACAGTCCAACGCGTGTACTAGATCAATCACTCTCCCATTCTTATTCTCCCTATCATTTCTCATTTGAAAATCTACGTCCATTCATGTTAAAATGTCAATTTTTAAATACAATGAAAAGTTAAAAAGATCCTAGTGGACCCACACTATAATTTGGGGAGGCACATTGAACAATAAAGGGGACCGTAATAAATTATGATCGGATCGTGATCACAATTCGACAGTAATTGGATGTGGTCCATCCTCTGATCCGGATCTGACCTGCTGCTAACGTGTGTTGGTTGGATATGAAAGCTACACCCACGATTCGGTGGCAATAAATTCTTAGTTTTATCTTATAAAAATATTACAGGTTTATCTTACAAAATTATTACTTTAAATTTATGATATATTTTTTTTTTATTTTATGAGCCATAAAAGTCAAACGCTTATCCAAAAATTTGAAAAAAAACTGGAAGAAAATGAATGAAACAAAGAAAAGATTACGTCGCAAGGAAAAATTATTACAAATATATTTAAAACAAAAAATATCCTAATTTAAAATAGATTATAATTATTCTCTTTTTATTATTAAAATAGAGAATAATAAATTATTACAAATATATTTTAAATAAAAAATAGCCTAATTCAAAATAGATTATAATTATTATCTATTTATTTTTAAAATAGAAAATAATAAATTATTATTATTACTATTTATTACATATACATCAATCTTAAATATTTCCTATTTAAATAATTTTCTATCTCTAAAATTTATTTATTTTTAAAATAACTTTATTTATTTTTAATATTTATTTACATTACTTTTTTCCTTATTTGTATTGTTATATTTATATGAACTCTGATATACTCAATAAAAAAATTCAATAAAACGTTCAATGAATGACGTGACATTTTACATATAGATGTCTGATTATTGCTCGAATACTATCGGCGGTCGGAGGTCACTATTCCGAATTAAATTATATCCTAGAAGGTACGATGAATCTATCAAAATCGTTACATATAAAATATCACGTGATTTATTAAATTGTTTTCTACCATTTTTTACGGAGCGTATAATTTTCCTATTTATACTCACGGGAATTGATCACTGTCCATTGACTCTCAAAGCTCTGCACTCTGCTCTGCGTCTCCACCTAGACATTTCATCGAACAGATGGCGGAGGCGGGCGACAGGTACCGGTCTCACCTCTCCGGCGACCGCGAGAAGCACACGCAGTGGCGCCACGGCGCGCCTCCCTCCTACGACCTCGTCAACGACCTCTTCGAGCGCGAGAGGACCACCGTACAATTTTGCGATCGATTAAATTTTGGTTCTTCGTAGCGTCGAATCACAATCCTTTTGATCATTTGTAGGAGTGGCCGAAGGGGTCGCTGGAGGAGACGGTGCAGAACGCGATCAAGACATGGGAGATGGAGCTCTCCCACAAGACGCGCCTCGCCGACTTCAAGTCCATCCACCCCACCGACTTCCGCTTCTCCGTCAACGGCGGAGTCGCGTTGACCGGCGAGGAACTGCTGGCGGCGGGGAGCTACAACGCTCTGCTGCGCTCGGCGCTGCCGGCCGAGCTCCGCCCCTACTACAACCCCGACGCCGAGACGTTCGAGTCGTCGCACGACGCCTTCCGGGTCGCTCTGCCCCGAGGCTTCGCGTGGGAGGTCCTCGCCGTGTACTCCCCGCCGCCGGTCGTCGCCTTCAAGTTCCGGCACTGGGGGTACATGGAGGGGCCCTACAAGGGCCACGCCCCGACCAGCGAGCGAGTGGAGTTTACCGGCGTCGGAGTCCTCAAGGTGGACGAGGAGTTGAGGGTGGAAGAAGTGGAAATTTACTATGATCCTGGCGAGCTCTTCGCCGGACTTGTGAAAGGGGAGGTGAAGGACGGCGGCGAATCCACAGCTTCCAAGCTTCTATCGTGCCCATATCTAGATAATTAATGTCTGTTTTGTGGTTGTTAATGAAAATTATGATTGTAATCGTCTTTCGTTTATTAACAGAAAAGTACCCAATCATGCGTCAGTATATATATTTTTTTCTCCAAAGCAATCTATTTTTGATGTTGTAACAACCTTAAATGCCCGGCAATTTTTTAAACACTAACTCTAGCGGGCCAGAATCTGGCCCGCCAAAATAAATTTTTATAAATAAAAAAATAATTTAATAAAAAATAAATAAGAAAAAATATATAATTTAATATGAGAATAAAAAAATTAAATATAATTGAGTTTAGACACTTTTATGTTGGTACAGGAAGTATCAGATTGAACCTAATTTTGATAATGATAAATAGTTCAAAATTAAATATGTTTTTGGATCTAATATTTTTCATTAGGTGTACAGGAAAGTCCTAATTTACCTAGACACATGTCTTGGCTTGCAGGGTTGAACACGAAGTCCTAGGCGAGGACTGGGCATTAAGTCCTAATTGAGAGTTAGGCACTGAAGACCTGGTAGAGGACTGAGCACGAAGACCCGACCGAGGGTTGGGCACAGAAGACTTAGTCAAAAACTGGGTACGAAGACCTGACCGAGAGTTGGGCACAAAAACCTGGTTCGGAGGGCTGGGTACGAAAACCTAATCGAGGGTCAGGCACTGAAGACCTGATCCAGTAGATCGGGCAGGAGTCTTAGTCGAGCAAGGACAACGGACAGAAATAGGGACAGATCGAGGTGCGGATGTCTCGAGATCCAGAATCATCGGAGGCCGAGCAAAAGTCCAACCGGAGGTGTCGATTGGCAATAGGTAACTTCTCCAGAGTAGAATAGGTGAGGACGCGTTCTCCGGAAGATCAAACAGTAAGCGTCAGTCCGGCCTAGGATTTCAATTGATATCCATAATAAGGATCGGACAACACTTACTGTCGTCCATGCATGTATATTATATATTATTTGTATTCGGACTAACCTTGTGTTGCAGCTAAAGAACTTGGGGAGTTACATCTAGGGCACTCGAGAGGACTAAGGCACCCGAGAACACAAGTGTCTGAGAGGTCTCGGGTGCCTGGGAACACAAGCGCCCGAGAGGTCTTGGGTGCCCCTGTGCAGATGATTCAGCTTGGACGAAGCTGAGATGGCGCGCGCTGGTTAGAGTCGACACGTCAGCAACACAGGCGTCCCAGAGGCTCTCAGGCACCCGAGAAGAATAAGTTTTGCCCAGTCAGCGGATTGGGACGCTGTTGGATCGCGACATTGGGGGCACTCCTATAAGCACTCGGGCACCCGTATGCCTATATTATGGGGTTTCGACCACGGCCTCTCAACATCAGTTTTCTACAGCTTTTGTGCTCAAGTGTGCTACTATGAAGCGATCCAGAAACACCGAAATGCTGCTCCAACAACGACGTGCTACTTCCATCTTTTACTTAAAAGTTGTTGGTATGATTTATTATTTTTCTTCGTACTTAAATTTGCATCCTTGTAATATTTTTGCGACTTATGAAATTGTCTAATATAAACGGTCAAGTACCGTGGGCCTTGTTAGCACCAATCGACTAGTAACGACTGGATCAGCAAACGAGTACTATTTAAGAGAACTCGGTTTGCTTGAGTAAGGTTGACGAAATAGAGGTGGTTAACCCCTATTAGTAGTCTACCAATCTCTTGTGTGCGTGTCCAGTATTGTGGCGAGGTTTTTCCACCCACAAGAAGCTACACGAGCTAATCGGAGGTTATCTAGGGACTCATCTACCGACGGATCGGGAGCATCCACCTTACGAACAACCGTGGAGTAGGAGCGTCATTTCCGAATTGTTGATGCAATTTATAGTCCGTATGACCATGTGTTTTGATGTTTAGGCAAAGAGCTTAAGTTTAGTTTGCCCTTGTATTTGATATGTGTATTTGAGTGTATAGGTTCTACAGGATACACATATGACTCAACATGATAGTTTCGGGTCTGGTGAAGGATGGAGCATCCAAGGGACCGTGGATAAGGCAGCAACGATGAGCCAAGGGAAGCGCACGTCAAGGCATACGCAAAGAATGACATGAGAATGAGCTGCGGGCTTGTATGCATCCGAGGGACGAGAGCCAAAGGCATACGCGAAGGATGGCATGGAGACGAGCTGCAAGCTTGTATTCATCCGAGGGATGAGAGCCAAATCGAAGAACGCTTGAAGGCAATAGTCAAGGTTGCAAAGAAAAGTCAAGTGAGTCATGAGGGTCCGAGTGCGAGTGAAATGTATTCGGGAAGGAAAATCATAGGTTTAGGATTTTACTAGTCGATTGGTATACGATCAGTTGATTGGTATAGGATCAGTCGATTGGTATATGCCACAAAAAGATCAGTCGACTAATCTTTCTGTGCAGTTAACTGGTGTCGGTTGAATTCTAATATTAGGTTGTAACGTTTAAATTCAACAGTTGTTAGTCAACTGGTAACAGCTGGATAAGCAAATGAGTTCTATTTAAGAGAACTTGGTTTGCTTGAGTAAAGTTGACGAAATAGAGATGGTTAACGCCTATTAGTAGTCTACCAAGCTCTTGTGTGCGTGTGCGGTATTGTGGCAAAGTTTCTCCACCTATAATGAGCTACACGAGTTAGCTGGAGGTTTTTCGGAGAATCATCTACTGACGGATCAGAATCGTCCACCTTACAGACAGTCATGGAGTAAGAGTTTTATTTCCGAACCACGTAAATCGGTTTGTCTACTTGTTTAATTTAGTTTAATTATGTTTCTGTTGTGCAAACTAACAGGTGTAGAGAGAAAATCGAACGAATTGAGAGGTAACGTCTATTCACCCATTCTAGATGATCATCCGATCCCCTACACGAACCACGTTACATCGGTTTCTTCTTCTTGTTAGTTTAGTTAAATTGTATTTCCGCTTGCGCTATTAATATTGTAGGAAGAAGATCGAGGAATTGATGATGAGCAATTATTCACCCTCTTCTAGCACGGCCATCTGATCCTCAACACTCCCAAACATACTATTAAGGGAAATTTTTAATTACACTTGAGGTTTCAAAAAATATCAAAACGAATCTTGTAGTTTGAGAAACATAAAAAAAAACTTGGTACACTATAAATAGTTCAAATACCCTCCTTATTGATTAAAAAAAAGCGGAAATGGTGAGATGATTACCCACTAAAATTTATTCATAGTTATACCCTCTCAGTCTCTCACCAAAGTAAATTAATCCTCTAAGCAATCGATCAGTAGAAACATCAGAAAACTTCTCTCCCTTTAACCCCCCTTCTCTTTTTTCCCTTCGAGGCTATACAGCGGCAAAATGATTAGTTATCATTTTAGACATTTACGATTCGATCTCTAAATACGATATATTTTACAGAAATTTTTTTGCTAAATAGAGAACGAACTTTGAGACGTTGAACTTCTAAACTATTTGCCGTGAGTGCTTCTCGATTTATCCTAGTAACTGATAGAAAACCTCCATGGAATCGGATCAATCATCATAAATTCGTCTATTATCTTGTTCGATATTTTCTCTCTCTTTTTGTTAGGTGAGGGAACCAATTGAAGGAGTTAAAATTCTAAACCACTAGGTCTTTCGTCAAGAAAAGATAAACTCGTTGCTTGTGGTTGAAGTAATTTCAAATTATATTGGAGAATTAGCTTCAAGGATTTTATTGTATATTGAGTTTTGAAGGTTATGATTCTATCTCATTGCAGCAATAGCATGAGTAACATGAGATATGAGCGAAAAAGATTGATTTTTTATTCTTTTAACCGTTTTACTCAGTTGACTTTTTTGTCTGTTTGGCCAGGGGATTTTTGATATTTTTCGAAAATACGGGGTTCGTTTTGATGTTTTCCCGGGGTAATTGAAATTTTCCCATTATTTAAAAATCTAGTAGAACATTTTTCAAAAATTTCATAATTAAAAATTCTTCCATTGCCGGGATTTGAACCCGGGTCGCCTGGGTGAAAGCCAGATATCCTAACCGGACTAGACGACAATGGAATGTTGTTAAGTTTCTTAATATATATTATTATTTTTTTTTCACTAATTTTTCAGCTCGTATTATAGCAGATGTAGAATCCCCTGCCCAACATGCCCATACGGGCGGGTGCATGGTCGTGAAGGGATAAATTAGAAAATAGAGACAGCAATGGATCAGTTTGAGTTGGATTTCAATCCTCGGTCATCATCTTCATTTATTATATTTATCCCCATGCTCATTTCATACTCATCAATTTTCAACTTGTATACGTATCCCCATATCCATCGGGAATCAACTCATACCGATAGATATTCCATTAAACTTAAAAAACAAATAGAATTAACATAATATAAAAAACTATAATTAAAAAATAAATTATACAATTATAATATACTCCTAATTTAATCCTATTCGATAAAAATAAATTAAACACCAATTAAAATAGTTACTAGGTTTTGCAAGAAAAAAATTCTTTAATATATATATATATATATATACATAGAGAGAGAGAGAGTTCAGATATCCTTCACGATATTTTTGTGTGTGACTATGCACGACACTTGACCCTAATCAATTCACCATTCGATTGATGCCTCGAATTGATTGGTGATTCAATTGAGACGTGTCATGATCGAAACGCTTGTGCGCGTCTAGCCGATTGGTTCGACCCAATCTATAACTCGGGCGGAAAGGTGAACCCAGGAAAGAAGGGGGCTAGATTCTAACTGAATTACAGTCGAAATTCGACCTCAATTAATCGCAACAGTACACCTCAAATTGATTTAAGAATTGATTTGAGGTATTGCAACTTGCCTCAATCGATTGAGGCATGTACTTAATCAAGGCACCAATCGATTGACCCTCCCAATCGATTCACCAATTGATTAGAAGAAGAGCGCGCATGCGTGCGCGAGGTGAGGTGTGTAGTATATCATTTATATATATATAATTTAATCAGATATTCAGGTTGGATATGGATAAAATTTTACTAGATCTGCCTCCATATCCAAATACTCATACCTTAATAATCATTTATTTAACCGGGTTCAAAAAATCTCTTTATATCCTCCTTTATTCGGGTGAGATATGAGATTTGCGATTTTATTTTTTATATGTTTAGAATTTAAAGAATAAAAAAAATTACTAATAAAGTTTTGAAATTCCTTTTGTGAAAAAATCAATTAAGAGTTCGTTACTAAAGAATTCAGATTCTTAATTAAATATTAAGATATATATATATATATATATATATATATATATATATATATATATATATATATATATATATATATATATAGTAAAACATATAAAATTTATCACACTTATGAGCTTATTACTTTTATCATCTATCGGTAAAAGATAAATTATAGAAGTTACTAAGTGAGATGTTGTACACAACTAACGTGTAAGGAGGTAGACATACTGACTTTATCAAATTTTAATCCAGACTTAAAGATGATAATATTGTATGTTATTCTGAAAGGAATCGACGTCGACGGTCAGTCACCAAGGTTTAGCTCACGCGGATGCTCTTTGATTCAGATATCGCTCAAAATAAGTATGTAGAATTATATTCTAGAGTAGATAGTTAAAATGAAAAGGGAAAAAACACTCGAAGAGAAAAGTTGAAGATCTAAGCCATATTAACAACATGTTTACTGATGACTACATCATAAAACCTCTGATTACCCTGACATTTACCATAATCGCTATCATGATAACGTGTTTGAAATTGATCATATTTCTCAATTGGCACGCACATTCGAATCCCTCAGTCGCCCGACAAACCCGATCAAACCCTCCCCCACGACGGCACGCGTGCGGACGGAAAAACATTTTAAAGCCAAAAAGCGAAAGGAAGCCGCAGAAAAAAGAAAAGCGTACGACCGAGGCGGTAATAAGAATTCAAAAATCGGCCCGGAGGAGAAAAAGCGACCGAATTAAAGGCAAAAACGTAGCTCCACTTTATTTCCCTCTTCGGTTCTCGCCCCCTTGTACGGTCTGACCCACTCGAACCGACCTCGCTAGCTTCAAATCCAAATTTTAATTAATTAATAATCTGAAATTAAGAATTATAATATAATAAAAATAATTTTATGTTTTATAAAACACTGCCACTCCGCCACTTCGATTCAAACGCCAACCACCCGAAACTACTGGAATCATGATTAAACCCGAAAGTGATCGCCACGATCGTAACCCGACACGGAGATCCCCTCTCTGTCTCTCGTTCCATTTAAGGAACTCCGCCCGACTTCTTCTTCGTCTCGTCTCGTATCGGGTCGTTTGTAACAGCCGACGAGAAGGATAATGCAATGGCGAAGGAACCAGAAGAAGGAAGAGAAGGAAGCGGAGAAGCGTACCTCCGATGCTTCGCTGGCCAGCTTCTCGCTCGCCCGCGTGTTTCCGTTCTCCTGGTTCGGTAAGCTCACCGCCTCCGCGTCCAAGTTCAGGCGGGGGAGTGATTCCGCTGAGGCGTTCGATGCCGTCGCTCCTCCGCCTTCGCCTTGCCCGCCGACTGATCCGACGCCTCGCTCCGCGTCCGCTCGCCTACTTGCCTTCTCCGACCGCTTCCCGCCGCCCTCTGCCATCGAGGCGCCCCCTCGGCGTGCCTCTCTCGGGGGAGAGGGAGAGTATCGGGCGGGAGATCGCTCCGCTCGCCACCGATCGGTGGGCGATCTCGAGCTCACCCTCGGTCACATCATCCCCTTCTCGCGTCGTGAAGCGGCGGCGCGGCGGGTGGAATCGGATTCAGGGAGCGAGGCTTCCGGCTGCGACCTCGGTATAGGGCGGCGTAGGCCCCTCCGGCTCCGCAGGCGACGGCGGGTCCCGCAGGGCGATTCGTGGGGCTTGAGGGATGAGCAGCCGCGGCGGTCGATCAGCGGGAAGATTCGGCAGCGACCCAAGGTGAAGGTGCGCTCGCCGCGGCCGGCGGCGGCGAGGGCGGAGGTCGAGAGGACAAGAATAGCGTCGGCGGCGGTGAGAAGGAAGAGAAACGCGGGGTTGGAGCGGTTCGCCGTGGTAAAATGCTCCTGCGATCCGCAGCGAGACTTCAAGGAGTCGATGGTGGAAATGATCTGGCAGAAGGGAATCGGGCGGCCGGAGGAGCTGGAGAGCTTGCTCGCCTGCTACCTCTCCCTCAACTCCGACGAGCATCACGACGTCATCGTCAAGGTGTTCCGCCAGGTCTGGTTCGAGCTCAACCCGGAGCGACTCCTCGCCGAACCAGACCGACAACGCTCTTGATTTCACTGTAATTTTAACTCTCCTCGATAATTAAAATAGTAATTAAATATATTTTTATCTTCTAATTTTACGATATAAAAAAAATCCAATCAAATTCATCAAAAACTGAACAAATTTACATCAAAAAAAGGTTCATTCTGGTGTAGTAGTAATAAGAAAATTAAAATTTGAATCTCAAATGCTGGTTAATATTTCGAAACTAACCAATCTCCTTTCTAAATTAATCGAAAACAAAAGCCATATGAATGCTAAGTATTGAAGATGAACTAATATATCAGAGGTATCTATCTACGTTCATATGATCATATCTAATACAGGGAAACATTCTGAGAGTTATGATACAGAACTAGGATTAGGTTTTCTATGCTGAAGTGAGATTCTTCTTCATATCGGGTGAAAAGGGATCGACTCTTTTCCTGTCGCACCATGTGTTTCCTTGATTGCCTTCCGAATCTCTTCTAGTCGACTGAGCTTCCTTCGTATCGAAAGAGCCTGGAATTTCAGTGAGAAACTGCTCCCAGAATACATCATTTGCACCGGCAGCCATTGCTGAGGTTGTGGTTGTGCAAACATCTCTTGATGAATCAACCTCAGTAGAATTGGGCTCCAAATTCACATCGATCTCGGAGAACTTGCTACCCGAATCCACTTCCTTTCCGATCGCCGGAACAGAAGGAGTCTCTACGATGCTCGTTGATTCTTGTATCTCCGGCAATGAAGCAAGCAGTCTCGGCGCCGATGAGGCAATTGTGTTGGAGATGATCATGTTATTATCGTAGGGTATGTCGTCCCCGGATGCTTGACTAACACCTCTAAAGAAATTCTCAAGTGAATTCAGAGACGATTCCATCATCTCTAACGGCTCCATGTCGAATGCTTGCACTGGCTGTTCTTCACCGTAGATTTCGTCGTCATTTGAGTAGTCGATTCGCGGCAATTTCCTCTTCTTGGTGTGAAATTCCTCCAAGTGTTGGACAAAGTTAGAAAGGAAGCCAGCAGGGTTTTGAATGGCCCTGGTCAAGAAGGACACCAGCCCCTTCTGCCTGTGCCCAAGAACCTGCAATCTTTCCTCCAAAGTCTGCAATTGGCATTCCAACTCGCACTGCTTCTGCGTGTGCCTCTGGAGCTCACTGCAAAGCCTCCTCTTTTCAAGCTTGAGCCTCTCGATCTCTTCCTCGAGCTCTCGCTTATCGATCGAGGATTCAAATGGGCGGCGGCGAGGGAATGGCTATGGATCGGCTTGCGTCGGTGTATGTTCTTCAGGAGGTGTCTCTGTCCTCGCACAAAGTCCTCGTTTGCGAACTCCCATTGATCGGGGTCTACCTTCCTGAAACCCTAGAGCAAACATGAAACAGCACCTCAATTCTCTTCGAACAACAAGAAGAACATTAGGAAGAAAACACAGTTATGGATTTTTGACAGATTGAGGCAATTCAACAAACACAAAGCCGGCGAGATTTCCGGATCGATGAATGAACATAAAAGATGAACACCTCAATTCTCTTCGAACAACAACAAGAACATTAGAGGAAAACACAGATATGGATGTTCAACCGATTGAGGCAATTTAACAAACACAAAGCCAGCGAGAGTTCCGGATCGATGAATGAACAGAGGAGATGATCTCGAGGTGGTTTTGATGGGAAGATTGTTTTTCCACTTACGTAAGTGTTGAGCTGTCTGACGAAGCTGGAGAAGTTGTTGTGCTTGAAGTAGCGGGGGAGGAGGATCCGGGAGAAGTCCGGCGCGTTCCAGACGACGAAGCTTGCGTTGCTGGCGCTCCAGGATACGACGGAGTTCGTCGCCGGGTCGTCCACCATGTCGTACGTCTTGTCGAGAAACGGCGGCGGCTGCGAGCTCGAACCGCCGCGGGAGCCGCCACCGCCACCTTCCGTCTCCATCTGCCGACCGGCGGCGACCACCAGGCTTTTCCGGCGAAAAAGGCGATCTAAAACTAACAAAACAAGATGATCGTTCTCTTTTCCTCAAGATCTTCGCCTCCTCCTTCCTTCCTCGTTCGTGTTTCCAGAAGCGACAGAGATCGAATTCTTCCGAGTTCGTTCTCAAATTCTGGTACCATTCGCGAGTCGAAGTCGTTGGAATTTTCTAGAAGGCGAAGCCAGCAAGAAAGCGCGGAGAGAGCGTTCACACGACTCTGGAAAATAATTCCGTTTTAAAATTAAAAAAAAAGCCTAAATCTACACGAATTTATTAGTTTTTTTCCTATAATAAAATCCTTGTATTTTTAAAATTTTAACTTTATATCGTACCCCTTTAATTCTGAAATAATCTATCTGATTTCACATCAGAGAGATTGCTCCATCGAAAAAGAGGTTATTATTATCCGATATTTACTGAGGCTTGATATGCCAACGATCAAGGGATCGTCTATCTTAAGGGCACGCTAAGGAGCAGGGACAAATTATCCCTGAACCTTGAATATCGTTGTGTTAGCGTTTGCTTGATTTCTTGTTCTGTTTTATTTTTTCTGTTACACTTTATTTCCGTTTTTCATATTAATTTTAAAATAGATTGACGAAAATATTAAAACAAACGTATCATTTTTTACAATCTATAAATCTCATATTTTTAAATTAATTATTTATTTTAAAATATTATTTATTAATTCATAAAATCTGAAATTCAATCCTATCCTCGTCAGGGCAAATTACTTTTACTTTAAAGCAAGTTTAACGAAGAAAATCGACAGAAAAATCAAAGGTTTTTAATTTTTTAAAAAAATATTCAAATTTTGTCAAAATTAAATAAAAGTTGCGGAGAGTAGTCTTCGTCTCTATCTTGATTCTATACCATTTTAGTATTTATTAAACACGTGGCGAGCAGAGCGAATTAAGCCATTTGTTAAAATAAGCAAAAAGGAAAACTTTTAATTGGGTGGATTTCACGTTTTTGCTTAAAAAAAAATCAAAGAATATTGTGAGCGAAAAGATAAGGCCGAAGATTCGATTCGAGATAAAATATCAGATGAAACTATTTACCAATTTTAATATTTTTATTGGTGGTTGCCTAGAGATAACAATCCTCGCAAAATTAAATAATTTAATTCTCAGCATTAATTAAATATTATGGTCTACAGAATAATATTATTATATTCAACATAATTTATCGTTTTTTATATTGGAAGAATGGTAGAATCATTTCCTGACTTAATTAATTAATTAATTTTAAATTCATGACGGTGAATATTTATATAGCTAATCTCACATAGGGTTAGTTAGTTATCTAATTCAATTAATAAAACATTTATTAAGCTTATTTTAAATTACAAAGGTGACTCTTAAAATTATTATAATAGGTTTAGTTAAAATTAATACGGAGTAAAATTATTAAAATTGATTAAAATTATTGTATTTAAAAGTATTATTTGTTATGTCAAAGTATTTTTATTAATTAAGTTTGATTACAATCATTTTAATTTAATCAAAACTATTCTAATATTATGTTTTTATTACAAGATGTATTAAAAATATTTTAATTATAAAATAAAAAGATAAAAAAAATAAGGTTATTAAAAATGAATATCTTAATTTTAAGTTTAAGATTGAATAGGCAGTAGTTTGTGTAGTAGTGATGCATGATTTGCAGGAGCGAATTTAGGGCGAGCTTTAGTTAAGTCAGATGGAATTTAAAATTTTAGTTTAGCTAATTTGGTAATTTATTTTTTTAAAAAATAATTTTCGGGTAAAATTTGATTTTAAAATTTTTTATTTGGTTAAACTAAAATTTAAAAATTGAAACGTAAAGGTAAATCTGGAATAAAAAAATCAATTTTGGTTTGTATTTTTATTAAATCTCTCGTTATTAAAAAAATCATTATTAAATTTTCGATATAATTAATCGATATTTTATCGATTTAATTTATTAGGTTTTTACGGTAGAATTCAGTGAGTTCAATTAGTTTTTAAAAATTAGATTAATTTTGTTTTTAATTAATTCGATTCGATTTTAACCAAATACTCACTCATCTTTCTCCAATTCATTGAAACAAAAATGATAACCATCACTTTGGAATCTTTGTAGGATGGTCTCATATGCTCTAAAAGAGAAGTAAATCATGAAGGCCCTCTAATATAGTGACGTTTTGCATGAAATCAGATGGCCCACGGTTCCCACAGGATGGACTGATGATTAGTGTGTGAGTGTTGCTATCAAGAGGTCTGGGTCAAATTCTGGCAATGCCAGTATGCCCATCCTTCCCACGCGCTAGTCATAGCATCTAGGCTAATAGCCCCCGTGATTTACCTCCTCCGTGTTAGCCCTGGGATAGGTTGGCGGGGACGCTAGGAGTGAGTGAATCACCTTTTGCGACCAAGATGACCCGCGATATATTCCACACACATATGAAAATCAACTCCATAACCTATTAGAATAATATCACATACAATATCAACTAACAAATCCGACATATAGATACCAACTATACCAACGAGTGAGTAGGAACACTAAGGTTGTATTTGGTGTACTTGTTTTAAAATTTTATTTTTCATAGAAAATATTATTTTCCATAAAACATGTTTAGTTTGTATTTTCCAAACTTAATTTTTAGAAAAGATATAACATTTTCGAAAAAATTGAAAGAATGAAGTAAAGTAATTTTCTTGAAAATGAGAAAATATAGAAGCGTTTGATTTGCCTCATTTTCTATTTTTATTTTCTAGAAAATCATATTTTCTCATTTTTTAAAAACTAGTTTTCCAAAAAAAACTATATATTTTTTCTAAATAAATTTGAAAAATATAAATCAAATACGTTTTCTAAAAAATTATATTTTATGTGAAAAATAAAAATGAAAAACAAACGTACTAAACATTGCCTACGATTTTTTGAAAATTAAAAATAAAAATAAAATAAACCTAACGCTCCCTAAATCTCCAACTCTTGGTTAACGAGCAATAACGTTGCTGATACATGATTTGAACAATAATAAATTGGATGGAATTATAATTACTAAATAATTGAGGGAAATCAATTTGATCCAAGCATGCATTTCTACGTTCATTACAATAATCTCTCCACAATTATAATTTTTAACTAATATTGAGAGGTAGACGTCAATAGAGATTATTATAATTAATGATCATTGAATCAGAATTAATTAGTAAAATGATGGACGGGTATCTAATTCCTAGAAGATCTTAAATGCAATCTCCATAGATATCTGTTAATCTCCCACCTATAAATATATTTTAGAGGCTAATGAATCTTTCACTCTCAAACCTACTACTCATTATATCTTAATTACTTAAATATCAAAGGGTCCTCGTTCACCTAACATATCTCTCTACCCCTCCCACGTGGCCGCCCCTCTCAAGCACGCATTCCTGGCGCATACGTCAGGCTGCAACGTGTCGCAGTCTACATGTATAAATTTCAGGATCATATATGTTCCGGTCTGAAAATAGAGGAATATGAGTTAATTCCCGTGGAACTTCCTTCTGTTGAGTTGGTCATGTCAATTACTACCAAATCTATCTTCTTCAATTGGGCTGGCCCGACTTTTAGATCGTTAAATGTTTCTTGATTTATCTTAGCGATCGATGAAAAATTTTTATAGGGCTGGATCGGTCATCCCAAATTCATCTACTACCTGATCTAATATTTTTTTTAATCGAGTCGGCTGGCTCGTAGTGAATTAGGCGTGTACTACTGATTACCGAATGAAAAGGAGATTGAACAAAACTTGGTGAACCAACACCTTCTTTGCCTCGTCGAATACCCTACTTCCTTGCTAAAACAGAGAACAAATTATCTGTCCTGAAATTTTCTCTGTCCCTGTGTCCTAACTCTCCGGCGATGGTCGGCGAGTCCTCCGATCGTCGATCGGACACCACCGGCGGCCTCCGGCCGCCGCCCCAAACAAAACTATACCCTAGGGGGTACGGTGAACCCGTCGGTAGGGATGGAAATAGGCCAGGCGGCCTGTCAGGGGCCTGTGGCCTGGCCTGTATTTGACCTGGCCTGGCCTGGCCTGTTAAAAATTAAAATAATAAACAGGCCTTTTTGAAAGCCTGATTTTCTTATCAGGCCAGGCCCAGGCTCAATATAAAGCCTATAAAGCCTGACAGGCCGGCCTGGGCCTGTTAAACATGTATTCTATAAATTACCAAATGTCAAAATACTACCGATTACCGAATGAAAAGGAGATTGAACAAAACTTGGTGAACCAACACCTTCTTTGCCTCGTCGAATACCCTACTTCCTTGCTAAAACAGAGAACAAATTATCTGTCCTGAAATTTTCTCTGTCCCTGTGTCCCAACTCTCCGGCGATGGTTGGCGAGTCCTCCGATCGTCGATCGGACACCACCGGCGGCCTCCGGCCGCCGCCCCAAACAAAACTATACCCTAGGGGGTACGGTGAACCCGTCGGTAGGGATGGAAATAGGCCAGGCGGCCTGTCAGGGACCTGTGGCCTGGCCTGTATTTGGCCTGGCCTGGCCTGTATTTGGCCTGTTAAAAATTAAAATAATAAACAGGCCTTTTTGAAAGCCTGATTTTCTTATCAGGCCAGGCCTAGGCTTAATATAAAGCCTATAAAGCCTGACAGGCCGGCCTGGGCCTGTTAAACATGTATTCTATAAATTACCAAATGTCAAAATATAATGTAAATGTAGAGTTTCGATCCCTGGCCTCCCGCCCAAGCCAATACTTATCTACACCCACCTAACCAACAGATCATAAATCTGTTTTAATTAATAATGTCAGCTTCAAATCTATATCTATCATGTTTTCGAATTAAATTACAAGCTTTGTAAACAGGCCACAGGCCAGTCCAGGCTATCGAACAGGCCAGGCTCAGGCCTAGAATAAAGCCTGTAACAGGCCACAGGCCTGTTTGCTATTATACAGGCTTGGCCTGTTAAGGTGAAAGCCTGGCCTGGCCTGACCTGTTTCCATCTCTACCCGTCGGGGATCGTCGCAATTGTGATCTTGTCGGATTCACCGTCGAATCCGGCGAGATCGCAATTGCGATGATCTCGACCGATTCACTGTTCTTTCAGGATATCGTTTGATTCGGGACGACGATCAAAGACTAATGATGGTGTCCGATCGACGATCGGAGGACTCGCCGGCCATCGCCGACGAGTTGAGATATGGGGACAGAGAGAATCTCGGGATAGAGAATCCCAATCGACTAAAACAAATCAACCAAAGGTTAGAAATGGGCCAAGTCATCACCCACTCAAGCTACAAGAGTGAGGACCTTCACCCACTCAGGCTTGGGCACTTAGGCACTCAACAGGGTCACCCACTTGGGCTTGGGAGCTAGGGCATTCGAGAATGCTACAGTGCTCAGGAGCATCCCGCACACAGACTCAAGTACTCGAGCACCTGAAAGCGTCACCCACTCGGGCTCGGGTTGCATCATGCTAGGATGTTAATGTGCTCAGACACTAGATTTGGTGTCCGGGATGCTTTAGTGCTCGAGATTGTCCCCACTCGAACTCGAGCACTCGAGAGCACCACCCACTCAAGCTTGGTTGTCACCTATTCAAAATAAAAGGTGGAATCGTCGTCTTAACGACCCCCTAATCCTGACCCATAGGTTGTCACCTATTCAAGCTTTATACTCATGGTATTTTGAAATTTAGTTAATTAAGATTTGCATTGACTGAGTCTGAATTTGTTCTCGGTACATACATTCTATATTGACCAAGACATAGGATCTCCTATGTCGACTCTATATTGACCAAGTCAATAGTCCGACACGTGGGCCCTTAACTCCACCTCGCTATTTTATGTCAAAGTTTTTTTTTATTTAAGTTGATTAAAATCATATTAATTTAATTAAAATTATTGTAAATATTATGTTATCATTATTAGAAATACAATAAAAGTCAGCATTTGAAATATGTAGAAATAATTATCCGTTTAAAAGATAAAAAATATTTACATTAGTATGCGATTTTTTTTTTATAAAGCTTAAAAATAAATCTACGAAATTTAATCCATAAAATTTAGGCCAAAATGTATAAAATCATATTATTACGAAGACATGTGAATTTTTTTTTGACCTACCAAGTGGTATCCTAAATGGCTTAATCGTCTTTTTATATATATATATATATATATATATATATATATATATATATATATATATGATCCCGGATTAGCTTATGTGCAGCCTGGGCCGACAACCTGGGTATGCGACGCATTACCCTACCATCTCTGGGTATGCTTTGCCATGTCCTCGCTACGAGATAAAAGGTGGCAGGCTGGGCAGCAGCTGTTAGCTTCCCCGCTATATAAACCTCTTCACTCCACATGCCCCAGGTACGCGCAATAGTATTTTGGTCTATCGTTGTATTGCTTTTGCTCTTCCACCACCGGGGACTAACTTGACCGTCGGAGTGCCTTGTCGGGGACTTTTCCCGGCGGGTTCTAACAGTCCTTGTCTTGCAGGTCAGGAGTTAGCAGCGGCGAAGCCAGCATCAGCGGTTCGTGACCCTCAGAGGACCATCTCATTCTTGGGGCATCCACCTCGCTTCGCGACAGAATCAAATTTGGCGCCAGAAGAGGGGCACTTAGCCTGATCGGAAGCGAAAGATGGAAGATCTCAACCGAGTAATGATGACAGTCACCCCTGAGGAGTACGAGTACTTGATGACGGCTCGAGCTCAGAAGACTCCGTAAAGGCCTTCACAAGCCGACAGCCAGGCGCCCAAACACCACAAATCGGCGACGCATAGACTGTCGGCAGGGCGAGGAAGTCATGTCCGCCACTCCGCCCTGAGGACGGTTCTGCTCCCTTCCTGACAGTTTTCTTTTGGGGTTGGGACGACGAAGCCGACTCGATGCAGGCCTCGGCCTCGGCCTCCAACCAACTACACGGATCGCGGCCAGATAAGGGAAAGGACCCAGCTGACCCTTCCCCAGCCCCCACGATACACAGTCTTTTCTCTTCCCGGATCTTGGAAGATCCAGTCCCTCGACATCTCCGTTTCTTCACCATCCCCAAGCATGCGGGGGCCACCGACCCAGAGGAGCACTTAATGAAGTTCGAGAGTGTTGTTCTACTTCATCAATACCCGGAAGGCGTCAAGTCCGAGCCTTCCTGATGACACTCACTGGCCCTGCCCAGAGATGGTTTGACGGACTCCCCAATGGGTCGGTCATGATCTTCGAGGAGCTCAGGAGGGTTTTCCTCCAACATTTCGCCAGCAGCAAGAGGCACCACAAGACGAGCCTCAATCTGTTCGCGTTAAAACAAGGCCCGAAGGAATCTCTCCGGGCCTACATCAAAAGATTCAATGAGGTAGCCCTGGACGTGCCGACTGCCACCCCCGAAGTCCTGATCAGCTCATTCACCCAAGGATTGCAAGAGGGAGATTTCTTCCGATCGCTGATCAGAAAACCCCCGAAGGACTTTGATAGCCTGCTGGGCATGACTGTCAAATATATCAATGTTGAGGAAGCGCAGGCCTCTCAGAAGAAGGAGTTGGTCAACACAGCTCCTCCCAACCCCGTCCAGAGTGCTCGATCTCCTGGCGGACCCATCCGCAGTCCACGCAGACCCATCGACCGAGTGGGATGAGAAAGGCGACACGTGCAGCAAGTGGACCAAGGGTGTCTCCCGACCCGTTGGAGGTCAAACTGCACATTCCACCAAACTAAAACGCACGCCACTGAGGAATGCCGACAAGCCGGCAAGGGTCGGGCTCCAGCACCTCGAGGGCGAGGACGACAAGCAGCTCCCGGGCATGGCTCGGGCCGAGGCGGCCAATCCATGGACCCTATGGCCGAGGAACTTCGAAGAAACCCCCCGGTCGCCCGCAACTTGTTCCCCCAAGAAGACCGAGCCGAGGCCGAGTCGATGGACGAAGAGCAAGCCAATCGGCATAACACCGTCCGAGGTGGAGTGCAAAGTCATCTCTGGCAGACCGACTGGGGGCTACACCAACCGGGCACGGAAGTCACAAGTTCGCCAACTAGAGATTCATCAAGTCGACACGAGTGTCGTTCAGGCACAAGGGCCGCAAATCAGCTTCGGCCCCCCAGGATCTACAGGGACTGGAGGTCCCGCACGATGACGCGTTGGTTATCACTATCATCATCACTAACTATCAAGTCCGCCGGACCATTGTGGACACGAGCAGTTCGGTCAACATCTTGTACAAGATGGCGTTCGACCAATTGCAGATAGAGATGTCCTAGCTGGAGCAGGTGGTGACTCCGCTGTTCGGATTCACGGGGAACCAAGTGCGCAGCCCATCGGCCAGATCCGACTGGCCATTTCCTTAGGCGAGGAGTCATTGAAGAGGACCAAGTGGTCCACTTTCCTGGTCGTCGACGCTCCCTCCGCCTACAACGTCATCTTGGGTCGTCCAACCCTCAATGAATTCAGAGCCGTCACCTCCACCTTTTACCTCAAGATCAAGTTCCCAGTCGGAGACAAGGTGGGAGAAGTCAGAGGCGATCAAAGAGTCGCTCGGAGGTGCTACGTTGGCGACGTCCGAGTGGAGAGCCAGAAGGCCCCACGCCCCTTCTCGAGTTGCAATATGGTCCAAGCTTCTCCATGGGCTGAGTTGCACGAGGACAAAGTGGAGGTCCAACTTCTCCTTGATCAGGAAGAAGCTCGCGTCAAGATTGCGGCCGGGCTGCCCGACGAGTTGAAGAAGCCCCTACTGGAGTGTCTGGCTCGGAACCAGGACGTATTTGCCTGGTCGGTCAGAGAACTGAAGGGCGTCCGACCGGAGGTGGCAGAACATCACCTCCATGTATATCCCCTTGCTCGGTCCGTCAAGCAAAGTAAGTGGGACTTCAGCACCGAGCAAAATAAAGTTATTCGAGTCAAGATCGAGAAGCTGCTAGAAGCTGACCACATTTGAGAAGTACAGAGCACCAGGGGTGCTCAACTTCATCACTATTTAATTAAGAATCTAGACCCTTTTCTAACAACTCTCAATTAATTTGTTAAAGTCTAAAATTAAAATATAGTAATATTCTTTTTTTCTTTTCATACCAAAAAGAATTTCGAGACTTATTAATTTTAACTTTTTATCTCTCAAATTCTAAAAATTCTAAAAGTAGAATCATAAATTTTAAAAATATAAATTCAAAAGATAAATGTATAATTATAAATTTTAAAAGAAAAATTTTAATTTTAATCCAAAATTAACATTTAAAAAATAGTTTATCACATCATAAAAAGGTAATTTCAAATTTTAATTTGAAATTATATTTTAAAAATTTTATGATTAAAATTGTAAATTTTAACTAAATAAATTTTTATCTTAGATTGAGATAAAATTTATATACATTTATGTATTATATTACATATACAATGTGTGCACGATGTAGAATATATATTTTTTAGAGTTTAAAGTTTAGATTAAAGAAGTAAAGCATTGATATTGTGGTAAAAAATGATTCGCTCGCTTTCAGCCCCAACCAATCCGTCCCAGGGCCAGTACGGAGAAAATAAATCATGAGCGCTATTAGCCCGAATACTGTGGCTAATACGTGAGGAAGGCGAGGTATACTGATTTTGTTAGATTGTGACCCCTAAACTTCATGATGATAATACTTATGTAATAATCATCGGTCCATCCCGCAAAGACATTAACATGATACACTCATACAGAGCAAGAGAGAGAAGAGTGTATATATATATATATATATATATAATATATATATATATATATATATATATATATATATATATATATATATATATCACACGGTCTAGGTCCTTGATTTAAACAGTAATATTTTTTTGTTTATTTTTTGGGATATATTATATGTGTTAGGACCAAAAGGAATTAAAATAGCTCAACAATAGCATAATATTGTCTACTTTGGGCCTAAGCCCTCATGGTTTTACTCTTGGGCTCTCCCCAAAAGGCTTTATGCCAATAGAGATATCATATTCCTTATAAACCAATGATCTTCCCATGTGTTTCTCAATGTGGGACTAAGTTTGCACCTTGCAACCTCTAACAATCCCCCCCTCAAACAAAGGACCACATGCCCTCACCACAAACGGAAACACTTTCCGTTTAGATGTCTGATCCACCAGGACTTTCTGTCCCTCGGTCCACTTGATCTACTAGGACCACCTAGCCGTAACTAGAACTGGTCCTCTTGATCAAGACACGGGAGCCTACATATCCTTTATTTAAGGCTTAACGCACATGGTTAGATCTGGATGAGCAACCTGACTCTGATACCATTTGTTAGGACCAAAAGGAATTAGGATATCTCTACAATGACATAATATTGTCCAACTTGGGCCTAAGCCCTCATGGTTTTGCTCTTGGGCTCTCCCCAAAAGGCCTCATGTTAATGGAGATACCATATTCCTTATAAACCAATGATCTTCCCATGTGTTTCTCAATGTAAGACTAAGTTTGCACCTTACAACCTCTAACAATATATATTTAAGGTTTAAGATTTTAGAGTTTAAGTGCTAGTTTAGAGTGGAATTAAGTTAATAAGATTTTTTTTCTAGGGTTCATACTTTTCTCTTAGGCTGTAGTGTTTAAGATAAAAAATTTTAAATACTCATGGGGTGTATTATATATATGTAATTAGGATTAAGATTTAAGGGTTTAGGGGTTTGATTATAATGGATTTAAGTTAATAAGATGTTTTTTCTGAAGTTCATACTTTCCTCTTTCTTATAGTGTCAAGATAAAAAATTTTAGTTGTACATGGGTTAGATTATGTCTTTATAGTTTAAGCTGGAAGGAAATATCAATTTAAAAAAAATAATTGAATCCAATCATCTTCATCAAATCCAAGTGCTTGGATCATTGTGACATAAATGAGTGCACAATGCACCATGGTCAGCATAACATTGCTCTCTCTCTATATATAGGAGTTTGCTATATTAAAAATTTTACCTTACAAATTCTGTGTAAATCTTATTCATTTTTTCGATTTAAATTTTTTTATACTCAATATTATAATCCAACCACTAAGCATTAAAGGAAAAATCTTAGACGGCGTAATCATAAGTTTAAAAATAATAAAGCAAAAAATAAAATTAATCAAATACGCTTGGTCGCACAAATCTTAAACGACGTAATCACAAGTTAAAAAATAATAAAGCAAAAAAATAAAAAAAATTAAATACACTTGATTCGCACGAGTACGCGTGATAAAATCCTTAGCATATGCACACGCTGTTGTGGATCATTAGCCCATCGGAGGCACATTCTATTCAGACTCAAGGCGCTCAAATACAGTCAAAATAGTAGGGTTTTTTTTAAAAAAAAATAGAAGCATATTATATGTATTTAGGATTTAAGACTTTAATAGTTAAGAGTTGGATTATAATAAATTAAGCTAATTAAGATAAAACTCTGGGCGTTTGGTATATCAATTCTCGGCCCAACTTTACACAAATTACTTCGGGGACCGTGATTTACCTCCCTCGTGATGGCCTTGGGACGGGTGCGGCGGGGGCGCTGGGGGCGAGCGATTTCGCCTTTTGTCTAATTAATAAGATTTTTTCTTTTAGACTTAGGCTTCTCTTTTGAGTTATAGTGTTTAAGATAAAAATAATTGGATGATAATGAGATATATTATATGCATTAATGATTTATGTGAGGTGGAAATATTGATTTTTTAAAAAAAAAGAAAATTCACTCGAGACATATTGAAGGCGTCTCGAGTTGAATCACACATTAGCCGGTAGTGTCCGATCGACGATCGGATGTCGGACGTGCCGTCGATTGACGGTCAAAGTTTTCACTGAGGCATTCACTTTCACTATGTGTATCATTACTCATATATATATTGTCTACAATCATGTAGGTCTTTGAATTTTTCTGTGCAATGTATACATTTTTTTATTAATTTTTTAAAATATATTTATTGATCCTGTCGTAGAGTGAAGTGGACTCCCAACTCCCAAGAGCAAGATGGTCCCCTAAGTGTCGCGAGCTGCTGATGCCGGCTCCGATCTGCAAGAAAAAGACCGTTAGCATACCCGTCGGGAAAAGTCCCCGGCAAGACCCTCCGACGGTCAAGTCAGTCTCCGCAAGAGCAAAGCAAAACAATGAACAGTGGATGAAGGCATAGTCGCGCGTACCTGCGGAATGAAGAGTGGAGGGGCTTATATAGCCGAGGGAGCTGATAACTTCTGTGTGCGTCAGCCGTCCTTCCGTACTCGAATGAGACAGGGGTATAGGCGTTGTCAGCTCACAGAATTGCGCCGATCGGAGCCGCTCAGTCTGACACAGCGAATGGCGGTGTGATGCGGGGTGCCCGGGTAGGACGGAAGTACAGGGTAAGCGGGATATCCGCGACGTGCGTTATAAATAAGTAAGGCTAACGCCGACCCCTGTACCACGACCGTAAGTACGATGTCAGGGAGCGGATGTCGTAAGGAAAAGGGCGGATTCTGAGGTAGATCTTCGACCCGCCGACCCGAGTGACATCGGGTCTCGTAAGTAATACCTCCAAGTGACATAAGGCACTCCCCGAGTCAGGGAGCGCTCGGACGTGATCGATCCGCCCAATCCCGAGTCACCTGATCAAGTGGCTGAGAGAACGCCGCCTAAGACTCGCGAGATGTGGCCAGAAGGTTCCAGGCTCGGTCGTCGGGACCTTGTGCTCGGGACCACATAAACAGGTGTCTTGGGTGTCGAACGGGGTCAGACACTTGCGTCCGGCTCGGGGACTCGGGTCGAAGTGCGCCTTACTACCTGCTCAATCGGGTGCCCCGGGGCAAGTGAACCCTGTGATTCTTACCCTGCCAACTGGACCGGTTCACCTGTATATGGTGGGCCCGACTTAGCTTGAGATGGTGTCAGACGGATCGACCGAGCGATACGTAAGCTAAGTCGGGATCATTCATTTTCCTTAATTAAAATTATTTTAATTTTAGTTAGTTATCTCTTCCACACGTTCCATACTTTACTTTTCCTGCGTGATAATCCTCATTCCCTTTTTGCGTCTTCCGCCGGCTTGACTTTGACGATTATCCGGGCTTCGTCGCCGCACGTGCGCCCATCAAGTGGTTCCCCCGGCCCGGTCGCGTCGCCCACGTCGGACCGGCCACAACCGGGCCTATAGTTAATCCGGCCTGTCTTAAGGCCTATACAATCGTACAAATTTCATTTTACTTCATATAGTTTTAAATATTATCTTTTGCTCTTATAATTAGTTAAAATAAAATTTTTAGTCAGTATTAAAAATGACCTTCAAGTTAAAATTACTATTTTTTTTAAAAAGGCCACGTTTCGACTTCACGAGGAATTCCTGACCTTGGTCGCTACTCGACGCGACCTCCAAATCGTATGACTCGGTTCACGCGGCTCGCGAGCCAGCAGCACGAGGGAGGCATGTGGGCGACCCCGTGTTCTCCGGTGGCATTTGCGTAAATATTCTGTTTTCTGTGGGCATTAAAGTTGCGTGGTTGACTACCCTACAGGTTGTGTTCCCGTTTTATTCGACCTTCGTCCCCAAATCTCCCGTGATAACGTGATTGCTTGGTCTTGTTCTTCACGGGGCGATTTTCCTCGCCGGATCTGTGGATTTAGCTCGGCGAGGGGTGGCCGCGGAGGGAGGAGTTGACCGTGCCGCCGGTGGAGATGACGTCAGGGGCGAGGATGGCGACGTGGAGGGAGCGGGAGAACAACATGCGGCGGGAGAGGAGGCGGCGGGCGATCGCGGCGAAGATCTACGCTGGCCTCCGGACGTACGGAAACTACAGTCTACCCAAGCACTGCGACAACAATGCCGTGCTGAAGGCCCTCTGCGAGGAGGCCGGGTGGACCGTCGAGGAGGACGGCACCACCTACCGCAAGGTAAACAAACAACCATCACCGCTGTAGCTTCCCCCTCTCTCTCCTCCTCCGTCGTTCGACTTCAAACCTATCAATTAGTAAAAGAAAAAAAAATCGCGTCCCCCGGACCGAGATCGCTGCCGGCCTGCAGCGGAGCTACCTCAGCTCGCCGCCGCCGGTGCTGCCGCGGCGCACGTTAGCGATTGGCCCCCATTCAACGCCTACCACGGGCGGTCAACGCGTCGCAGTCTCGGTTCTTTACTTTGACCGAAGGCCGGTATCGTTCGATTCGTCTCACCCACATGTTTACCGCATTTGTTTTCACACAATTAACCTCGTTATTTGCTCTTCCATTGCAATGTCATTTTTGTCTTTCAAAGATCCTCTCTCTCTCTCTCTCTCTCTCTCTCTCTCTCTCTCTCTCTCTGGGGAGCTACGTCGCGCCTCCTCCAACCCACGCCCGCCTTTGATGCCACCGAATGGCCCCTTCGTCACCACCGTCCCGTTCCAGTCGGAGGCGACTATGGACGCGGCGTTCGCCCTCCCTCCTCTTGTTCAAGTCAACGCGCCATCGCCATGGCAAGTTGCTGTAAATTCCATGGACAAGTAGTCGATGCGAAAGGCAGGTTTATACATGATGACAATTGAGATGTCCTACTTTGTTCCTTCCATGCATTCTTTCTGTGGTGTTCCATGAGAATGTTTGACAACTTTGGGGCCAATTGGCATCAATCTAAGCAGTCAAAGTCATAAGCTTTGAAAAGAAGGGTAATTGTGTTGGTCTCCTCTTGATTATTCCTACCCGGCTGGACTAGTAACAGATGTTCTAGAACTCAATTTAGTCAAGATAGAAGGCTTGTTCAACTTGTCAACATTATGATCTTACCAGAGTTCAACTGTACTTTTTGTTCGTTAGCTGAAGCTTGATATTTCAATGCCTAATCACAATTTATCTATGTCTAGTTGCTTCCGTAGAGTTGAAGCTTTGAATCTTTTGTATATTTACTGATCTGAATTTAAAAGCTCATCCTATTATGAGATAGACTAAGAACATTTCACAGCAATTTCCAAATGGCAATGATATTCTGACTATTTCTTAGTGAATGTTGTACTGCAGAACATTACAAGTTTCTCTTATGTTGATTGAAATCAAATCCGGATTGAAACTGAAACACGTTTGCATGTGCAGGGAAGCAAGCCAGTCAAATCTGTGGAGATTGTCGGACCATCAGCCTCCCCAAGCCCTTGTTCATCTTACCAGCCAAGTCCTAGTGTATCCTATAATCCCAGCCCAGCTTCCTCAACCTTAGCAAGTCCTGCATCATCAACTTTGATCACGAATGGCAAGAATACTAGCGATGTTCGAGGCAACTCTCTGGCTCCATGGCTTACAAACCTCCCTCATCTATACTTGCATGGGGGATCCATAAGTGCACCTGTATCCCCTCCACTGAGCTCTCCGTCCGTGCAATCCCCACCCATCGAAAAGAATTGGAATGAGTTAAACAGCCTGCCACCTTGGGCCGGCTTCAGTCATACTTACTTACCATCCTCCATACCACCCAACCCTGGTCCCTGGGCTACTCCTGATTCTTCCAGGCTTGCCGGTTTACAGCTGCCTTCTGGCGGCCCTTCTTCACCCACATTCACCCTTGTGTCACCTAATCCTTTTGGTTTTTGCAACGAGGCTAGTGGCTCCAGAATGTGGACTCCGGGACAAAGCGGGACGTGCTCTCCGGTTCACGGTGGGAACAACCACGGTGATGCTCAGACTTCCAATGGCGCTTCGGATGATTTTGCATTCGGTAGCAGCAGCAATACAGCTGTCTCATTGGTGAAAGCATGGGAGGGGGAGAGGATCCATGAGGTTTGTGCATCCGATGAATTGGAGCTTACTCTTGGATGTTCGAAAATCAAATCAATTGCTTGAACGACAATGGTGAATCACGCTTTCCCACTGCTTATGTCAATTTTGAAGGAAAGAAGATCTTTTATTCATCCAGTGTTCTTAGAGATTGTTAACATTCTTAGGGGATTCGAAAGGTAAGGTTTTAGTCTCTTACCCTAAGCCTCTTTGCTCCTCTTTCAAAAAAAGAAGTGATCTTTCGTATAACTCGATTGCATGTTGGTTATGTAATAGAGATTGTTCCAGAGCAAAATCTGATATATCTACTCACTGAGAACTGAATTTGTGTGTGTAAACAGAATGACTAGTTACTGAAAGTATACAAGTGTTTCAGATGCTCTTTTATGTTACTGAAATCTTGTTCATGCTGTCTTTTTAATGATGATAATCACCTATACTTGATCATAAGTTTTTCTTTGTGCGAGTGTTGTGCTTGGCACAATCTAAGTCGGTGGTTTGCGTTGAGCCCGAGGTCGGCAAGATTAAAATTTGGATTGTGTTTGGTTAAGTCAAGCAAGATGTCTTTATCTTTAAACTTAAGCCGACGATAAGCAAACATCTTGTGTCTCTTGATCTCTTCTAGATGAGACATATCGTCAAACCTCTCGTGTCTGTTGATCTCTTGTAGATGAGACCTCCTCGAGAAAATGCACTGGGGCATATGATTTTAGGGGTTTCTAGGGTTTATTGTTTTAGTTAAGACTTATTGAGCTACTCCATGTTTCTAATTTTTACGATCCGACTATTTTAAAGGTGATCGGCTGATCTTTCGAAAGTTTTCCATCGATCACTAATCATGAATCTCGGAAGCGCTGCAGTATTGCATCGATAGCTGATCTTTGCAGTCTTTACCATCCCTATAGAGTCGTCCCAATGGCAAATCAAGTACTCTGCTCGTGAAGGCAGACTCGCGAGTCTTTTTCCGCACATAGGTACTTCGGCTCATAACCGCCTAACCTGAGTTTTCCATCAAATTCAACGTCACCGTATGTCGTAGCAGAGGATCGAATCATGATACTCTTGAGTATCCCTGCTGACGCCTCACCACTGCACCGTGCTCAGGGGCTAGTCTAGCTTTAGTTAACACCAAGTATCCAGTTTATGTTGACTAATCCTGAGGATGACTGACCTAATCCCAATTACCGGTAACTAGGGTATATCGGGAAACACTCGAAGCGGACGACCTATTAGCCCAACATTCTTAGGTCAACCGATCATTAAAGAAAATTTATCTGTTAATTCTTCGAAGGTAGGACTCAAGCCTTAGATGTCTAAGAAATTGAAAAGATGTCATGTTACTGCACCATTATCTTGGAGACTACTCTAGCTCCTTTTTCTTTTTTTAGTTGACATCATATATCCAACTCTTTGAACCGATTAATTCTAGATAACCGATCGAACTTACGAAAATTTTCTATCGATCGTCAAATAAATCGAGAAATACTCATAGAGACTCATTCATCAACATTCTTAAATCTACTTTTTATGGGAGAAAAAATTCCTATAATATATCTCAGTTGAGATTCAAACAGTAAATATCTTAATTATCCATTATAAAATTTGATTATTGTATAGTTATCCCGAGCTCCAATAGTACCTTGCAATATGATGCTTTCGAAATTAACCTAGTACATATTACCACTCCTTTGATTATTTAATAAAGCAACTGTAATTCTCTCGATAAAAATAAGAAACATATTATTTTCATATAAATTTTCCTAATAAATTGTCTTCGATGTTCCCTCAAGTCACAAGGCCAGTCAGTGAGTTGCACATTAATTGATCAAGGAAGCATTATTTAGGGCCCACCAGGACATGTTCCATCCTAAGAATTTTAGCCCTGATGGCTCGTTGTAACTTATATTTAATCGAAGTTCAGTTAAAGTCGTCATCACACATAAAAATTGATTGCTACTTAAATCTCTCGCCCAGGCTTACCACCAGTAAAATGATTTATTCTTTCTGAATTATGAGATGGACAGGAGCCTAAGATAGTTTTTTTTTTTTTTTTTTTTTTTGCATCCTAAGAATGTCCTACTATTTAAAGTAGAGAATCCAATAAAATCCCAACACATAACAAAATTGGTAAACCGGAATAAGATCTCAACCCAAATAATTTCAAAAAACCAAAATCATTAATTTTTTAAAATTTAAATTTGATTTATAAAATTAGCATATACTACTAATTCAGTTTTTATAACTTTCATAATTCAATTTGATTATCAAAACTTACACTTTAACCACATAAACTGAAATTTCTTGATTTGAGTTGATTTTGGTTTAGAAAAAAATAATTAACGAGATTTTTTCAACCAATCTCAGGCGACCGATCTGGTCATATAAAAATTTTTCATCGGTCGCCAGGATAAATCGGGAAGCGCTCGGAGTTGATTTTGGTTTAGAGCTCAGACATGGAGACAAAAGAAGATTAAAATCCTTCGAGGAAAGCTAAATTTTTATACCGGGACACCAGACAGTTAGCCATCCCAGGATTAACTGAAAACAATGAAATCTAAGCAATAACCAGGGTTGTTCTCCACCTGAAGAACTTCCCAGAGCTTCCTCCATTGTTGCTGCTTCAGTTGGTCTTCCACCGTCCCGGCACAATTCGACTCCAACATCGAGGCTCTGCATTCCCCGGTAGGAGGCGTTGAGGCAGAGTCCAGAATTGCCACTCAAATCCAAGTTCCTCCCCAGCCGCCGGAGAAACCCACCGCCGAAGGGCACCACCCCACTCAGCAAATTCCAGCTCAGGTTCAAGTGGTAGATCCTCCCGAGGTCCGAAAAGCCGGCGGGGATCTCGCCCGACAGTCGGTTCCTCTCCAACGACAGACTTGTCAGGTTGGCGAGCCGCGAGAAGCTCGCCGGGATTTCCCCCGAGTAGCCTGAGTTCCCCAGCCGCAGCTCCTGGAGCTTGTCCAGCCGCCCGAGCACGGCCGGAAGCGAGACGAACATCGGGTTGTCGTCCATGATCAAGTACTGTAAGCTCAGTAGCCCAGCCATCCCGTTTGGCAACTCACCATTCAGTTTGTTGTCGCTGAGCGCCAGAAACTCAAGCGAGGTGAGGCTTCCGATGGTCTCCGGTATGCGGCCGGTTAAGTCATTCGAGCTCAAGTCGAGCTTTTGGAGGAGCACCATTTGGCCAATCGACTGCGGAACGCGGCCGGAGAGGGCATTGTAGCTGAGATCAAGGTTGATTAGTTTCTCGAGCTGGCCAATTTGGGGTGGAATGCTGGAGGTCAAAGCATTGTAGCTGAGGTCGAGGTGGACGAGGGAGGACAATTGGGAGATGCCATCAGGAATTCTCCCGGTGAGGTGGTTCTGAGACAGGGTGAGAACTTGCAGAGAAGTAAGCGAAGAGATTTGAGGTGGGATTGCGCCAACAAGAGATGGGTTTGACTTCAAGCTCAACTGTTGCAGGGAAATGTAAGCCTTTTGGTCAGCGGCAATGGAGAGGGAGGTCTTGGTGGCGTTGAAGCAGTTGAGGAAGAAGAGGGACTGGAGGCCAGGGAGAGCAAAGACTTGGGCTGGGAAAACGGCAGTGGGTTTGCAGGTGGGATTGGGTGAAACTCCAAAAGCCAGCCTCGTGACATGGAGTTGTTGGTTGGAATCGCCAGACGAGCTTGGCTTGCACTCGATGCCGGGCCAAGGGGAGCTGCATGGGTCAGGGTTGGAGGATCTCCAGTCTCTGTCGGAGGACATGGTCTCCATGACATGGAATAGAGTCTGCATCTCTTGAGGATCCATGGAGATGGACGTGCATGGAAGGGAGAACTGGAGGAGAGGGAGGAAGGAGGAGGAGGAGGATGTTCATGGGTGGTGCTTCAGTTGGGACTGCGTACAAAGCAAGAAAGTTCATGGCGGTGCAGAATGAAAGGAAGGGGGGAAAATATTGTCTTTAAAAGGTGAAGTCCGAGTGAAGACAAGAAAAGGAGCCTACACGGAATCCACTTTCTCCTTTGAACTGGACAAGTGAGGAGGGGAGAGGACACACCAGCAGCGACAATGTTGATGAACAGTAGCAGCAGTCGAATCGTGCGAGGCAGGATTGGTGGCTGGCTCATGGCTAGCAGGCAGGAGCAGGAGCAGGTTACTGAACACTTAAAATATAAACATGGTGATCATGTGTGATTCGTGGATGTGTGAGAAGGAAGTGCTTGTGCGATGAATTGAAAGGATGAAGCATGCAGTAAAGGGATTGATCAGGGAGTTGTTGACTGGAAAGAACACAGGGTGATTACTGAATCTGACAAAGAACTGGGGAGGGATGTGACGAGTCCACCAACCTGGGGCCAGCTACGGTTGTCGAGCTTGCATCCACCCAATTATATGGTACAGCTCGAGTCTCTCCCCCATTGACAGGTTCTCAGCTGTGGCACCTGTTTACTCAGAACAGAACAGGAGAGGCAGCATTATCTTAATGAAATGGTAGCATCTAGCATAACTAAAACTGAGTACTCGATCACAAATTAAAAACCAAATAAATCGAAAATTTTTAAATCGACCGAATCAGATCATCTTTTCTACGAAAATCAAACTGATAAAAAATCGAATTACAAAATTTAAAATCGAAACCAATTAATTGAAAACTAAAATAAATTTTTTAAAAAAATAAAAATCAAATTAACCGAACTAAATTTCTAAATCCGATTTATTCTATTCAATTAATTCGATTTTACTGAATTTTCTTAAGCATAACTACAAGTAAACAAAAGGCCTGAAGGAATGTTGTCACACCACTGCACTGAGAAGGAAGAGAAGGAGCACAAAATCCAGTGGCAGGGTGAGGAGTAGGATGGTGGGGGTGTAGCCAAGGTGTCAGTGTTGAGCAGACCAGCAACACGAGTTCTCTATCTCTTAACACACTGTTTACTGAAGATGGCTGGGTTCAATCTCTTCTTATTGGTCAATGGAGAAAGGAAAAGCCGATAAAAGAATCCATTCTTTTGAGAAAAAAAGGATTCTTGTCCAACCAAACAGTTACTGAATGAACTTACTGAAGTAGCCCGTGAAGGACATAAACTTGGATTTAAGCTTCTGGCGGTATGGTGTGTGTGTATATATATAACAAAGCAAAAGTGCAGGAATATTTTTGTCAGCTTGTTTTCTCTTTGATTTCCATCCTTCATGGCAGATCATAAGAGAATTGTGTCTTATTAGCCCACATGGCTTTAGTATAAATGCAGGTTTAACCATTTTAATATATGAGAATTTATAACACATACATAACACAATCTTAAAAGGATTAGATTGGGAGCGGGATACTGGTGCTAACTAAAAAAAAATAGATTGGGTTGTGTAAAGGGTTCATATCATTCTTACATGCCAACCCATTAATGCCTAGAATTTGCAATGATCAACTGAGCCATTAAACAAGTCTTGATCAACAGAATAACCAAATTCTTTCAACACCTATGCACTATTGTCACTTGTTCAAGAAGAAATTACGATACCTGCTTCTAAAATACAAACATCTCCACTTTCTCAGTTTATATGCTTAGGGCAGACGTTCCATTTCAGAATTTTGATATCGTTGGAAAGAACGTCACCCTCGTGCGGCACAAAGCAATGTTGATGTGATTAGTTCCTCAGAATGAGCAGTTGTATCAGCATTGCCAAAATGCTGCCAATAGAGATGTTGAGAACGTTAACAATATCGTTGCTCAGCTGCATGAGAAGGGAAAAAGCAATATAACTCAGCTTCAAACTGGCAGAAAATAATAAGGAACTTGAATAATAGTAAACATATTACAGTAGAATCTGAAACCAGTGAAAACCAAAAGAAGTTGCCAAATCTCCTCCATTCTCTAGAAATTGATCGTAGAAAAATGCATTGGATGAAAATGAGTTGACAGAGATATTGTACAGCTGCTTTTCAGCACTAGAAATCCAAGTCAAATTGCATTGTAGTAATCAAAGGGCAGGTGCGGGATATTAGTTTGTTTTGGAACTACTTCTGTTGTTGCTTAGTGAGTGATCATATTTGGTACTAAAGTTGACCCCGAAAAATATATTGGAGGAATTCGAATATATTTGCCACAAAAGCTGCTTTTCAGCATTTAAAATCCTAGAAACATTGCATTTCAGAAATCAAAGGTGACTGAAGGGTGGCATTTCAGAACTACTACTATTATTACTTGGTTCTAGCATTATCTATCTGAAACCTTTCTAAGGACCGTTTACTTGGAAGTTCCTATCATCTAAAAACAACCAAAGCACAAGGGATTATTCATATCATGATTTTATCACAAAAGACCAGTAAAGCACGAAAGTGAGTAGCACAAGATTATCTTATTTGGAGGTGTAAAAAAAAGGAAAGATATCTACTGCAAAATCATAGATGGGACTAGCCAGGTCGCCCCACGTTCGACTGTTACCAGATGAGACTAGCCACATCCTTCCTCAATAAACTCTCAACAGGAGCGTGAAACTCAATTAGTTTACATTGTCACTAGGCTAGCAGTATCTAACTACATGAAAACATAGGAAACCTATAACTTTACTAACAACTTACCCATTGTAAACTGTCTTTGTCTTGTAGAGTAGCACCAATTAGGCTCTCACAAAAGTTTGCAATCTGAGATGCCAGAATGCATATAGAAGCTTCTGGTAAATCTACCTGCATTATCGAGGTGTATAGAAAAAAGGGATTCTTAAATCAATAACCAAAATAGCTGATCTTTTAATTCAATATTTAACGTGCAGAGTATTTAGGAATTTCTCTCCATAATAATTTCTTTGGTTCACATAGAAATCTTTGTCATAAGTGTAGTAATTTTGTAGCAGAACTATCTCACTAAAATCTTAGTTTCATCATCATTGTTTGTTCTAACTATTTAGGATTGGCTACATGAATTTTATGTTCCTATTGAGAATATCACTAGTAATAACCAAATTAATGTCATTATGTGTTGTATTGTTTCTTTTGTCATCATCTACCCTTTACACCTTCCAGTCTAAACGGTTCAACACATTTAGCTATAAAATCTATTGATCGTCTAAAAACATTTCCATACCATCTCGATTATTTTTTTTCCCCTTTCTTTATCATCTATTAGAGCTACACCGAATTCCTCTCAAACATTAGCTAGAGTCAAAATCAGTACTACACATTATTTAATTTTTACTTATGAATAAAGAAAGTGAATCCACAAGTTTTCAAAAATGTTTTAAATTAATTTAATTGGATAGATATGATTTAGATCTCATCAAAACTATAGATAACTGTTATCTACTTATAATCTATCCTACCATACGGATAAACTATCTTACCCTTATTTCATGTGAGCACCCTCTACTTAAAGGGATCAATTCACCATGTGGATGGGTGTACTATTTTACTATAATTTTATTTTCTACTTGAGATTCTTAGAACCTATAACAGGGCTTCCCACAGTTTGCTGTAAACAGGAAGGCTGTCACCTATTGTATCTGGGGGTATAGTTCTGGATCATCCTATACAAAAGACCAAAAAATACCTTTAAGACAGCCATCTCACCTTCAGATTCTATCTATTTTATCTTTCCTCCTTTGATTTTTTTTTTAGTATTTTAAATTGTTGAATGTTGCATACTAGTTCTCTATTGGTTCTAGAATGAAATTATTATTTGTTATATTTGTCACAGATCAGAAAATGACTAATGAACCTATTTTTAATTTGTTCAGAGATGTATGAGGATCTACAGGCCATTCATATTCGTCCAATGAATCATAGACAACACATATAAAATGGATCTCCCTGAAGCATTCAAAATGTGTTCTGAATTCCATATTTCCTTCTTGAATGTTTTTTCATTATACGAGACCTCCATACAACAATTATGGTAACCAAATCTTATCCCACTAGTTGAGGTCGATGAGAGACCTTCATGCATCTCAGAAATTGACTTCTTTTTTTTATCTTTAAGATATGTGATTAATGGATGCCATCTAATTGTGCATTTGAAACACAATAGACTGACAAGGACTTAATTTACCAATCTCCCTCAACAGGTTGGGTGAAGTAGAGAAGATACAATGAATAATCCTCTTTTCATTCTACTTCTGTTATATGTGATGGTGTAGGGTGAGGGGTAGGTCTAGGCAATAAAAATAAATAATAAATGATTATTAGAGGTGAGCCACAAAAAATATCACTGTATAATTACATTTTTGTAGGTAAAGTAAGGGTTAATAGCACAGAGCAAGGCAAAAAAACTTAGCATTTTCCACATCTCACTTGTAGATTTTATTTTTACACTCCGCCACCATGGCCTCACTACAAATTGGTGTAGGACACCATGATACGTCAATTGTCATCCAGAAAAGTATAGGCAATGAGTTTTGAGAAAATTGAGATGTGACTGGCCTTGTCTTCACATTTTTCACAATTTCATTTTTTCTATTGTTGTTGTTGTATACCTTTAAGCTAGGACCAAGATTGGTAGAAATATGCTTTCACCTATGCAAGTAGTGTGAGTATATACTTACTTGAGATAAACAAATTATCATAGATGAACTTGAGCCCTTTACTAAATTAAGCTCCAGGAGGATGAATGAACAACTATGATAAATTTTAAGGAAATGAACACCAAACATTGTCAACTAGACCACATGCATGTGCAGTTGCACCCATTCCAAAAGTATTCAATTCAAGAATATATGAACTATGACATAATTTGAGAAGGTTTTAAACTTTTGACAAAGTTAAATTTGAGTAGTAGCATTTGACCCCCCCCCCCCCCCCCCCTACATTTTGTCTTTTTGAATGCTAGCTAATATTTTGAGTTCTTTCATATAGCATGAATTCAAATCAGAAGGAGCATTACAGGTGAAGCTAGAACAATTTTAGCTGGTGACAAGCAGAGATTTTAGAGATCTCATAATTGTACCAAGGCAGTTGTAAATACTGAGATGAATTTATCTAAAATGAAAATGCACCTGCCCTAAAGAACAAGCAATGCCAGCCAAAAGAATTGACGAAACAACTCCAGCAACGGTTCCTTCAATACTTACAGCTCCTTCTGTGCCCCTTGGTACTACCTTAAATGTGGTGGCCAAGTACCTGTTCTGAAAGAACCAAGTTCAAAAACTGGTAAACAATTTGTGCATCAAGAGTCATATATGTTGGTTTCTCCTTTGAATATGCAGGTCTGCATGAATAAAAAAATATGATAGTATATAGAGCACATAAGCAAGTACGGATGCCTAACTTTGCAAGATATACAGACTACAGTGAAGGAAACTTAACCAAGTACCTACCTTTATATATGTTAAATCACCTTACATTAATGCAAAAGTCCAGAAATGAAATAGAGTCAGAAAGGGAATATACCTATACAATAGATGGAAAATTTAGAAAACCAGTGTGTGACGAAAGCTGCAGTTCAACCCAGCATAATTGATGAAAAATAGTAAATTAGCTTACATTATTTAGTTTCTGACATGTGTAAAGCTATGGACTCAATCCATCAGTAAGATTCTTCAGGATTCATAATAACTCATTCTATCTGAGGCACATTAACATGATACACTTGCAAAATGATCCAAATTTTTAAAATTGTGTGAAATTTTTTGAAAAAAAAATAGCAATATTGCAAATTCAAATACTAAATATAACATGCCTATGACCAAACTAAAACAACTAAAGCATAATTCATTGCAACATACTAATACGATCATAATATATTTGTGTGTGCACGCACATGTGCGCAAATTGAAAGATTAAAAGGCAATGAGTTATGAATTGAGTAAAACCAACTTACAAAATCCTAATTGATCATCATTGAAAATTATTACTATGATCATAATATGTGTGTGTGTTTGTGTTCAAATACACTTACGTAGTTTTTCCATATGCTTTGCCTATCTCACTGGATACAGTATCGCTCAGCTTAGTACAGAAGCTGGCAACAAAACCCAGTTGCCAAAGTGCTGCAAATACAGGCCCACCGATATTGAATATTGATAGGAGTGCGCAAACACAAGCAGCAGCACTCGAACCAACAACACTGCCTGGTCCTCTTCTTCCACTCCTTTTCTCTGCTATGCCAAGAGCTTCTTTTTGTGCAATTTTCAACTTTGTAACTGCTGTCCCCTGTGCGACAAATATGATGAAGAGAAGGCAGAAAAACATATAAGGAACAAGGCAGGTACGGCACTCCACTGTTAACTGAAGAATATATTTCTTCAATGTATAAACAAAAAATCGTTTTTGAATCCTGCTTCACTGATTATAGCATTACTAGTGCTCGCTATGCAGTATGAATACAAACTATCAGACTGCTACACTGAACTACCTTATCTGACCTCTCACATGCTCAAAGTGGGAACCGTGAAGGAGAGATGCCAGAGAAAGGAAAAAACGCATCACACAGTAAAAGCGCTCATATGACTTGTGGAAATGCGATTAACTGACGTTTAATAATGATGGGCAATGGATACTAAGACGAAATGAAACTTTATCATCAATCTTCGCAATCAAACATCAAAACTATGGAACAGGGAAAGGTCTCCAGGAAAAAAAATGCCCTAATTTATGATACAAAAAACAAATACATCAAAAATCGCCCCGACCAAAACCTAGGAGGAAACCAGAAGGAAGCTAGGGATTCCAAAACAATTATCGTACGCCAAAAATCGTAAGAGAATCCAGACTTACGATGACAAAATAGGCCGCTACAATGAGGAACCCGGAAGGCCCGAAGGCTCTCCAAGACAAAACCCCGAGTAGGAAAGCCGATCCCATGCCGGGAATCGTAAGGCCCGACAACAGAATGGGGGAGCCGACGGCGAATATCAGGAGGTTGCTGGCGGCCGCCGACTTCCAGGTGGGCGGAGAAGCCCGGATGAGATGGAGGAGGGAGTCCTGGAGCGGCGCCAGCTCTGGGAACAAGGCCGCCTTCGGAGACGAATGGGGCGTTCGGCGGACCGTCGATCTCGGAACGTGGACTAGGAATTGGGGAACGGCGTAGTGGCGGAGGAGCGGCCGGAGAAAAGGCGAGAACGGCGGAGACGAACTAGCGCACGCCATTTCGGAAGCGGGTAGCCGAGCAGGAGAGAACTGCAGCTCACTTAACACAGTAGATATTTTATCGAGCAAAAATGATTGAATTTTATTTACTTGATATTTAGTCCTTTTAACTTTCATTTGATTTCATCCTGTTTTTATAAAAACACTTTAAATTTAAGAAAATAAATAAATAGGCGACATTAAAAAGTATTAAAAGAGCATATTATCAGCATTAAATAGGACCGAGGATAAATATTTTGAAGGTGAATTTTTAGATGTATATAATATAATATAATAATTTATTGATATTAATGGACGACATCGATATTTCGATGGCCCTTTAAAATGACCTCCCAACCTCTTAAAGTGAGCATTAATTGACAGGGACTCTATCCGTCAATAACAACGCATACAAAAGAATGGGTTGATACGGAGTATTTCATATTCATTGAAAATCAATCCAGGTTTATTAACCGTTGATTCTGACCGTATAGTCTAGTCGGGTCAAGTGGCATCATAATGAGATAAGTCATCGATGAAGAGGTCTCGATCGCCCGACGTGAAAGGGTAGTCCACTCGGGTCGAGTGAAAGCCCCCCTGATAAAGTCTGGAACCGCCTTAGAGAGAGAGACCGAGCGTCGAGCTTAGGTTCGCCCGAGCGACATGCCTCTAGCAGCCAGTCAACCCCCTTCGAGGTCTCCTAGTCGGGGCATTAAGCGGCAACAGGTTGACCGAATCCAAGTGTTGAGTGACGAGTGCCCCATAGACTCGGACCGCGCCTTATTTAGCCCTAGTGGCATTGACTGTTTTTGAGGTCTCACTTGGGTCAGTCGACCGACGATCCAGTTTGGAAATTGTCGTTTTCCTAGGTAACACCTACTCCCTGACACTATACTGGCAAAAGTGATACGAGAGTCGGTGCAGGGCAGCTCAGGTCTGACACCACTCGTGTCTGAATCGAGAATATCCCGTTGGCACGGTACTTTCTTGATATACCCTGGCACTCCGTACCACAATGACCCCTGCCCACGTCAGACTGGGCGGCGTTGGTCGGCGCCGGTCGACAAGCTGACAATATCCCTGATCATGTCCCCACATGAGACAAAAGGATGGAAAATGCAGTGCAGAAATTGTCGGCTCCCTCAGCTATATATATAAGGTCCTCCACCCTTCACACACAAGTGCGCGCATTAGAGTTTTTGCTACAATTCTCCAGTTTTCGTTTCTTCCACCACCGGAGACTGACTTGATCGTCGGAGTACTTTGCCGGGATTCTTCCTGGCAGGTTGTTGACGATCGTTTTCCTTACAGATCGGAACCAACATCAGCGATGCTTGAGTCCACCTCGCTCTTGAGAGTCCGCCTCACTCTGCGATAGGATCAACAATATTAATTATTACATTAACTAACTTGGTTAGCCCTTGAGAGCGATGATATAATAATCTATGATTACACGGATAGACCGATTAGATTGGGCTTATAAGAAAAGAGAATGTTGGACTCGTACATGAGAAAGATGTTCAGGAAGCATGTCTCGAATGCTCAATAATATTTTAGAAAGAGAAGTATAAATTTAATTTGATTCAAGAGGGAAAAAAAAGTTATATTTACCATTTTAACTACCCTTTTAGAATCGAATCCACGGACATAAAGAGAAATAAATTCTAAAATATATCCGAAGGCATATGCTAGGGTAGAAAATGTAGATAGTTAGTTCCTGAAAAACGGTCTCCTAACTATTGCATTAAAAATATTATATGTCCATTATTTACGCTATGCCCTACGGGCAATAATATCAAGATTGATGGTCAAAATCATCTCTTTTGTTCCATTAATTTCTAATCTCAATCTCATTCACATATAGGAGGTTTAACCACCCACAACTATTCTACAAAGACCGTCTATCTATTATAAATTTTGTTTTATATTTATCTCATTTTCATCTAAAAGAATATTGGTAATTTTATTTAAAATTATTATAGCAATTTTGTTTAAAATTATTACGTATATTTAAAACTATTATAACATCTAGAAATTTAATTTAAAACGGTTTGATAATATAATCAGAATTATTTACAATAATTTTAATCAAAACGCTTACATATTACAAAATTTTGAACTAAACTGCCATAATAACATTGAATCGAAATAATTTTGACCATTTTTCTTTAAAAAATATTATCATAATTTTAAGTTTTGATTATTTTTTTTAAGATGAAAAATATAATACTATTCTGTTTTGATATTTTTATAGTTATAGTGACCCCATTTTAATTTTTACTCTTAAATTATATTGTATAAAATATAGAATCGAATTTTAATTTTGATAAATTAATGATGAATTTCTTTTATGAATTTTTCGTGAGCATAATGACCCATGAAATTTCGATGTGTCAATCAATCACCTAAAATTAGCCAATCAAAAAAGAAATAAATAACAGCTATATTTTATTCGATTTAAAACATCTTGTGACAAATATTAATATATTACTATCTCAGTATATAAATAAGCAACGATCACTTTGTCTTCTTAAAAAGAGGAGGGCAAATTAAAGCTCAGAAACAGAGTTCCTCTGTTCCACTGTATTTCACACTTGAGCAAGGCTACTGATGTCCATCGGGTAGGTGTCCGACGGCGACTCTGCTCTGTAAGATCTCCTTCCGACGACGATGTTCGCAGCTTCCGTCGGGTGGAACGCGTCGAAGAACAAGTACTCGCCCCTGTTCGCGCACGGCGCCTGGTAAGGCAGGCACGTGATCTGCCCGTTGTTCCTCCCCACGCCGCAGCATCCCCTGTTCGTCACGCTCAGACCTGCAGAAACCGCCGTTTGTAGCTAGTTTGAGAATCGCAAGGCAATTTTCGAAGGTCAGATTGAGAATCGGTGGCGGCGGATCGGAGGAGGAGGACTGACCGTATGAGCCGGCGTTGTTGATGATGTCTTCGAAGATGCCGTAGCCGTTCACGTAGGTGAAGTGGGCGCCGTCGAGGGTGTTGAATTGGTCGACGAGGGCGATGACCTTGGCGTTGAAGATTCGGATGGCGCTGTTGATCTCCTCGACGCAGGTGACGCCGTTGGGGCTGTGCTGGGCGAGCTCGTTGGGGGAGCAGCCCACTTGGCCGACGCCGATCAGCACGACCTTCCTGGCTCCGTAGTTGTACAGAGTCTGGATCGATCAGACACGAGAGAAAGCGTGTGAGACATCGTCGATCGATCTCGCATGGGAATTAGGGACCTTCGCACTGACCCTTAGTTGCTCGGAGTACTGCTGGAGGAGCACGTCGGCGAATTGCTCGGGGGTGTACTGTTGGCCGGTGGAGTAGAACGCCGGCATGAAGTAGTTGTTGAGGTAGTCGTTGCTGCCCATGCCGACGGAGAAGATGCACTTGCTCAGGTAGTTGGCGGCGGAGTCCTCGTCGCCCAGGAGGCTCACCATCTCCGCCACCGCCGACTGGTAGTTCTGCAGCTGCCCGCCGAACGGAATTCTACCGCCCTGCGCATGCATCGATCGATTGACTCCGAATCAAAAATTGAGTACTTTTGGGTTGCCGATTGATGCAATGGTTTTGGCACGGGCATATATACCAGTTGCCGGCCGGTTTCTTCTCGGATTCCGGCGGCGGCGGAAGCGAAGTTGGCGCCGGAGAGCAGTGCTTGGCCGCGCGTGCTTACGTACGGTGGGATGAAGTCGTCGAATCCAAGAAGCTGAGCTGCTCCAGATGAAGTCCTCCATTAGAATTATTTTTGAAGAAGGTACTGCTATTTTACTCTATTTTCTATTTTGCCCACTCTAATTTGAAATATTTATTTGATTATTATGCTTTACAAATTAATAAAATATTGAGAACCTTAATGCATATAGAATTGGGCCCAGGCTCACGTTAGCTACAATCTTGGCCACATTTCACTTTTCTATTTCCCCGCTATAATTCAAATATTTTAACCTACAAGGCTAAAATAAAAAGGTAAATTACGGGGTAAAATGTAGTTTTTTCTAAATTCTAAGTACCTTCGAGCAAATGAGAGAAATATGAAAAAAAAATACCGATGACGTCGACGGTGGTCATGCCGTTGGTGAAGCGGCCGCTGGGCCCGCCGTCGAAGTCGATGCCGTAAGGCGGGTAGTTGGCCACCGCCAGCGTTGCCATGTTGTTGTTGTTCCCGTTGTCCACCAGCGAGTCGCCGAAGATGAAGTAGCACGGAACTTGCGGGTCGGCCGTCGTCCCCGGCGACCACCCCAAAACCAGCAGCGTGGCCACCGCCGCGAGCGCTGCGGCGCCGCCCAGAGCATCGCGGGGCGACATTTAATCGAGCGGTCGGTGTGCGAGAACTTGGCGAGTGGAGAAGGAAGTGAAGTGGAGGTGGTTAAATAAGGGGAAGGACTGAGGAGATGAGCAGGAGATCTGGCGAGCGAAGACTCCGGTGCATTAAATGAGCGAGCGAGCTTAACGTGGAGGGCCTCATGGGGAAGACAAGTAGTAATACTATAGTGTTCTTCCAATTTAGTATCTCTCTTTGTTTTTTTCCCCAAATTCAATGGCGAGATTTTCCATGGATTCTCTTAATAATTGTACGTTAAAATTTAAGTTAATTTTTTTTAAATAATTACTTTCGGTAAATATGGATGACCAAAATTGCAAGTTAGAAAGAATTTTTTTAATAACAAAAAATTAAAAAAGAAAGAAATTTAATTTAATATGAAAATAAATATGTAAGAATAAAATTTAATATGAAAATAAATAAGAAAGAATATAATAAAAAATTTTACAAGTTAATAAATTAATTTAATATAAAAATAAATAGAAAAGAATATAATTTTCTATGAAAAATAAAAAGGAAAAGATATAAGTTAATACGAAAATAAATAGAAGAGGATATAATTAAGTTTAAATATATATAATAATAGTTTAAAAATTATAAAATAAATTTTTTAACTTGCTAGATTCTGACTATTTAATATTGTCCAATTACTTTTTATACAATTATACGGATTATATAAATCTATATGCAGTAGTTAATTATAAAGTTATTATTTCATAATTATTATGATGTGAATATTATTATATCATATAAATCAGTATAATAATTATTATAACTATGATAATAATTATAATATTGTAGAATTTATGATGTTGCATTTGTTATTATGAGGATTTATGTTCATATAACTAACCGATTTAGGATATACCTAGATGATTTTTTTTTATCTAAATTTAAATTATGCATAAAAAAAATCTTTATTTTGGCTATTAAACATTAAAAAAATTAAAATCAATGTGTTATTCTAAAAATAATCATTGGGAGAGTGAAAATCATAGTGAATGACGTGACACCTTACATGCACAATATTCGACCGGTTCACTGTGCCCCCAGGGTATAGTTTGATTCGGGGCGACGGTCGAAGGTCGTCAATGGTGTCCAAGCGATAATCGGGCGTGTGCATATAAAATGTCACGTCATAGCACATCATTCATTATAATTTTTTCTCATTACTCATCTATTATTTTTTTATTATTTTTTATTTTGCTAATAAAAGTTCTTTATTTTTATTAAAAATTAAAAAAATTTAAATAATGTTTTATTCTAAATTACTTTTTTAAATTGGTCTAAAATGCCATTATGGTCAATTTTAGTTTAATAATATTTTAAATGTTATTTATATCAATATTTTAATTCAACAATAGGTTTCGGATCAATCATATATAGCATCGGATATAGAAATCAAAAATTAAAAAATCATTATAATTTTTTTCTTAAAATTTTTCATTAAACATATCATTTTCCGGAATAAATAGGGCGTGTGATTGTGCATCCCTCATAATCTTTCCTTCCAATCTATTAGAGGAACCAAGTGGATTTTTTTTAATCTTGGGATCAGCTTTTCAACCGACCTAATCTTATTTATCCTGTCCTAGCTCATGTATAATTCAATTGGTTAGTATGGTGTTTCGCAAAGATGGATTACTTTTAAAAGGAGGTCGGATAACCCGGCATGGTGGGGTATGAGACGGGATGGATTGCCACTAGCCCAAATTCCATCCGGATCGGAGGTCTCGATCGGATAGTTGGCCAGTTAGAGTCTTGAACTAACCCCATCCAAAGGTACTGAATGTGCAACCTAACGTCGGTCGATCGGCGTACTCCTTACCTTATAGTTCTATCTTTCGAGGCATGGAGTGATCGACCGATGTCCGAGTACACCACGACGGCTTATGTGTCGACCGACGTGTCATTTGCCTATGCACTTGGTGTTCCTTGAGATGATCGATCAGCGTACTCTTTACGGGCGTTAAGGCTCAGAAGTGGTCATTGTCAATAGTCGCACCTACCCTCTGACACCACACAGATAAATGTAGTAACAGAGTCGTCGCACGCCAGCTCGGGCTTGACCATTCATATCTGAATCGTGGAGATCTCGCTGACACAGTACGTTCTTGACAAGCTTTGACAGCCCGTACCACGATGCCCCTTGCATATGGCGGATCATGCGAGTTGCGACGTCGGTCGACGAGTTGAAAGTGATCCCTGATTTTGTCCCCGGATGGGACAAAATGGGGACAAAGGGAGGACAAAAGTTGTCGGTTCCCCCGGCTATATAAGATTTTCTTTCCTTCACATACATGTATGCGTAATATTTTTTAGCTACAGAAGTTTCTTTGTTGGCTCCATCTTCTCCAATGGATTCTGACTTGATCGTTGGAGGGTCTTGCCAGGAAACTCTCCCGGTGGGTTGTTGACGGTCGTCTTTTTCACAGGATATGCGCTTCTTGGCCGGAATAGTTCTCAAAACCACTGCGCGATACCACCATCCTTCTCCATCGACAAGCTATCATCGTCATCGAGTTGGGAGTTCACCTCGCTCTTCGACAGAATCACTTATAAAAATTTTTCGCGTGCCAAAGGTAAATTAAAAAGTATTCTGGCACATACAAACACATCCAAACCATCAGGATTTTTTAGATTTATCGTCCTACGTAAGAGATTTTTTTATAGTGTACCGTTTGAATCTTAATGTTTGATTAATCACTCGGAGAGTAACTAGATCCTCTTTCGTTCCATAACCAACTAGTTGAATATTTATTAGCATAACAATTCGATAGCATCTTACACAAAACCCAATCGAAAAAATAAGAGAACTTTTTACAATCCTTAGTGGTCCAGCCCTAATGTCAATGGCGAAGCTAAAAATTATAATCTCCTTCAATTAAAAAAATACCAAAATAAAAATCCCGAACTGATCCATCGAAAGACTTCCGGACTGATGGCGGAATTTAATTTGATATTTAGATTGGATCAGGTGAACATTTACATATAAAAAATTTAAAATAAGCCCGGCCGGGGTAAAATCAAGGTAGGCGTTATAACCTTCGCCCCTAGCCCCTAGCCCTATCGACATTGTATATTGGACATAAAAGTTGGCTTGAGAGACCCTACAAGAATTAAATAAGACTACGAACAGCAGCAATCACACCCCAAATGTGGCATCGACGAGCTAGCAGATCTGAGCAGCTAAGGTTGACAAATTGTGCCAACTAAATTTAGCAGCTCTTGATGAAGGCGAGCCTGCCGGCCAACCAACCCTCATCAATGCAGGAAGAAGCTAGCTAGCAATTTACCGATGAGCTAGGCATGGAAATGGAGGAGCTAGCTCGCTAGCCACTATAGCTGCCTGCCTGCCTGCCTGCTCATTGCAACTCTGTCAGACAGAGCAAGTGCTCGAGCATTCAATTTCTTCTTCCCCTGGCTGGCTGGCTGGCTGGCTAGAGAAAGAAGCGCACACACATGGATTTGTTGATGGAGCAGTAAATGCCGTACGACGACAACTCACAGATCTAGAAACTGCTCTGAAGTTGGGCGTGGAGGGGAAGTTGTTGTTTTCTTGCTTCATACAGTGAGCTAGCTAGCTAGCTAGCTAGGAAATGGCGTGTGGTACAGATGCATAATGGTTGGCATTTACAAACTCCGGCCACAATTTCTGTTGTGTTCGGTTCGATTGGTTCGGTTAGGAATGGGAAGGAAGGAAGGAAGGAAGGAACAGCTGATAGGAAGAATAGGTTAGGAGTGGGAAGGAAGGAAGGTACAGCTGATAGGAAGAAAGTAGGACGACGATATCATTCATTTTACCCTCATCGCTGATCAACTAGCTAGTCAATCATCATTGTACCCAAAAAAAAAAAAAACACCAATGCATTCTTTTATTGATAAAAATTAATAAATCATTAAGGATGCATTTGTTATTATATTACAAGTTAGATTCTTTTATTTGGAATAATTTTAAAAATGTAACGTAATGAAATCTCAATTACAAAAGTGGTTCAAAATTTGTCATCTCAATTACAAAACTAAAACGATGTAATATGATTACATTTCCTACCCTCTAATCCCGAAACTTATCGGCAGAACCCTCCGCGGCCATGGCCTCGCCGGCCGGCCAACGGCGGTCGCCGGTCGCCGGTCGGTCAGTGGCGTTCGTCGGTCGCCGACCGACCGGCGACGATCGTCGGTCGCCAACCGTGGTCGTCGGTCGTCGTTGTCGATCGTCAGCCGTCAATCTTTGATTACATTACAGGATGGATTACCCCTCACCAAACGCAACCTATGGTTATCAAAGATTACATACTCGTTACCAAACATAGTAATATAATTTTGATTACATTACATTACAAACTTGATTACATTACAGACTCGATTACATTACCACTTATCAAACGCAGTCTAAAATCAATATAATGTAATGTAATGTAATCGGATTGACGGCTGTAATGTAATCGAGTCTGTAATGTAATCAAGTTTGTAATGTAATGTAATCAAGATCACATTACTATGTTTGGTATCGAATTGCATGTAATCTTTGATAACCATAGGCAGTGTTTGGTGAAGGGTAATCCATCCTGTAATGTAATCGAAGATTGGCGGTCGACAACCGACGACCATGGTTGGCGACCGCCGTCAGTCGGCCGACGATCAGCGGCCGCCGCCGGCTACCGGGCGAACGGCCGGCCGGCGACCGACGACTAGCCGGCGGCGGCCGACAACCGACGACCGGCTGGGCCGGCCGGCGAGTGGCAATCGGGCGGCGACCATCGCCCGGGCAACGACCTTATAAGCTGTAATGTAATCGGATTACATCGGTTTTGTTTTGTAATCGAGATTACAAATCTTGAGCCACTTTTGTAATCGAGATTCCATTACATTACAATTTTAAAATTATTCCAAACAGAAGAATCCTACTTGTAATTTAATCTTGATTACATTATAGGATAGATTAACCCCTACCAAATGTAACTTATAAGGATACTTTATTATTTTATTATTAAGGGGATCAAAAGTTAGGGGGCGTTTGGTTTGTGTCATTTTTAATTTTCATTTTCCATTTTCATTTTCCAGAAAAACCGTATTTTCTAATTTTCTAGAAAATGATTTTTTTTTTCATTCTCCAATTTTCTAGAAAACGCTATATTTTTTCTGAAAAACAAAGCTGAAAAATGCAAATCAAATATATTTTTCAAAAAACTACATTTTCTACCGAAAATGAAAAATAGACTGGAAAATACAAACCAAACGCCCCTTAGATATCCGAATTTGAAAAAAAAAACCAGATATCTGTATTTGAAAGTTCGATTAGATTAATTTAAAATTTTATTTAAAAAACATTTTTATTTGTTCCTTTCAATTTCAATTTTAAATTTTACAAATTATTTAAATCGAAACAGCATCAATATAGCAGAAAGCAATTTCTTGATATATCTGAATCAGATATAACCACGCATCTGGACTGATGAAGAGACTGGGCCCAATATTAATTGACTAATGACATCATTAATTGACGTATTCATTATCAATCAATTGAGAATAATTCAAATTTCATACATTATCAATCAAATGATTGGGAATAATTCGATTAATTCGATAACAGATCTAATTAATTGATTTTATATGAATTTGGTTTGCTCGATTTTGATGATAAAATTTGATGATTTGGTTTGTCCAAAAATTTGTTTTGATCAGCTTCAATTATTTGTTTTATTTATTCGATTTAATTTTGATTCTATAATTTATAAATTAATTATACCGATCAAATCGAAATATATTAATATTGATCGATATTTATCAAAATCATATTGTAACTACACAATAATACAGATAAATAAGACAGAGTCCTATATCAATTGATTAATATGTCATAGTTGACGGATGTATTATCAATTTATTAAGAATAATTTGATTAATTTATTAATTGATTGAATTTATCAATTTTATATCTATTTCATGATTTCAATTTATTTAGTTCGGTCAATTTAATTTTAAACCATTGCTCTTCTCTATTTATTATATTTTTATTAACAAATTATTATTATAATAGAATTAAACAAATTTTAATTGAATTGATTAAAAAAATTATATAAAAATATTTTATGTATATTTTTTAATAAATTGAATTTATTTATTTGAATATGGTATGCTAGTCATAAAAGATTAGAATCAGGATTTTTTTTGGAATAAAAAAATATTTTGGATATTCTGTTTTGGCCTTTTAAAAATAAGGACGTCATTTTTTTTTATTTTTCAATTATTTTATTAAATAAATTTATATCTTATTAAAATATATTTAAATTATGGGGTAAAATAAGAAAAAGGTAAAATTACGAAAAGGCAAAATAAAAATTTCTAGGATCGCAAGGCAATTTCCTACTGCACGCGAGCGCCGCGTGCGCTCGGCGCAGCACCGCCGCAGCGCCATCTGTCTGCGCCTCCTAATTTCCCCTCCGAGCCACCGCCACTTCTCGCCGGTAAGCCTCTGGTCCTCCGCATTCCTCGTATTGTACCTCCGTCTCTTTCGAATCCTGCCCTTCTTCTTTACCGTCACTCCTTCTTGCTCGCCTCCGCCGCATCTCGCTTGATCGCGGCGGCGCCTCCTGTAGGCGGATAGTGAATGCGTGCGTGGCTATATATGAGCGACACCGATCATCTCGTGGAGCTATCGCCATTTACCTTGTATCGAGAAACGAGGAAAACCCCCTACCTTTTGCGGGCGTTCACTTTTTTGTTCGATCGTAACCCCAAATTTAGGGTTTTCTAACCCACGTATTTGGTTCCTACCAATATTATCTGAGGTTAATCTTGTTATTCAGGTTTTAGAGAATTTAAGTTGTCATTATTGACGCAAGAACAATTATTCATAACTGATGCACAATTTCTGATAGTGAAACAGGACTACAGGATGTCTGTCTCTTGTTGAAAGGTCAAGTTTTTCAAACGTTTTTTGATTGTAGGTTTCCCTTGTTCTCAAGCTATGTATATCTGATTTGATCATGATTATTTATGCAACTGAAGCATTCTAAACTATACCTACAATTTAACTCCTGATGGCTCCATGACTACAGATTGTTCAAATATCAATTTTCTATTGCATACAAATATCGATCCACAGATTGAGGTTAGTAGCAACATTTTGTATCGCCAATTTTGTTTTTAATGCTTTAATATTTAGATTTACTTGTTGGTTTTTGCGATCTATCATCATTATCTTTATCATCATCATCAAGCAATACTTGTAGTAACTATTGGGGTGGGCTACATAAATCCTATTCTCCATTGAGCTCTATGCAGCACCATATCACTAGTAATTCGCATTAATTAAATTAATTTTTATTCCATTAATTAATGACTAAAACTGTTTCACCATATGGTTGATAATGATGGTAAGTATCTGAAATATAGTGAATCGTTACAATCCATTATGTTCTGTTTGTGTATTTGATGGAGTAACTTAGTGTTTTGATCTCTATCACAGAAGCAAGCTTTTGATGATTGCTCGGATAGTGCAGCTCATACAGAAGTTCTCATTTCTGCATTAAATAATTTTGTCTGGGCCTCTTCTGAAGATGAAACTGATGTCATGAAGTGCGACGATGCTTGTCATTATTTCTTATCTAGTTGGAATCTACGTATCCATCCAATCTTTAATTTTTATTTTTTTACTTTATAAATTGGACTTGTATCTGCAAACTGAGGATAATCTTAGTCCCTTACAAAGTTAAGAATACTAGTTACAAATTATTACATAAATGTTAACATAGATTTTTTGTTTTTCTTTGATATTAAGTAGACGACCTTCTCCTAGTTCGCCTACTAGGTAAATCCGGGGCATAACTTATACACACTCGGAAGGTGATCTCTAGAATATTCATCCCTAGTGGAGTTCGAACCCGATTCTTTTAGTTATTCCTCCGAATGGTTTATATGGTAACATAGATTCTTGATTGGTGGGAACATGGACTGAGTTACAAACATTTAATAGGGATGGGGTAACTTGAGGTTAGAGTCCAAATTTGAACTTATTTCTCAAGACCAGGAGGAAACTGAAAAATACAAAAGTGATAATGTCATTCCTAGAATGGTTGGTATCATAGCAGTGCTATGCTATGGAACCTAACCTGCTACTTGTCTTTCTCACATCATGTTTTGAAGAGTTCATTCTCTTGACGGGATGCTTAATTGGTCATCACTGATCCGCTAACATGGAAACAGCAAAGAAGGTGAAGTGTGGAGCATTAATATATGGCTAACAATGAGACCACGATGAGACCACGAGAATTGATAAGTATGAAGCTTCCTTAATGGATTGGATGAGGTTATACATGCCTATATTATATGGATTATTTATCATTTTTCACTTTTTTGGTGATTTAAGGGAAGCATTGGAACTAATTTGTGAAGATGTAAGATATATAATGAGAACATCATAGCCCCCGGGGCTATGGTGCAGCGGTAAGGTCGCTGGTAGTTAACCCAGACATCCTTGGTTCGATCCCCAGCTACGGCGCATTTTGCAGGAATTTTTCCTCCAAATGGGGCGCGAACCCTGGGAGGCTGGGCTTCTAGACTGCCCACCGCGAGCTTCCCGATGCCTGGTTTATCATAATGAGAACATCATATATAAAAGAGTAGATGTGCTTTTGCCGTTCAGTTTAAGGACATTAGTATCTTCTTTTTTTCATGATCGAACGACAGCGTACACCTATTTTTCATTACTTTCCTTGCTTTAATCTATGACCTATTGTTGATTCCTCGGCAACAGCACCAACTGAAAACCATGCAAGAAGTCCAAATTCAGTGTAGTTCGAATAAATTGTAATAAGATTGAGTTTCTTTAGGCCAATGAATATCAATCTTTAGCTCTGAAACCCAACTTCCTATTCTGCAGATTTATGTTCTGGTATATACTTGTTTGTGGTTATATTGTGTTTTCGGTTTAAAAGGAGCATGCCGATTTGCATTTACAATTATCACCTGAATGCAAACTTTGGCTATCCAACAAGATTGCTATTGTATGTTCACTGTGTGTATCAGATTATGAAGCAGATGCTACAAAGTTTAAGCTGGAACGAGACCAGACAATCACACTACAACTAATTCTGTAAGGCAAAGAATTCTGGCAGAGCCAATTCCATGCACAAGGGAGTTCCATTGATCCTTTTAACTTGAGTAAGATGCCTCCTTCCATTGTTTACTTGCTGAAACAGAAAAAGTAGATCATGAACCTGTACCGAAAATCTTGTTTATGTTCTTTTGGCTCTTAGATTGATGTAATTTGATATAGGGGGGGGGGGGGGGACCTTGCACATCTCTTTATTACTGTAATTTGGTGCCTAATTAGTAATCATATGGCACAACAACAATAACAGTTAAGTTTTTATGTTGTCATTTTTAGCCGATTAAGTTCACTTATTATTTTATCATCTTACAATGTCATTAGGGTGGAAAAATTATTATGCCATTTTAAGTAATTTGACTTGGTAATCCATGGCAGTAACTAGTACTATTTATGCCTTCTATCTAGCACAAGAGAGCCTCAACTCTCCCCCAACGTCATGGAGCTCAATCAGCACTCATGGTCTATCGACTTAAATCCTCTCGGCCTCAGACGTCTTATTCGACTAGTAAATTATGATTTGCCTCCCTCTGGACACTTATGGGACAGGGATCAGGGGACCGTTAAGGTGACGATTCCACTTTTTTGTTCAATCTGCACTCATGGTGCAATTTGATGAGGCAGAGAGGTCTTCTGTCCTGATTGCAACTGCAAAAACCTTAATGTCGATGATGATGTTGAAGACGATGATAATCGAACGGGATCCTCTGGGTAGAGGATCCCTGTCCCGCCTGTCCCACACTCGTCGGTGATGGCCGGTGAGTCATCCGATGGACGATCGGACACCACTAATAATTTTTTATTGTCGTCCCGAATCAAATGATATCTTGGGATAACGGTGAATCGGTTGAAATCGTCATATTACGATCTCGTCGGATTCGACGGTGAATATGACGAGATCGCAATTGCGATGGTCTCCGACGGGTTTATCGTACTTTCCAGGGTATAGTTTTGTTCGGGACGACAGTTGGAGGTCGCCGATAGTGTCTGATCGACGATCGGACGACTCGTCGATCATCATCGACAATTGGGACAGAGAGACAGGGATCCTCTTTGGGACAGAGGACCCCGTCTCGGATCCCTATCTCGATGATAACAATTGCAAGTGGCACCCTGATTGACTTATTTTTTTTATAAAAAAAACTTGAGTAGAAATTATTTGTAATTTTTTAATTTTGTTTTGTTTTTATTGTTGGCCAAACTCCAGCTGAGTCCAGAATTTGCTTCTTAAAACAAGCAACGAGTTCATTCTTCTCTGAACAACAAAAAAGCAAAACGTAAGGCATTGACTTTGGAAAAGGCGACGATGCGTGCGTGCGTGCGTGGGTTCCTGATTTTGTCAACGCACGTAACCGCGTCAGGTCCACGTGCCCCATCTGACTTCGCCCACGTCCTACGCACAACAAGCAGCGTCGACGCAACGTAACGTACGTAACCCAAGGCTTCAATACTCTCCTTCCCTACGTAACGGCTCCAATACGACAAAGTAAACCCTCTGTATTACTGCCGTGTGGTAAAGAACTAGTAATTAAGACGAGAGATTAAGCATTAAGTGTACTTAATCATGAAGTCCTCATGCCTTAATTACTTTGATTCTATTTGTTTTGGCATGGGAGGGTGTTTTTATAAATATCATTCAAATGTCTGGGCTTTATCTCAATTAATTCTGGAGAAAAACGATTTTTCCTTTTAGTTCGTCCAACTGCTAACTTTCTAAAGTTTTTTATCTCATCGGAAAAAAATCTTTATAATAAGACTCAAATCATGGAGGCCGTAGTTGGCCTAGGGCATGATGTTGTTCTTCTGGATAAGAAGAAGCTTATCCATAAATCTATGGGCAAAAGAAGGAAGCCCAATCAAAACACTATTTCTGGTTTTTGGATTGTCATCTTTGACATAATTGAAAGAAAAAAAATTATAATAAGTTATTCTCTTTTGACTTTGTGCACCAACTTCCTTCCTCTAAACAAATTATACGTTCTTCAAATTATTTTTATTATGTTTCTTTTACTTTGGTAAGAATATAATAAACACTCCAAGCAACCAAATTTATTTAATTTATTTTAGATAAATATTTCATTCAAAATCCAATCAAAAGGTTATCGACGTTGCAAGGAATGGATTAGAATTCGATATAATTGTATATTATATTTGTTATTTGTTGTTTTCCTTTTAATTTTAAGCCACGTGGCAATGCAATTATTCTATTTAAGCCCAAGAGAGCCTCAGCCCTTCTTTCCCAATTGATCAACTCCAACTTGCTTTCATGGAAGAGTTCGAGGAGGCGGAGATCTTATGGCCCGACGATTCCGGCGGCGGCGGCGGCGGAAAGACCAGGGCAGTGGCTCCGGCGACCATCGGAGTCAAGACTCCATCTCGGTATCGCGGGCATGCTGATGAATACGCCGCCGCCTACGACGACGATGACGGCGGCAGCTGTGTCATTCCGCCGCATGTCATTGTGGCGCGAAGGGCCGTCGGCGAGAAGATGGACTTGTCGGTGTGCGTGGGGAACGGGAGGACGCTTAAGGGGCGCGATCTCCGTCGAGTTAGGAACTCCATTCTCAAGATGACCGGATTTCTCGAAATAGGATCAGAAGAGCTAGTCATTTCCTAGTCATTTGCTTTTAATGGAAGAGAAATTAATTAGTAATTAAATGTAAGTAATTAATAAATTTTCCATTAATATTGTATTCATGGTCCTTTTCACGTGACTTAGTATATTATTATTATGTGTTGCATTAATTAAATGAGAAAAAAATACGAGCCACAAAGTCATTGTCAGAAGCATTTAAGGAGCTAATGAGTAGGATGAAGGCGTAAATTAATTAATTAATTAAGTTTAATTATGATCAATGCACCAGGCTTTAAACTTGTATGTTTGTATGACACAAGTTAAGACTCCTTTTGGTGCGGTGAAATTGTTTCCTAAAAATAATGACAATATATAGTCTTTCTTTCACCTTCTAACTTTAGATCTTTCTCCGACAAAAAAAAAAAAAAAAAAAAAAAATCTTCGAGGCTATGATACAGTAGTAGAGTTATTAGTTATTATCTGAGATATTCACGGTTCGATCTCTAACTACGATATACTTTACAGAATTTTTTTTTTCAAATAAGACATAAATCCTGGGATGCTGGACTTGTAGATTACCCATCGCGAACGCTTCTTTATTTATCCTGGTAACTAGTAGGAAACTTTTATTGTATTCATGGTCCATCTTTATAATTTTCGACATATAATTATGGAATGTTAGACTTCTGGACTACACGTCATGAACGTTTTTTGATTTACCCTAGTAGTCGATGAAAATTTTTTATGAAACCGAGTTAGTCATCTCATATTTTACTTTACCCAACCAGATTAATAATTAAGGATCGGATATCCATTCTGATATATACCCATAAACAATAAAAAAAAATAAATACCTTTTATATTAATATTTGTTTCTTCCTTAAATCCAATTATTATTATTTGACAAAATCATAATAGAATATAGAATTGATTTCTGCAACACTTTAATGCACGACATCCAACCCCAATCGATTTACCAATAAAGGGTGCTTGTGCACGCCTGGCCACCAAGGTTGGCTGCCTCCAACTGTCTGATCTAACCCAAACTATAATCCAAGGGGGTAAGATGAACTAGAGGGGAACGAGACTAAATTTCGACCGAAATTCGACCATCAGTGATCGCGACACTACGTCTTGTATCGATTCGAGACCGTCGCGATATATTTTAACCGATTGAGGCTTGTCTTAATTGATTAAGGTTGATGCCTTGATCGTTTAAGGCTTGATTAAGGCTATGGAATTGTTGTAATTATGCATGACCCTTAATCGATTAAGGCATCTCCTTAATCGATTGAAATCATAATTGATTCATCAATTCTCGTCTCCTAATCGATTAGTGTCGATGCAATTAGTTCATCAATCAATTGAGAGACCAACACGTACGGACGTGCAATATATCATTCACACTCACACATATATACTGCGCATCCTATCTTGCACGTCCGTGTGCGTTGGTCTCCCAATTGATTGATGAACCACTTGCATTGACACCAATCAATTAGGAGACGAGAATTGATGAATCAATTATGATTTTGATCGATTAAATATTAATATAATCTATTTAAAATTAAATTCTCTCACTCATGTGGTTGATTCTTTTGCTAAAATTTGTTGCAATTCCATCTTTATATAACTTGATAACTTCAACTTAATTTTCTCAAGGGCAGGTGATAACCGAGAATTCTGTTGCCAAGAGCAACCTAAATTAATTATAATGCAATGATGAAGAATGAGCCGGATGGATCAGCATCACCATTCAAGAGAGGCGGGATAAATTAATAAAATGTTATATTAAATTAAATTATTACATTCTCTAAATTTAATTAAATTGTATTTTATTCTTCGAAATCTTGATTATGTTTTATTCTCCCTAATATTGATTATATGCAGATAATTACATAACCAAATTAATTTATGAATAAAGTTACGTATGATAATTTAAATTAGACGCACCTAAGCCACGGGAACTCTAACATCAAATTCTAAACAGGATGAACTCAAATAGAAGAAAACAAGATGTTTCATCACATATAGCAGAAAATAAATGTAAAAGTTAAGAGGATGAACCCCAATGCAACGGCATCATATTACGCGAAAAAGATCTATAATTAAGGAAAGGAATATCTTATTACAGGCAAAGAATTGAAGATCATATAATTAAGGAGAGAGATATGCTCATTATGGATAAAGAATTGAAGACATCATAATCAAGGAAAAAGATACGTTGATTTGATTTGATTTGTATGATTAATTATATATTCAGTTTCCTAGATTAGATTGAATCGATTGTGTATATATATGTACATCGTCTTCTTGTTTTAGATATCTTTTAATGATCATAGGATTTTTCCTCATGTTCAATCTTTTCTTCATCGTATCAGAGCGAAGTTAAGGTTGGTGACCCTGAAACCCTTCCAACGCTTCCACACAGTTGATTTTTTTTGTTTGAGTTGTTGTCATGGCAGACCAAGACAACAATGAAAAAGGATGTCACGTCCCGAGGAGCCGCTCGTCCGATACCGACCGGACAGCTAATCCCTCGTCCGGGCGGACAATCCGAAAACCTAACCACCATGACTATCTCAGTCGGCTTGTACCGCAACCTATAGGGCTGGAACAAGCGACTGTATAAAGAGAAAAACGGAAACGACGATAAAGCTGCGTACTGGTACGACTTACGACAAAATTAAAACGGAATCAAGGCCTCCATGGCACACAAAAGCATAACTATACTACCCGTGAAAAATAGACGACACAACAGAGCACATCATACAACAACGGAAATGAAAAAAACAAAACGAATAAAGGAAAGGGTACCAACATGTACCACAACCAAAACACAAGACAACAGCGAAAATCGTCTCGAGACACATGAACTGGGACAGGCTGCTGGGCAATCCAGATGATCATCCTGAAAGGAGAAAAACAAGGCTAATGGGGTGTGTCCAAAGAACTTAGCGAATACAGTCAGGAAGCTATACTAGCAGTAAGTCACCATCTACCACAATAATAAAGATAAATGCAGTAAAAAGGAAATGTTGAACTGAACCATAAGAAATAAATGAAATACATACCTACCTGCGTCGATCCAAACCCAGTAGTATGCATGTCAACCAAGTGCAGCAAACACAACCAAGTGCAGAGATGCAGAGCATGCTCATGATGCAACATGGGTCATCCCTGACGCCAGTTGGCCACCGTCGTGCATCACACGAAACTGAGGGGTAGGGCTCTGACCAGGTCCTCCCTCCACTCAGACAGTCACTGTCGGGAACCACGCGATACCGAACGAGCAGGGTCTCAGACCGGAACGTACCCCGCCCTAGGGAAAAGTTCGCTCCCTCATCCCTAACTATCTCCAGATAGAATAGGGGGCCTGCTGCAGCGCCGCGGGTACGCCACTGGAACTACACGACAGGTCATGTGACAGGTCTAACGGCCCATCTCAACCACTAGGAGAGTCAAAGGTCGCCTACATATGTCCCTACACAAGTAGCAAGTCCGACGACCCATCTCACCCTCCAGGGAGTCAAAGGTCGTCCCCTATGCTACGTGCAACAATGATGCATATCACTATCCCATGCATCATCCACTATCTATCCCTGCTGTCATCTATATGATATGCAGTAGTCCAGATAACCGGTATGCACCAATACCTAAATCCTAACGTAAGGTATAAGGTAAACTGTACATCACCAATATATATAAAAATAGTAAGCAGTAAAGCTAACGGATACAACTACCGTAGCAAGAGTACAGAGATAAAGATATCAGATATCCCTACTGCTAACTATATCTAACTATGCATAAAAAAGAGGTACCCGCCTTGATATAAGAAAGTCTCAGCGACGAGAACCCCCCGTCCAAAATAATAGCTGGGACGAATGGACCAAATCAATGCACTGCATCAAAGAGCAAAAATTATAAATTAACATTCCAAACAAATTCTTAACTAAACATACCTCTAGTTTAATTAGGGTTAATTACACTTAATTAATCCCAATTAAACCCTAACTTCCTAGTCAAAACACCACCTAAATTAATTAGGGTTAATTATAATTAATTAATCCCCAATTAATCCCCCAATTCAAAAATCCAATCCCAACCATATCGACATGATCAGAAACCTCCAAGAACCACAGATTAACAGAACTCGAACCAAGGACTGGGAGCAATACATCCAACACAACATATCATGATTTAAACTAATCGGATCATAGACAAAACGTAGCCAATTCCTAACACAGAACCTAATCCAATACGATCTACCAATCAAAACACACAAAGCAAACCAAACTCACCTGATCAGAACCACTCACGCGAGAGGGAAGAACACTCTGTCTTGATCCGATCCAACTCACAGATGAATAGCCCCGTCAATGTCTAGTTAGACAACATGACACCTTGGACACGGTACTAGTAGGAACAAGAGTAGACAATATTTATCAAGTTTCATTTAAAAGTGCTACTAATGTTTCTGCTAAGTGTTTCATGTCAAAAGAAGAAGAGTCCACCCTTTGGCACCGGAGACTTGCACATGTGAACATGAAGAACATCCGGAAGTTGGCCAACAAGGGATTGGTTCGTGGCTTACTAAGCATCAAGTATGAAAAGGACAAACTTTGTGATGCATGTCAAATGGGTAAGCAAACAAAAGCTGCACATAAAGGTAAAAGCGTTGTAAGTACATCTACTGCTTTAGATTTACTTCACATGGATCTATTTGATTGTAGTACTATCATATCATTGAATGAAAGTAGATATTGCTTTGTAATCATTGATGATTTTACTAGATACACATGGACCTACTTTTTAAAATATAAGGACCAAACCTTAGATGTGTTCATTTCTTTTTGTAGAAGAGTTGAAAATGAAAAATCATCAACAATTAAGACAATTAGAAGTGATCATGGAGGTGAATTTCAAAACCAACGGTTTTTAGAATTTTGTTAAGATAGAGGGTATAGGCATGAGTTCTCTACTCCTAGAACACCACAACAAAATGGTGTTGTAGAGAGGAAGAACTGTGTCCTACAAGAGGCTGCACGAAGCATGCTTAATGAGTACTCACTACCGAGTTACTTATGGGCTGAAGCTGTAAATACAGCTTGCTATGTGCAAAATCGAGTCCTCATCCATAGGTTTTTAGGAAAGACTCCCCATGAACTTTGGTTTGAAAAACCACCTACGGTTAAACACCTTAGGGTGTTTGGTTGTAAGGTATTTATCCTAAACACCAAGGATCACCTTAGAAAGTTCACGGTAAAGGCTGATGAAGAAATACTAGTCGGGTACTCCCTCGTTAGCAAAGCCTACCGAGTCTACAACAAGAAATCTAGATTAGTTGAAGAATCTTCTGATGTTGTCTTTGAAGAAATTTCAAAAGTCAATGAACAATCAGAAGATGAAGTCCAATTCGAACTTATGAGACTAAGTTTGAATGAAAGTCCAAATGTCATTGATGGTGATGAATCCGATGACGGTGAGCCTAGACAACCCATTGATCAGCCGGATCCTGAGGCTGAGCCAGTGTCTAGTGAAACCATTCAAGAAGCACCACCAACACCTAGGCAGACTAGATTAGTCTCTAGTCATCCCCAAGACTAAATTGTCGGTGATATTCATCATGGGGTTAGAACTAGATCATTCTTCCGGAATGAGGCTAATGAAGTTGCTCTAATTTCCGAAATTGAGCCTAGAAAAATTGATGAAGCATTAAATGATCCCGATTGGATCATTGTAATGCAAGATGAACTAGGTCAATTCGAAAGAAGTCAAGTTTGGAACTTAGTCCCTAGACCTAAGAAGACCACCATTATTGGAACTAAATGGGTCTTCAAAAACAAATTGAACCATAAGGGAGAAATCATTAGAAACAAGGCACGCTTAGTAGCCAAGGGCTATAGTCAAGTTGAAGGCCTTGATTATGATGAGACCTATGCTCCCGTGGCACGATTAGAATCCATCCGATTGATGCTTGCATTTGCAGCACATCGTGCCTTCAAATTATATCAAATGGATGTCAAATCGGCCTTCCTAAATGGTTTGATTAGAGAAGAGGTCTATGTCGAACAACCTCCGGGGTTTGAGAATACCGAATTTTCAAACCACGTGTTCAAGCTCAAAAAGGCACTCTACGGCCTTAAACAAGCACCCCGAGCTTGGTACGAGCGGTTGTCGACATTCTTAATTGAGAAAGGCTTTGTAAGAGGCCAAATAGACCCTACACTATTTCTACGTAGAGATGGTGACAATATTTTTGTAGCCCAAGTCTATGTCGATGACATAATTTGTGACTCAAATAATAAGAGCTATTTAAATGAGTTCATTGGGCACATGGAGAGTGAATTTGAAATGAGTCTAGTGGGAGAGTTGACTTTCTTCCTTGGACTTGAAATCAAACAAACTCGCGATGGTATCCATGTGCACCAATCAAAATACACACAAGAAATGCTTCGGAAATTCAATATGAGTGATTAAAAAGAGGTAACCACTCCCATGGATACAAATACAAGATTAGATAATGATGAGAGTGGTAAATCCGTTGATTTGACTCAATATCGGAGCATGATAGGTAGTTTGCTATACCTCACAGCTAGCCGACCTGATATTCTTTTCGCTGTGGGTATGTGCGCTAGATATCAAGTTTATGCCAAGGAATCTCATTTAATCGTTGTTAAGAGGATTTTGAGATATCTTAAAGGCACAATTGGAGTCGGTCTTTGGTACCCCCGTACCGAATCTTTTGATTTAATTGGCTATACCGATTCTGACTACGCTGGATGTAAGTTGGATCGGAAAAGCACAAGTGGGGGTTGCCAATTCCTAGGTTCATCCTTAGTTAGTTGGTCAAGTCGGAAGCAATATTGTGTTGCTCTCTCCACGACCGAGGCAGAATATGTTGCTATGGGAGAGAGCGTATCACAATTGTTGTGGATGATTCACACTTTGGAGGACTATGGATTAAGCTATAAGGGTGTGCAAGTGTTATATTGAAGTACGTCACCACTTCATTAGGGATCATGTAGCCAGGGGAGATATTGTACTCTCACATGTAGAGTCCAAGTCAAACCTCGCTGACATTTTCACTAAACCACTTCCCGAAAATGAATTTAGTTTTCTAAGAAGGGAGTTGGGAATTTGTCGCGCTTCATAAACATCAAAATGCATTCAAAACCCTTCATGATTATTTCAAATTAATGGGAAACAATTGTAAGATCGTGTACGGTACGTTAGAGGGGGTGAATAGCGTTTCTTTGATTCTTTCAACCTACGTTGTTAGTTTGCACAGCGGAAATACAAGATAATAAAACCAACAATAAAGAACAAACGCTAACAAATCGTATTTAGTTGGTATCCACCCCGGCCGGGTGACTAATCCAACAATCCGTCGGTGGATCACTCCCCGGATAACCTCCGGCTATCACGTGTCGCTCCTTGTGGGTGGAGAAACCTCACCACAACACCTTGGACGCTTTGTGAACACAGTAGACTACTAACCGGCTTTACCCAAGCAGGTTTCGTCAAGAAACTCAGCCACCACGACGTCCTTTTTAAATAGGACTCAGGGTTGATTTCTCGCTACCAGTCGACTGCCCCCATGGCAGTCGACTGGTGCCAGCCAAATTCGACCGTTGACACTCCTAACGTTCGAATTTGCCAGCTCACCAGCCACCTACCAGTCGACTGCCCCTGGTCCAGGCCAGAACCCTTCTGTGAGTTTTATCAGTCGACTGCCCCAAGGGCAGTCGACTGCCCTACTCACTCACATAGGATTTCCCTTCCCGAGTACATTTCACTCGCACTCGTACCCTCACGACTCGACTGACTCTTCCACAGCAGCCTCGACTGTTGCCTTCGCGCCCTCTTCATCTTCGGCTCCCGTCCCTCGGATGCACGCAAGCCTTCAGCTTGCCTTCATGCCATCCTTCACGCATGCCTCGAAGTCCGCGCCCATCAGCTCATCGTCCCTGCTCTCCAAGGTCCCTCGGGTGCACACAAGCCTCTAGCTTGTCTCCATGCCACCCTTCACCATACCGAGGTCGTCCAGTCAAGTCCATATGTGTAACCTGTACAACCTGCACACTCAACATACACATATGAGATAACAAGGGAAAACCTAACTTAAACCCTTTGCCCAAACATCAAAACCTATGGTCACTCCGGACCATCTTAGGGCCGATTGCTCCAACAACAATTGGGTAACTTTGGAAACATCTCACACAAACTATAAGGTTTACCAAAACATTTTTATTTGCTAGAAATGGGGTGAGATGTTAGGATCAACTCAATTTCTCAAAATGTCCATGCATCCCTTGTGAAATTAAGTTGACGAGATAAAAATCACTTCGGTGACCAAGTATGGGGAAAACCAATGCATAACATATGTGTATTTGGCTCCATGATCATACTTGGACATTCCAATCAAAGAAACTTGATTGGAAACTTGAATTTGATATAAACTTAGTTGAAATTGCTTGGATGATTGTTGATTGAGTTTGACTCCACTTGGGTGGAGCAAAGTGATTGTTGGACCTATAAGGACCTTTGATCCTTGTTCAGGGATCAATCTTAGTCAAGGAATCACTTTCAAGATCGATATTCTTCATCAGATTCTATCAAAAATCGTGTAAAAGTCTGAAACTGAGAGTTTCAGATCGTATCAGGGAATATCAGGAACCCTGATCGGTCACTGGACCGATCAGGAGTAGGACTGATCGGTCCCCGGACCGATCTGGCTCCCTCCTGAGTTGATCGGTCCACGGACCGATCAGTGGGGCAGCAGAGACTTTGCGAAATTTCGGCCAACCATTCTGTGCTTGCCTGGATCGGTCCCTGGACCGATCTGGCACTCTGTTGTGATCGATCCACAGACCGATTAGGGGGTTTCCAGGATTTCATCCGACCCTACTGTTCGCTTCCTGATCGATCAACCGATCGATTAGGAGCCTGCCTTATCGGTCACCCGACCGATCAGGACCAGGCCAGTCCGATCAGGCCAGAGCCTGATCGGTCTGGACGTTATCAGATTGAACGGTGATCCGTTCGGTCACATTTAATTTTGGTTGGTGGACCGATCCACCAACCAATTAACTCTTCCAAAACCCCTTTTCTCCCGAGCCCTAGCGCCGAATCACTACTTGTGCCTTTCATCTCGTGCGAGGGCCTTCCCTGCATCTCCTTCCTTCTCTTGCGAGTAAGCGTGTGTGCGATTCAGAGAAGACCTTCTGCGAGCCTCTCCTTGTCTTCGGCAAGTTTCTTTTTCTTGCTCACGGGTTTGCACTGGTGGCTTGCGTCGAGACCTTTCTTCTGCGCAAGCTGCTCTTCCAATTTTCAAGAACTTCTTCAATGGCACCAAAGTGAGTTTTTGGTTTAGTATTTCTTGCAAATCAGTTCACAGATTGTGAGTTTGTTCTAATCAAATTTTTGTCTTGTGGTGCTGGCCGTGATCCATTTGTGTCATATGTTACCTTTGATCAAACGTCTTACCCTATGATTATCACTCTATGATCAAATCTTGGTTGATTTTTGGTTAAATTCTTATCTTGATTGTGTCGTGATTATGTTCATTGATTGGGTCTTACCTTGTTGGATCAATTTGATCGAATCTTATTCTTGTGATTGGTGTCATGATTTGGTTTACCTATCTTGATCGAATCTGTTTATTCAATCTCTAGAAAATCATCTAAGGGTAAAGAACCCGCCGAGGGCAGCGCGAAGGGGAAAACCCCTTCGTCATCAGCGCCCTCCAGAAGGCCTCAGCCTTCCTTGAGCTCTCACTTTCCAAATGCGGCCTGTGAACAGGCTTTCCAATCAAGGACCTTTAAATTGCTACCGTGCAGAACCATTGATGTCCACTTTCTGACCGAGCACTGTCCTTCGATCCTGGAGATAGTCACGTTTTACAACCTCGGTTTTCTCCTCTCTCTGGAGAGACCTATCAATTATGACTTTGTCTCCGAATTTTATAACAATCTTCAGCAGGGACCTCAGGGGGGCTTCGAGTTCACCACTCGAGTCGCCAAGAGGAACCTTGACTTTTCTTACGAGATTCTAGCTAAATATCTGGGTGGTCGATGATCATTCAACCTGTATTCGATTTATCCCGAGCTTCCTGATCCTCTATTGGCCCCTTTTGCGGGTGTTACTCCCGAAGGCATCTATCAGCACTTCTTTGGTCATCGCCGCCCAGCCGGTCTCGATGAGTTGGGTCTTGATTTTCCTGACCTTTGCAGCTCTATGTCTGTCTCCTGTTGATTACGTCTTATTCAAGGTTATCACAAACTGTATCCTTCCAATCACTTCCAAGCCCTTAGCTGAGATTCGACCCTATCATTGCCTTATGCTTTACGGCATGCACCACCGCTTGGACTTCGATATTATGGAGAGCATCTTCTAGTCCATTTTATCCTATCGTGAGCCGAGCCGTCGCACGGTCTACATGCCATTTGGTCATGTCATCACCGATTGGCTTATGTCAGTCGGTGTTGATGTCACCAAAGGCAGGATAGTGCCTATGGTTCGACAGGATTGTCGGCTTGGTCGGCGGGCATGTGCCAAATCAGGCATTATTATTCGAGAGCACGATCGGGCCTTGGTTTGGAAGGATGGGCGAGGACTCGGTGACCTACCTGGGGGAGCACCACATTTCAGGCACCACCCGATGCTGCTGCACCTCATGAGGCTCCTGCTGCTGCTGATTACTACGATGAGCCCGAGCCGGATCTGTGCTGGCAGATTTCAGAGCTGGATCAGACCTTCCAGCATGATTTTCAGTTGCGAGAGATTTACCGCGAGGAGGTCCGCTCACAGTTCCGATCCATCGATCGCAGACTTACCTCAGTAGAGTCGACTGTCTCCGAGGTTAGCACGTTGCAGCAGACCTGGTACGGTGAGTGGCGCCGACATACATTTCCTGGGGATGCGCCTTCCGGTAGTGCTGCACCTGGGTCCGTGGATGCTGATGATACGCTGGATGATCCGATGCAGGCTGACCCCCCCGCTGATGACTGATACTTTCTGTGGCTGTTTGTGATTTGTCTTGGATTGCCTACCTCTCAGGCTGTATACCTAGTGACTTGACTTATATGGCCTTGTGCCACACTTGCTTTGACTTCGATGCACTTGTATGCATCTGTTTCGTTGTTTGGTTTTGATGACTTGACTATGACTTGATTTTGCTGGATGATGTATCATTTGATACTTTGCATTTGCCTTATCATGCTTAGGATGTTGGCTTATGTGTGCTTCCATGTTTACTATCTGTTTATAGGCCTCATTCTATATTGCTATGTTTATACTTATGATGCTATGTTCATATGCTGCATGTGATTGCTATATCTTGATCTATCTTTTCACATGATGCCATATGTTTTCCAAAATTACATCCAATCTTTGTTGTTCTGGGATACCCCTAGGGTTGAGAGGGAGTATGGTTAAACTTAACGGCCCCTCTAGACCCTTTTCGGTGTTCGACAAAGGGGGAGAGTGTGGTTGGTTAAGTTTAGGATGATTATGTTGTAGGGGGAGGATCTTGATTCCCCTATGATTCTGAATTTGAGGAAATTTATTGAAATATCTCTAAACTTAAAATCGGGTTGTCAAACAACAAAAAGGGGGAGATTGTTGATGCAGTCTAACCCTGATTGTTGTTTTGGTGTTGACATCGATTTTAGTTTAGGTGGATGATTATGATTATGATTAAGTCCTGATCAGGGATTAGGCATGATATGAAAAATCCTAGCTTGGAGGGCTAGGTGTTGAGAAAATCCTAGCTTGGAGGGCTAGGTGTTGAGAAAACCCTAGCTTGGAGGGCTAGGTGTTGGAAAATTCCTAATTCGGAAGAGGTGGGTGAAAAGTCCTAGCTTGGAGGGCTAGGTGAAAAGTCCTAACTTGGAGGGTTAGGTGAAAATTCCCATCTTGGAGAGTTAGGTGAAAAAGTCCTGGCTTGGAGGGTTAGGTCCTATCTTGGAGGGCTAGGTCTGGAAAAGTCCTAATTCGGAAGGGTTGGGTGAAAAGTCCTAGCTTGGAGGGCTAGGTGAAAAGTTCTAACTTGGAGGGTTAGGTGAAAATTCCCAACTTGGAGAGTTAGGTGAAAAATCCTTAGCTTGGAGGGCTAAGGTGGATGAAACCCTAGCTTGGAGGGCTAGGTTTGAGTCCCTGGATCGGTCTGGTGACCGATCAGGGATATTGGCACGCTGCTCCTTCGTGGATCGGTCTGGTGACCGATCCAGCGATGACTGATCAGTCTGGTGACCGATCAAGGAGCACACAGTGAGGTTGGAAACCTAATGTGTGGCTCCTGATCGGTCTGGTGACCGATCAGGGAGCAGACAACTTCCTCACTGCCTTGCTTCTGATCGGTCTGGTGACCGATCAGGAAGCACTCAGTGAGTTGAGTTCCCCTGCTGATCTGCTCCTGATCGGTTCGGTGACCGATCTGGATCACTGTACAGATCGTTCCGGAGAACGATCAAGTGTCGCGGACTCCGTCTTACAACCGATCAGGCTGGAGCCTGATCGGTCAGGGAGCTACCTGATCGGTCTGGTGACCGATCAAGCTTCACTCTGATCGGTCTAGTGACCGATCAGGCTTGTGTTGCCGCGAGAGCTGGGAGTCCCAGCTAAGCGGTGGATCGGTCTGGTGACCGACCCACAAGCTCTGGATTGGTCCGGTGACCGATCACTTTAATTCAAATTGCACTGTCAGACGTTCTGATCGCGTCTGACCGTATCCGATTCTCTGCGCTTAGCATCTGATACATAATTTGCTGCTTGATATGTTGTCCTAATACTCTGATTAAGCTGCAGGTGACAGGGAAGGATTCAAACACTCAAGGAGAGTCAATGGAGACCTTTCCGTGGAGAAGGTTTGTCTGTTTTTCCATCTCAGGTTGCAACGGGCACTGGCGCTGGCTAGAGCTACTGACTGGGGCTGGTCTGAGGGAAGCTCAGGGAGTCCAGAAGAGCTCAGTGGTGGCTGGTGGTTGCAGGTGAGCAGCTGGAGGCTGCAGGGAGATGTCGTCACCTGGCGTTCAGGAGAGAATCAAAAAGAGTGGTGTGGAGCAGAGCAAGGAGAAGTTGTTGCTTTGGTTTTCTGCTGCGATTCTTGTTGCGTGCTTGTGCTCCTTGTTGACCATCCACTCTTGAGAAAGCTACTCTGATCTTTGAAGCAACCAGCCCTTGCTTGAACATTTGGAGAAAGGAACAAGAAGCTTCGAGTCCAACAGCGAGAAGACACGGGGAAAGGGTTCTTGCGTGAGATCGTCGCTGGGTGGAGCTCAGAGGGAGCTTGCTGTGTTCTTGTCTTTGCTAAGTGCTAAGTAAGATTTTTCTTGTGTTTCACTGTGCTTAAACCTATATCATTGATTGAAACGCTGTGGAGAGGTTACTCCACCAAGAAGGAGGTTGCATTCTATCCGGTGTTAATCGGGGCTTGATCTGCCGACGATCAAGGGATCACCCACCTTAAGGGCACGCCAAGGAGTAGCGGCAAGTTATCCCCGAACCTTGTAAACCCTTCGTGTTAGCGATCTTGTTTGTTTGTTCTAGTTGTTTTTGTTTTCTGCATTTCTGCATTTCTCTGTTTCCTTTATTTCTTCCGCTGTGCTACTAACAAATTGAGTGCAGAAGTTTGAAAAACTTAAAGTCCAAGTGTTTGGCTATATTCACCCCCCCCTCTCTAGCCATCCGGGTTCCAACATGGTTGAGATCCTAAACCCCAATTAATTATTTGGCAGGTTTAACCCTAACTCCCCGACTCGAAAATCGGAGCTACCAGATCATACCCATAATAAGTCAACAAATCACTCTCATGGTCAACCACAACCATGACTGCGGATCAAACAAATTTCCTACCATACTAACCCAAGTTATTAAATACCTAATCGTCTAGTATAGAAAACGATCTACAAACCTACTAAATTAAAACCTATCCCATTCCTCTCCGAGTGGTAGAGACACAGCCACACGCTGTGACCTACACGTAGGTACCCTATAGCTCTTTAGTATCATGAAAACCCCATTTCATCAACCTACGGTGCCTCCTTTTTAGAGACAGTATAAACCTAGTTTATCTCTGAAACTGATGGTGGCTTTATCTGATTAAGTTGTGGCTGAATCTTCTGAACTTTGGCTGGCTGCATAGGGTGAAGTGCTGGAAGTTCGACCGACTACTAAGGCTGATAAACTGTTGCTTCGAACATCTGTTGAGGCTGTTAAGTTGTAGCTTCGTTCATCTGAGGCGGATAAGTTGTAGCTTCAACCATCTGCTGAGGTTGGTAAACTGAAGGCTGATAGGCTAGTACAGTTGAACTACATATAAAGAAAAATTAACATAACTTCTAACTACAATATCTAGTTATTAAATTTTGAGTAACCACTCGTTATTTCCTAACCTAAATCATCATATTAAGTCAAATCCTAAACCCTAATATGGTTAACCAAACTCAATTCTTCCCAAGAATCAAGTTCACATCACCACATGATTACTACAACAACCTAGTGAAACCTCTCTAAAACAACCTACTCCCTGGTGCCACCAAGGCAATTAAAACAGGGTTTCAACCTAAAACAAATCATCAGATCACCGACTTCGCCTAACTCACCAATCAAAGACACCTATTAACTAACAAACCATAACGTCATAAATCCACCAATAGTTTATCATGCAGATATGGTTTCATGATATCCACAATCCCTATACTATCCTCAGCCAAAACCTACCGAGATGACTCTCTAAAAGAGAAAGTAATTTATCCATCCACACACAAGATCTCTAAATCAAAGATATCCACCTATGTCCTCAATATCATTAATACTTAATGATTTCCTAAAACATCCACCACATACTAATATAACATACCTCTATCATACCGACAAAAGGAATAATACCTTATACACGAGTTATCCTATTTAAAATTTTTAACAAATATTTCTAAAATATACAACCAAATTTCATAATCAACTTACTTGCTCGTCGCCTGGAGAGTCCATTGCCACCAAGTCCCAATACATCTAAGTCGAGAAAAGAACTTCGAAAATCCGAAACCAAGTAAACCGAACAAAACCTTGTAAATCCGAAAATCCCAAAATAAATACATACGACATCGCAAACCTCATAAAACAGACACTTCGATAATCCACCAAAAATAACTCTGTAAAAATCCACAGATAAACTCTATAAAATTCGACAACAAACTCCTACTAAAAGAACTATGCAAATCCCAAAACATAAACATAGATAGGCATCATAACCTATGCTCTGATATCATTAAATTGGTATCAGATACACTCTAAAAAAAATTCGAAACCGAAAACAAACAGGTATCGCAAAACCTACACTCTGATACCACTAAATTGGTATCAGATACATTCTATAAAAATTCAAAACAACAACTCCAAAATTACCTAGACACCCTCGGAAAATCCAAAACACAAATACATAGAGACATCTCAAGCTCCGAGAAAACTGACGCCCCGATAAACCACCAAAAATAACTTCGTAAAATCCACAGGAACCCAAAATACCTCGACAACCTAAGCTCTGATACCAATAATTGGTATCAGATAAACTCTACAAGAATCCGAAACAAAACTTCCGAGTTACCTCGACAACCTATGCTCTGATACCACTAAATTGTCACGCCCCCAGAGGCCCGTGCTTACTCGAAAATTGGACAACACCTCCTCTGTACAGTGGACAATCTGAAACTCATACATACATCATAACAACCACAACAATATAGCTCAGCCACACTCGGCTGGCGTTCACTCCAACACAACCACGCAGTTAAATAATATAACTGACAAACAATAATCATAATCAATATAATCCCTATAGCTAAGCGCAGCAAACCGAAATCCAGTGGAAATAAATAAATACATGTTCGAAGGAAAACCCATATACCATCCAAAACGATAATAAAACCAAAATCGACACTAATACTATAAAACTATCACAAAAGTACAAGAACCAATAATAATACTCAAACTGGGTGACTGGCAGTTGGATCCTCTCCTGGCGGCACGAGACACATCTATCGACTACCTAAAATAAAAAGAAGAATAAGGGGTGGTGAGTTCCGGATGGAACTCTGCGGGTATAAGAACAGATAAATGCATGGTACATAAAAGGGTAAAACAAGCATAAAGACAACAAAGGGTATACAGTCTCCGGAATAAAGAGCATAAACAAAATGCATCTATATAAATAAAACATACCTGCAGACCATGTAATAAGTAGGGGCAAAATCAGAAATCCCCTCTAACACCTCCATAAACGGCTGATACTGCCGAACATATCCAGATCATATAAAATGCAAATCATAACCGTATATGTATGTCAATCAAATGCAACAAGTCATAGCTCAAACAAATGCAGCAAACACAAGCAAAATGCACAATGCACAATATGCATATGATGTCATGACCTGCACTGTACACACACCAACCACCATTAGGTTGAGTGGACAAGATACAAGCGCCAAACACCTGTGGCTATGCAAATACACCACGACAACCGTGGCCCTGATATGAAAACCCCCGAAGCACCTGTGGGGACTCCTAACACCTGTGGAGTATCAACTGTTTGCACACAACCTAACTGAGCGTGACACAACAGGAAAATATACTCGACGACCCATCTCAACCACCAAGGAGCCCGCGGTCGTCGACCTGAATGCTATGATGCATGACTAATATACACCACCTCAATCAAACCCAACACCATGCGAAACAGAAAACACCAATAACACCAAAATAAGGAAACATACGAAAAGCATAATCAGCACCCAAGTAAATAAACATGCACTAATCTACTGGGTAGGGTTATCTAATGTCGACCAAATCCTAGATAGATCAAATGATTATTCTATAGTACACGCGGTACTCTTAGATCAGAAGTTAAGTGATGAGACTGTATAACTAAACAATTTGGAATTATCACTCAAAGGTCAAGCACGAATAAGTATCAAGCAGGAAAACAAGACAAATAGATTTAAGATAAAGCAAACCTACTCAGGAAGTAAAACGACCATGCATTTAAGGTAAACGAAACTACAAGAATCAAGGGAGAAGTACTCGCCTTTAATGTAACCATTCTAACCGTCTTCCAGTCTGAGAGATCGCATCGAGCTGGAATCCTACAAATACAGGTTACGAAACAAAACTAAGGATCTTCAACCAATGAATCATCCTATTATTTAATTAATTAACTTCTAAATACCTCACTAATTGGTTAATCCTAAATTCATATCACACTCTAAGAATTCATCAAATGATTCATTAGTTAAACTAGTAGTTAATCCATTATCATCTTCTTCCAATTGATTAGCATAGCATCAACTAATAATCAACATTCAAGTGAGCGATCATTAAATGAGTTAACTAACCTCTTAATCCAATAATTGACTCATACATATTTAGAACTCCAATTATCAACTACATCTATTAATCAACATTAATTCATAATTAATTTGATTAATTAACCAACCTAATCTAGATAATCCCAATTAATGAAACACTGTTAAATACTACCAGCATTCGATTAAACCTATTCATCAGCCTATAATGAGATCAAATTAACTTGTAATAAATCTTATACCTTCGTCGTTCCCTTCCGCTTCTTCTTCATCTTTGTTAGCCCGATCGAAAACAACGATCAACGGTAAATCAATCTCCCAAGATCTATTGGCTCGCACGCAACAACTCCTCTTCTCTTATCCGAATAAACTCAGTCGCCGCCACAAATCCAAACAGGAGGCTGCCCTTCCGATGAGCTCTCCCTCAGATCTAGTCTCGTCAAGCAAAACCAAGCCACCCACCACGACAAGAAAAGCATTAGCCACAGACGGTGGTCAGCCGGCGAGGATTGTCGTGATAGTTGCCATGCGCAATAGCAGCCCAGTATCGACACCCACCTTTGGCTGGAGCAAGAATGATGATGATCGATGAGAAGCGATGGCGGTAAGGGGGATCGCCAAACCGAGGGAGAAGAGGCTCGGGTAGGATGGTGGTTGAGATCGGGCTGAGAGGAAAATCAGTGGCCACCACTAAACCGGCGATCGAAAACATTCAGCGCCATCGATCCATGAGGCGATTTGGCTCGGCAACAGTGAAAAAGGAGGAAGGTGTCGATGATGGCAAGGAGGAGGCATTGTGCTGGAGAAGAGGATCGCCGGCTTCGGGCTGGCTCAACTCCAGCGAGGGCATGGGGCGACCGGTAGAGATGAGGTCGGCGACATCGGCGCTAGGGCACGGGAAAGAGGAGTTCGGGCGAGGGATTAGGGCACGGCGAGGGAAGGGAAGAGGTTAATATATAAATACTTAAACTTTTCCTTAAATAAATATAATATATATATATTCGAAATATCAAACTCTTCCTTAAATAATTCCAAACCATCTCATCTTGCGTCCAATTAAATCCGTAATTATTTCCAAAAATTCCAGAAAATTCTTCCAAAATTTTCCTCTGATTATTTCCAATTTTTAAACTCCTATTTATGGTGATTTTATATAAATTTATATATATTCCTATATATATATATATATATATTATTCTATATATTTATTTACTATTATTATTATTATTTTTACCGTATTTTACACAAACATCGAAAAGAGTATGATTATTAAGTTTAAACACACCTCCCCCTTAATCAAGGGTCTCTCCCCAAATCCAAAATAATCAAAAAATAATTTTTGAATTGCATATGAGAGGCATATACCATAAATGTATCATGGCAACAATGTATATGCATCATACGGCAATAAGTAGCGCAGCTTCATCAGACTGATGATTGATACAGAAAAATTTCTTATATATCTATGGATGATTAGTTTTCAGAAAAATTTCTGTAATTCTGATTCGTTCAAGATTAGACTGCATTAACAATTAAAATTTCAGGAACATGTTTGTTCAATCCAAAACTCATCCGACCATACGGGTGTAGACAATAGGTATTTCAGAAAAATTTCTCAAACACGACATGAGTTTCTTGACTAACAGTTACTCCTCATCAAGGAACAAGAGTCATGATTCAAACAACATTTATGGATTTGAAAGTTCCATCACAGGTTTGTATCAAATCAGTATTACGTTTTGTTCCAAGTATGATTAGTATGTTCCAATTATAATCGATTTTCCAAGTATGTCCTTGAAATGACCAGTGTGTTCTATTCTTAGAATGATTAGGTTTGTATCATATGTTCCAAGTGTCTTAACCATCATCCTAATTCTTAGTTCTATTGATAATTCATCAAATTTGATGAAGGGGGATCGGTATCGGACTGAGGAGTTTTTGGATCAATTAGGGAGTTCCTTGATCAGAATTGATCTGATCGGTCACCGGACCGATCAGGGTGAGTCCTGATCGGTCGGTGGACCGATCAGGTCGATACAGAAAGTTTTTCTATCAGATTTCAGGAACAAACTTTCAGAAATTCTGAAATCAGGTTTGTTTCAACTCTCAACCACTCCTAAACCTTAATTCAATTAGATTTAATCAATTTGATCTTTAAAAGGGTTTCCCTTAACCAACATGTATTTTCCCACATCAACAAAGAAAAACATTAAAGGGAAATGTTGTTTAAAAATCTTAAGAACAGACATGTTCAAGTTTGTTCAACATATATATCAATTCCATAATCCCTAACTTTGTCCAACAAGTTTGTATCAAAATTCCACAACAAATTTTGGGTATCAATACAATTCATAAGGTTGTATTTTGTCTGACATGCATTTATCTCATTTAGACAGTTTCAAAAACATTTCAAAAACATACATTGATCACAAAAACATGAAGTTTCCATGGAATTGTCTAAATTCTCTATAAGGAGGCAGTTAAAAGGAAAAAAAAACTTAAACTTAGACTTCTTGTCATAGTGAACATTGACTTATCTCTAGTCATGTGTTTGGAGCACCCATTGTCAGCAACCCATGTTGATAGATGCTCTCCCTCAACCAATACTATACAATTCTAAATATAGAGATTTTAGGTACCCAAATTTTGGGACCTAAAGAACCTTCAATGAATGATTTAGGCACCCATGTCTTAGTCATTTTCTTTCTAACTTTTTGAACCCTAGAATCATTTGGTGATCTAAAATGTGTTCTTGACATCAAGGAGACGAAACTAGGTTCTTTAGGTCGGTAGCCTATACCGGCCTTATTGTAGACTGCTCTTTGAGAATTTAAAATCATATCTAAAGTTCTAGAGCTAGTTGAAAACTTCTCAAGAATATTCTTGAGATTTTCAATTTCGCTCCTTAGGGTCTTGTTTTCATCCTTAAGAGACTCACTATGCAAATCGTTAATTACCTTATCCTTAGAGGTTTTCAATTTCTCTACTTATAATTTCAATAACTTTGCTTTGTTCTTAGATTTCTTTAACAAACTAGTTAAACATGTTATTGTCCTATAGCATTTATCTAACTCGGGAGAGATTACCTCTTCATCATCCGAAGATGATGAAGGCGCGGTTGAGGAGTCACTTGATTCGTCTCCACTCTCCTTGGTTGACTCTTCTAAGGCCATGAAGGCCACGTGACAGTAGCTCTTCTCCTCTTCCTTTTCCTTCTTCTTCTCCTTCTTCTTCTTCCTTCTATCACCTGCCACAAAGGCAATCCCCTTCTCCTTGGGGCTTTAGTTAGAGATCTCATGTAGTTCCATTTCACAAAATAAATCCTCTAACTTAACAAATGATAAGTCTTTGGAAACCTTGTAAGCATCCACCATGGATGACCACAAGACATTCCCAGGGAAAGCTTTGAGAACATACCTCACAAGGTCTCGATTTTCTACCTTCTCACTGATGGAATGTAGACCATTGAGGATCTCTTTCAATCATCCATGGAGTTCACTTACCTTTTCATTTTCTTTCATGGAAAGGTTTTGAAGTTAGCTGAGAAGCAAGTCTTTCTTGGCTCTCCGAGTATCTTGAGTGCCTTCGTGAAGCTCAATAATCTTGTTCCATAGGTCTTTAGCACTTGTGAAAGGACCCACCTTGATCAACTGCTCCATGGTCATCCCACATTGCAAGGTGACAACAGCTTTGGCATCGGCTTCCCCCTTTCTGATTTGCTCAGCCGACCACCTTGAAAACTCAAGCTCTTTTCCCTCATGATCCTTTGGAGGGGAGAAACCTTCCTTGACTGAGAACCACATGCTGATGTTTGTCTTCAAATAAAATTTCATTCGGGATCTCCAGTACGGAAAATCAGTCCCATCCAAGAACGGGGGTCTGCTTATGCTGAAGCCTTCTCCTCCCATCGCCATCTTGTTGACTCTCGGGTGTTAGTACGTTTGAACAGAGCCCCAAGCTCTGATACCACTTATTGGTGCTTGGATGGCTATAGAGGGGGGGTGAATGTAGCCAGACACAAAACTTTTCCTCCTTTAAGCTTTTCTTTCTGCGATCAGATTAGCAGCGGAAACAAACACAGCAAAAAGAACAAAACAGATAAAGAAAACAAACCGAGCACGCAAACCAGCCGCTAACACGAGGATGTACAAGGTTCGGGGATAACTTGCCCCTACTCCTTGGCATGCCCGTAAGGTGGGTGATCTCTTGATCGTCGGCAGATCAAGCCCCGGTGAACTCGGATATAATAGAGCCTCCTTCTCGGTGGAGAAACCTCTCCACAAACGCCTCCGTATGATAACAATTAAGCTCACGAGACAAAGAAGGAAAGCTCACACAAATCTCACAGGAATGCTCAAGCAAGAAACTACACAGAGAGCTCAAAACAACCCAGCCAAACTCCTCAAGTTTTCTGTCTGTTCTCTCCCGCTCCTCTGCCTCCCAGTTTCTTCTTAAGCTTCCTCTCCTCGTCGCCAAGCTTCGTCAGCATCCACTGAGCCATAGCCTGACCCACTGACCTCAATGAGCACTCAGTCCACTGAAGACCTCTTCAGCTGAGCCTCCGTCAGTCGCCAGCCGCGCAGGAAGCCGTTGAAACCTGAAAACAGAATACATACAAACCTGCCACGGTGAAAGTCGCCATTGACTCTTCTCCTTGGTTTGTATCATCCCTGTCTAACCTGCACACTGATCAGAGGCTTAGCAAAGCATATCATGAAGAAATCAGCAGGTATCAGAGAAAACGCAGAGAAAAACAGACGCGATCAGAGCGTCTGACAGCGATTTCAAATTAAAGTTCAGGCACTGATCGGTCACCAGACCGATCAGTCACCAAACCAATCAGGGAAAGCCCTGAACGATCAGGCTCTAGCCTGATCGGTCCACAGTGAGAAAACAGGAATCGCGGACTAATCTATGATCGGTCACACTGACCGATCATAGATCAGGGATCAGTCACCAAACGATCCTCAGCTTGCTGGGTTTCCTCCAGCTTCCACCAGCCAACGGCCCTGATCGGTCTGGTGACCAATCAGGTCACTCCCTGACCGATTAGGAGCCATCCTAATCGGTCAGGATGAGGAATGTCGCGACATTTTGATCGGTCACGAAGACCGATCAAGAGTTTCTCCAGAAACCTTCTGAGCACTCTTTGATCGTTCACCAGAACGATCAGAAGCCAAACAAAATGCTTCTGTTCTCTCCCTGATCGTTCACCAGACCGATCAGACTTCCCTGGATCGGTCACCAGACCGATCCACAACAAGGAGTTCGTGCCAACTCCCTGATCGGTCTCCAGACCGATCCAGCGACTCCCAATTTAACTCTAAGTCAAGAGAATGGGCTCCCTAGCCTTCTCTGACTCGTGCTCAGTCCCCCGAACCAAGACTCCGTGCCCAGCTTCACTCACCGGGACTTCATTCAACCTAGCTTCACTCACTAGGACCTGGCTTCACTCACTAGGGTTTCGGTCACCTAGCTTCACTCGCTAGGACCCAGCTTCACTCACCGGGATTTCAGTCACCTGGCTTCACTCACCAGGACCTGGCTTCACTCACCGGGATTTTCTTTCACCTGGCTTCACTCACCAGGACCCGACTTCACTCACCGGGGTTTTCGTCACCTGGCTTCACTCATCAAGACCCGGCTTCACTCACCGGGATTTCAATCACCTTCGTGCCCAGTCCCCGACCAGAACTTAATCCGAATTCACTCAACCAAACTTAAATCGGTGTCAACACCAAAACAACAATCGGGCCAGACTGCATCAACATTTGTGGCGAGGTTTCTCCACCCACAAGGAGCGACAAGAGCTAGCCGAAGGTCTTCCGGGGACTCATTGTAAAATACGGGTAGAAAAAAAATTATATATATATATATATATATATATATATATGTAATCACTATAAATAGGAGTTAAAATTGGAAACGATCAGAGGGAAAATTTTGGAAGAATTTTCTAGATTTTTTTTAAAATAATTACGGATTTAATTGGATACATGATGGGTTTGTTATATATATATATATATATATATATATATATATATATATATATATATATATATATATATATATATATATATATATATATATATAATCACCATAAATAGAAGTTAAAATTGGAAACGATCAGAGGGAAAATTTTGAAAGAAATTTCTAGATTTTTTTTGAAATAATTACGGATTTAATTGGATACATGATGGATTTGTTTTATATATATATATATATATATATATATATATATATATATATATATAAGGAAAAGTTTTTATTATATATATTTATAATTACCTCTCCTCTACCGGTGCCCTAGCCCCATGGCCCAAACCAATCTTCCCTCTCCACCCCGACTTCTCTTTTCCCTCCTCGCACATGCGGAGCAAGCCATGGGAGCACCTCCGCGTGAGTAGCCTTCTCCTCTCCCACTCCGTCGCCCTTTTCCTATCCCTGTTTCGATCGCTCGACGCCAAGATCCGTTGCCAGTCGAGCTTGATCCACGGTGTGGCCCTTTCGCCGATTCACTTTGCGGAGGGGACTTAGGGGGGCACGGACTTGCGGTTGAGGAGATTGAGACCCTCTCCTCGCAATCATCTTCTCCGGCTAAGCGACGCCGCGGAGGAGTGGATTGTGTACTACTTGTCGAGGAAGCCGAGCGTCATCTCCTGACTTCGGCCATGTGAAGCTGCCGTCAACGCCGGTGATGTCTTCTCCCTCTCACCTGACGCCGCACCTGGGTTTCCTTGGATCGATCGAGACGCGTGCTTTGTCCTTCCCTTCTAAGTGCTGCCCTTTTCTCTGTTTCTTCGTCCCTTTGCCAGCGTCTGCGAGGTCTGCCGGCGTGAATAGGCGACGAAGTGGGGCTCGGTTTCGCTAGACGATAACGATGGTCGTCAAACGTGTCTACTGCTGTGAGTTTTCTAGCACAAGTCAAGTAAGGTAGGAGCTGATTAAATTAATCAAAGTTAGAAATTAACTAATTAAAACTGAATGATTAATAGTGTTGGATAGGTTAAGACTAATGGTTAATAATTAGAAGAGCAAACCTCTTGTTGTTAACGATGATTAGAATTGGTGAGGGTATTGGATTTATTAGCTCTTGGTTGGTTAAGGGATTAATGGATGAAATGGTGATTAATTAAGATGATTAATTAAGTGTGTTGGAGCGATTGAGGTTATCGTGTGGTTAACTCTAAGTTTAATTAGGTGGTTATCAATATGTGAGGCTTAATTGAATTATTAATTAATTAATAAGTTGGTTAATTAATTAGGTGATGGATAAATTAACTAATAGGATATTATATTGATGGTAGATATTTAGTTTTTGCTTTGTGTCTTGCATTGATAGGATTCGAGCCGGAGGCGATCTCTCAGACTTGAAGACGGTTAGTACGACATTTACGAGGCGGGTACTTCTCCTTTGGTTCTATAGTTCTTTTACCTTAAATGCATGGTTATTTGATTATCTAGTAGGTCGATTTACCTTAAATCTATTCCTCTTGTTTTTCCTGCTTGATACTTATCCGTGCTTGACCTTTCAGTGATAATTCCAAATTTGTTCAGTTATACAGTCTCATCTCTTGGCTTCTGATCTAAAGCGTACTGTGTGTACGTGTGTACTATAGAATAACCATTTGACCTATCTAGGATTTGGTCGACATTAGATAACCCTACCCAGTAGATTAGTGCATGTTTATTTACCTTGGTATTGATGGTGTTCTTCGTATGTTTATTTACTTTGGTGTTATATGTGTTTTTCGTATCGTATTGATTTCATGTTTTGGATCTGATTGAGGTTGTGTATATTAGTGACATGTATCATGGCATTCAAGCCGACGACCATGGGCTCCCTTGTAGTTGAGACGGTCGTCGGGTATATTTTTCTGTTGTGCCACACTCAGTTAGAGTTGTGTGTAAACAGTTGATACTCCACAGGTGTTAGGAGTTCCCACAGGTGCTTTGGAGTTTTTTCATATCAGGGCCACAGTTATTGTGGTGTGTTTGCATAGCCACAGGTGTTGGGCGCTTGTATCTTGTCCACTCAACCTACCCAATATAGCGGTGGTTGGAGTACTGTGTACAGTGCAGGTCATGACATCATGTGCATATTGTGCATTGTACATTTGTTTGTGTTTGCTACATTTGTTTGAGTTATGATTGTTATATTTGATTGACATGCATATACGGTTATGATTTGCATTTTATTATATGATCTGGATATGTTCAGCAGTATTAGTTGTTTATGGAGGTGTTAGAGGGGATTTCTGATTTTGCCTCTATTTGTTACATGGTTTTCAGGTATGTTTTACTTGTATAGATGCATTTTGTTTATGCTATTTATTTCGGAGACTGTATACCCTTTGTTGTCTTTATGCTTGTTTTACCCTTTTATATACCATGCATTTATCTGCTCTTATACCCGCAGAGTTCCACCCGGAACTCACCACCCCTCGTTCTCCTTTTTGTTTCAGATAGTCGATAGATGTGTCTCGTGCCGCCAGGAGAGGATCCAATTGCCAGTCCCCAGTCTTGAGTAGGTTGTTTCCGTTTTCATTCTCTCGTCGTGTTGAGGTCGAGTTAGTATTGTTTTGTTTCAGAGGGTGTTTGTTTCTCTATAAATGTGTATTCGTACTTCCGTGTTATTTTTTATCTTATTCGTGTCGTTTTGGTTTTATTATCATATCGGATGGTGTTTGACTTTTCGTTAGATATGTATTTATTTGTTTCCTTTGGATTTGGGTTTGCTGCGCTTAGTTATAGAGATTTATGTATTGTGTTTACTATTTGTCAATTATAATATTTAACTGCGTGGTTGTGATAGTGTGATTGCCAGCCGAGTGTGGCTGAGCTAAATTATGTGTGGAATGATGTATGTACGAGTTTCAGATTGTCCATCGTACAGGGGAGGTACTGCCCGATTTTCGAGCAAGCCCGGGCCTCTGGGGGCGTGACAATTTAGTGGTATCAGAGCTTAGGTTTTGCGATACCTGTTTGTTTTCGGTTTTATATTTTTGTAGAGTGTATCTGATACCAATTTAGTGGTATCAGAGCTTAGGTTTTGCGATACCTGCTTGTATTCGGTTTTGGATTTTATTTGTAGAATGTATCTGATACCAATTTAGTGGTATCAGAGCGTAGGTTATGATGCCTATCTATATTTATGTTTTGGGATTTGTGCATTTCTTTTAGAGTGTATTTGATACCAATTTAGTGGTATTAGAGTTTAGGTTGTTGGGGTATTTTGGGTACTTGTGATTTTTACGAAGTTGTTTTTGGTGGTTTATTGAAGCGTCAGTTTTCTCAAAGCTTGTGATGTCTGTATGTTTCTGTATTTTGAATTTTCTGAGGGTGTCTAGGTAATTTGGGAGTTTTTGTTTTGAATTTTTGTAGAGGTTATCTGATACCAATTTAGTGGTATCAGAGCTTAGGTTTTGCGATACCTGTTTGTTTTCAGTTTCGGATTTTTTTTCTAGAATGTATCTGATACCAATTTAGTGGTATCAGAGTGTAGGTTTATGATGCATATAGGTTTACGGTTTCTTTAGAGTCTAGCTAATATCAATTTAGTAGGAGATTATTTTTCAAATTTTCTAGAGTTTATCTGAGAGTTTTTTATGGGGTTATTTTCGGTAAAATATCGGAGCGTCTATTTTACGAGTTTTGCAATGTCGTTGGTGTTTGTTTTGGGATTTTTCGGATTTACGAGAATTTTGCTTGGTTTACTTGGTTTTGGATTTTCGAAAAATTTTTGGTGTCATTTTCTTGACTGACATGTGTTGGGACTTGGCGGCAATGGACTCTCCAGGCGACGAGCAAGTAAGTTGATTAATTTGTTAGTAGTTGTATATTTTAGTTATACTTGTTAAATATTCTAATAGGCTGACTAGTGAATAAGGTATTAACTCTTTTGGTTGTTTTGATAGAGATATATTATGGTGGTATACTGCGGATGATTTTAGTTGTTCATGGAAAATGTCGAGTGTGGGTGATCTTAGAAAATAAATTTAACTCTAGGGGATATTGTGAAAATGAACATTGGGAAACGTTGAATTTTCGATTGTCTGTGTGGATGACTTTATGGTGGATCAGGAAGTGTGCCAAAGGATCTCAGGAGGACTTCTCCCAGAAGTTTAGATGGTTCATGGAGTATGCCAAAGGATATGGAGATGGATTTGAGTCTCAATCCTAGGGATTTGATACATTGAATTTAAGTATCATGCATAAAATATGACATTGGGGGTCATATTGCATGGAAGTTGGTGTTTGATATGTAGATGTCATATAAACCAATACTAGGGATGCATTGTGGTTTGGTATGGGTAGATACATCAAGAGGAGGCCGAAACTAGGACTTTAGGTCAAAGTTCAATTGAACCATTTAGCTAGTTTTGGATTTTGTGTCAATCTTGGGATTGGTGATATATACATTTTTGAATGTATTTTTTCCAAGTAGATATGGGTACCACAAACCTCTCCACAAAATTTGGAAATTTTTGGAGATTTATGGAATTTCTGATACATTTCTGAAATTGGGTCAGAAATGTTAAAAATGGGATTTTCAGGGTACCAGTCGATTGGTTCAGGGGGCAGTCAATTCGTAACAGTACTGCTGTCAAAGAGAGACTAGCTACTGTATGGTTTTTCGATGGGGATCAGTCGACTGGTAACTGTCACACTTGACTGATAAAGGTTGAAACTGGTTTTCAGCAATCAAAAAGTGTCATAATGCTGTAAAACAAGTATATAATCTTATGGAGGATTAGTACACTTTGTTTATGATCATTAGAGGTTAAAGGATCTAATAAGAGGGAAATTGTTGGAGTCCTTTTGATGTGTGACAAAGGAGGAGAAGTGTTGGGTTTAAGTGGGAAACCAAACACGCCTTTGTAAGAAATCCTAGGTCAAGGAGGAGCTTAGGTAAAGGGGGAGCATTTTTGCTCATTGGTGGCAAAGAGGGAACCTTGAAGAGATTCTTAAAAAGTCTTTGTAAGTCCAATGTAGGGGGAGCCTTGGAGAGGTTTTAAATAGCCTATTTTAGTAAAAATCCTAACACTTGGGGAGGTTTAGGTGTGAGGATGCCTTGTGATAGAATCTATGCATGTTTGCATTGCATACGCATTGGCAGTATAAGTCCAAGGTGAAGCATTGACAACGTAAGTCCAAATGGTTATTAGCATTATATTTGCTATTTGTTTTCCCTAACTTAAACGTATTGCCAAACATCAAACGAAGTGACCATGTGTTTTGATGTTTGGTCAAATGGTTTAAGTTAGGTTCACCCTTGTATTTGATATGTGTATTTGAGTGTGCAGGTCTGCAGGATACACATGGACTTAGTCGGACGTCTTCGGGTCCGGTGAAGGATGGCATGGGGAGACGAGCCATGGGCTTGCATGCATCCGAGGGACCGTGGACAAAACATGGACGATGAGCCGAGGGAAGTGAACTTCGAGGCATACGCGAAGGATGATATGGGGAGATGAGCCGTGGACTTGCATGCATCCGAGGGACGAGAGCCAAAGTCGAAGAAGGCTTGAAGGCAACAGGTCGAGGCTGCTGGAAGCAGGAATGATGAGCCGAGGGAAGCGCACTTCGAGGCATATGCGAAGGATGACATGGGGAGATGAGTCGCGGGCTCGCATACAACCAAGGGGCGAGAGCCAAAGTCGAAGAAGGCTTGAAGGCAACAGGTCGAGGTTGCTAGATGAAGAGTCAGCTAAGTCGTGAGGGTTCGAGTGCTGAGAGAAGTATACTCGGGAAGGAAAACCCTAGGTTTAGAGGAGGACCAGTCGACTAATGCTTGGATCAGTCGACTGATGAAGTGCACAGAAAGATCAGTCGATTGATCCTTGGATCAGTCGACTAATGGAGGCTGGAATTCGAACGTTGGGCTGTAATGTTCGAATCCAAGTTGGATCAGTCGACTGGTAACGGCTCTTTTTAGCCATGAGCTCTATTTAAGAGAGCTCGGTTTGGCTGGGAAAGAGTTGACGAAATAAGCTTGGTTAGAGCTTATTAGTAGTCTTCTAGTGCTCAGGTGTTGTCGGGAGTTGGTGGCGAGGTTTCTCCACCCACAAGGAAAGACAAGAGCTAGCCGGAGGTCTTCCGGGGACTTATCCACCGATGGATCAGGATCGTCCACCTTACGGACAGTCGTGGAGTAGGAGCCTCATCTCCGAACCACGTAAAGGTTTGGTGCCAGCATTGTTTTAGTTTGTAGTTAAATTTTCCGCTTGCGCTTGCTAACACGTGTACGAAGAAATCGCGATCGAAGTGGGTGAACGTCTATTCACCCCCTCTAGCCGTACATCAAGGTCCCAACATATATATATTAAGATGATCTTGATAATTAATGATCTTGATAAATTAAGATGATCTTGATATTAAGGTTAATTAATGATCTTGATAATTAAGATGATCATAATTAAGTCTGAAAATTTAGTTTAGCTAGTGTTATTTGTTAAAGTAGTTAAATTATACTTTTGATATAGGATGTTGATTTGATATAAGCATTTGGACAAGAGATTTATCTCGATACGGTCTATATATTTGAGGCGGGGTACTTCTTCTTTCGTTATGTAGTTCGATTTTATTTTAAATGAATGGTTATTTTATTTTCTGAGTAAGTTGATTTATCTTAAATCTATTCTGTTTGTTTTCCTGCTTGATACTTATTCTTGCTTAACCTTTAAGTAATAATCCAAAACGTTCAGTTATACAGTCTCAACTTTTGGTTTTTGTTCTAAAGAGTACCGCTTATACTCATATATTGTAGAATTATCATTTGACCTATTGGTTTGGTTGGCATTAGATATATCATACCTAGTAGATTAGTTGTATGTTTTGGTATTGATTGAACGAATATATATCGTATTGATTGTAAGGTTTTAGTTTGTTTGAGATTGTGCATATTAGTGACATGCACCATAGCATTATTCGAATGCTAATGACCATTGACTCACTTGTGAATTAGATAGGTCATTGGTCATATTTCCTATTTTGCCATGCTCCGCTAGAGTTGTGTTCAGGTAGTTGATATCCCCTACGTGTCAGGGGTCCCCATAGATATTTTTGGAATTTTATAGTCACAGATATTATGACTTTTCATGCATAACTATAGGTATTATAACTTCTCTGCATGTCCACAGATTTTTGACATTTGTATCTTGTCCACCCAATTTACCTAGTATAGCGGTAGTTGGTGTGTGTATAGATCAGGACATTGCATCATGTACATATTATGCATTGTATATTTTGTTTGTGTTTGTTGCATTTGTATAAGTTATGATTGTTGCATTTGATTAACATACATATTTAATTATGATTTATATTTATTATATGATTTGGATCTGTTCGGTAGTTTATGAGGTATTATGGAAATTTTTGATCATGCCCCTGCGTGTTGCATTGATTTTCAGGTATGTTTGCCTGTACAGATGCATTTAATTTATATTTTTTATTTCAGAGACTATATACCCTTGATTTTATATGCTTGTTTTATCCTTATTATACCATACATTTATCTATTTTTATATCCGCAGAGTCTGCCTGGACTCACCACCCCTTACCTTTATTTTGTTTCAGGTGATTGATAGATGCGGCTCGTATTGCCAAAAGAGGATCCAGCTGTCAGTTCCTTAGTGTCGGTGATTGTTTTATATTTTTTTATTAGACTTGTCTTTATTTTCGGTGAATGTGTTGTTACTTTTATGTCGTTAGTAGACTATTTTTAGTTTATAGGTTTAGAGTAATGATTTTGTATTTTTGGACTTGGTAGGTATATTATTGGACTTGAGATTTATTTAGGATGTATGTATTTTTTTTCTTACTATTCTTTATATTACGTGGTCGTGAGATATAATCATTTTGTTTTTGCGATTGGTAGCCGTATTGGCTGAGCTATACATGTTATTGGTGTGAAGATATATATACGAATGTTTCAGATTATCTACCGTACAGGGGAAAGACTATTTATTTTTCAAGTAAGCATAAGCCTCTGAGATCATGACAAATCGTTATATGAAAAAGGTTAGGTCATCTTAAAACTATACTCTTAGAACAAAACATGAGGTCATCTAAAATTTTCAATTAATTTAAAAAAATCAGAAAATAAATAATAAAAGTTATCTACCCGAAGAAATCTTTGTAAGTCTAAATTGATTCTATCAAAATTATAGGACATAGTATATAATTTCAGTTCAAACAAGTAAATATTATAAATCAAGATAATTTCATCAGCAATATGGTACAAAATAAAAGAAAACAAGTTAGTTGAATGTGTGAGTTGCGATGGCTAAAAGTAGTCATCCATCAATCTTGACTAATTAAAACTATGATACCAGATATCCCTTGATATATATATATATATATATATATATATATATATACCAAATGATATAAAATGAAAAAGAAGCACAACACATATCCGACTACTAGGTAGAATCCGTTTTTAATATACGATACATAACAATACTGAAAATGGTTAAGAGACTACCAACCATGGTCGATCATTTATAGAAGTTCATCTATCTTAATTATTTAACACTTTTTATACCCTTGTCAAAAGGAATGACCGAAAATAACTAATATACGATAACCCTTTACAATCCTCATGAAATCAAAGATTCAACAGTAATTTACCAAAAGGTGTATCTAAATATTGGTATTTACCAAAAAGCGTCTCATGGTTTCATTTTCACCAAAGAGTACACTAATTTTAGTGAACTTACTCTTATACCCCTCCTGCTATGCACTGTCTTTCTCTTTCTCTCTCAGTAACAAATTCCGAGACGTCGGCACGTGATGTTTCAGACTTTTATTTTAAAATAATATATTGGGGATCGGCGCTAAAATAAAAACACGTAAGGTAAAACCGAAAAAAAATATTTCAGTTAAAAAATATCTCATCTAACTTATTTAAAAATATAAATAAATAATTTTTATATTTAATTAATAGAAATTAATATATTAAATAATATTTAATAAATTCATTAATGTAAAAAAAATTTAAAAAAATAAAAAGAATGAGCGTTTTATATTTAATTAATAGAAATTAATATATTAAATAATATTTAATAAATTCATTAATGAAAAAAAAATTAAAAAAAATAAAAAAAATGGGCGTGGGCCTGAAATCTGTTGATTTCAGGCCTACGCTGGGCCTGAAATCAACAGATTTCAGGCCCACGGGGCCTGAAATAATTTATTTCAGGCCCACGCTGGGCCTGAAATAAAAATATTTCAGGCCCAGCGTGGGCCTGAAATTTTTTATTTCAGGCCCACGTTGGGCCTAAAATCTTTTGATTCAGGCCCGACGTGGACTCAAAATTTTTTTTCTATTTTAAAAATATATTAATATATAAAAAAACTTATCAAAACACTTAATTTCAGATTCAAACGCAGGGCCTGAAGTCATCCCAAGAGGGTCTGAAGTCAAATAACTTTAGATCCTATAAATAATTAATTTAATAAATAACAATTAAATATAAACAAATATTTTTAAAATTAAAAAATTTTTAGTGCCCTGGGGCCTGAAGTCATCAGACTTCAGGCCCAAGGATCAGACTTCAGGCCCTCCATCATTGATATAAAAAAAAATTTTATAAAAATGTTTAATATATAATTACATATTATATAGGAGTAGTTTAGGTATATCAGTAAGTTTAGGTGCCGAAACATCTAATAGGAGTGGTCTAGAAGATGAGATTTTGGGTGCCGAAACATCTAATCTTGCTGTATCACCAATGTTATAGGAGTGGTTTAGGTATATCAGTGAGTTTTGAGCAAAACTCACTGATAGACCTACCATATTTGGAATTCTGAAAACCCTATATCAGTAGACAGGGTTGAGCTAGGAGATGAGATTTTGGGTGCCGAAACCTCTAATCTTGCTGTATCACCAATGCTATAGGAGTGGTTTAGGTATATCAGTGAGTTTTGAGCAAAACTCACTGATAGACCTACCATATTTGGAATTCTGAAAACTTTATATCAGTAGACAGAGTTGAGCTAGGAGATGAGATTTTGGGTGTCGAAACCTCTAATCTTGCTGTATCACCAATGCTATAGGAGTGGTTTAGGTATATCAGTGAGTTTTGAGCAAAACTCACTGATAGACCTACCATATTTGGAATTCTGAAAACCCTATATCAGTAGACAGGGTTGAGCTAGGAGATGAGATTTTGGGTGCCGAAACTTCTAATCTTACTGTATCACCAATGCTATAGGAGTGGTTTAGGTATATCAGTGAGTTTTGAGCAAAACTCACTGATAGACCTACCATATTTGGAATTCTGAAAACTCTATATCAGTAGACAGAGTTGAACTAGGAGATGAGATTTTGGGTGCCGAAACCTCTAATCTTGCTGTATCACCAATGCTATAGGAGTGGTTTAGGTATATCAGTGAGTTTTGAGCAAAACTCACTTATAGACCTACCATATTTGGAATTCTGAAAATTCTATATCAGTAGACAGGGTTGAGCTAGGAGATGAGATTTTGGGTGCCGAAACCTCTAATCTTGTTGTATCATCAATGCTATAGGAGTGGTTTAGGTCCATCAGTGAGTTTTGCTCAAAACTCACTGATATACCTAAACCACTCCTATAGCATTGGTGATACAGTAAGATTAGAGGTTTCGGCACCCAAAATCTCATCTCCTAGCTCAACTCTGTCTACTGATATAGAGTTTTCAGAATTCCAAATATGATAGGTCTATCAGTGAGTTTTGCTCAAAACTCACTGATATACTTAAACCACTCCTATAGCATTGGTGATACAGCAAGATTAGAGGTTTTGGCACCCAAAATCTCATCTCCTAGCTCAACCCTATCTACTGCTATAGGGTTTTCAGAATTCCAAATATGGTAGGTCTATCAGTGAGTTTTGCTCAAAACTCACTGATATACCTAAACCACTCCTATAGCATTGGTGATACAGCAAGATTAGAGGTTTCGGCACCCAAAATCTCATCTCCTAGTTCAACCCTGTCTACTGATATATGGTTTTCAGAATTCCAAATATTGTAGGTCCATCAGTGAGTTTTGCTCAAAACTCACTAATATACCTAAACCACTTCTATAGCATTGGTGATACAGCAAGATTAGAGGTTTCGGCACCCAAAATCTCATCTCCTAGCTCAACCTTGTCTACTGATATAGGGTTTTCAGAATTCCAAATATGGTAGGTCCATCAGTGAGTTTTGCTCAAAACTCACTGATATACCTAAACCACTCCTATAGCATTGGTGATACAGCAAGATTAGAGGTTTCGGCACCCAAAAACTCATCTCCTAGCTCAACCCTGTCTACTGATATAGGGTTTTCAGAATTCCAAATATGGTAGGTCTATCAGTGAGTTTTGCTCAAAACTCACTGATATACCTAAACCACTCCTATAACATTGGTGATACAGCAAGATTAGATGTTTCGGCACCCAAAATCTCATCTTCTAGACCACTCCTATTAGATGTTTCGGCACCTAAACTTACTGATATACCTAAACTACTCCTATATAATATGTAATTATATATTAAACATTTTTATAAAAAAATTTTTTATATCAATGATGGAGGGCCTGAAGTCTGATGACTTCAGGCCCCAGGGCACTAAAAATTTTTTAATTTTAAAAATATTTGTTTATATTTAATTGTTATTTATTAAATTAATTATTTATAGGATCTAAAGTTATTTGACTTCAGACCCTCTTGGGATGACTTCAAGCCCTGCGTTTGAATATGAAATTAAGTGTTTTGATACGTTTTTTTATATATTAATATATTTTTAAAATAGAAAAAAATTTGAGTCCACGTCGGGCCTGAATCAAAAGATTTCAGGCCCAACGTGGGCCTGAAATAAAAAATTTCAGGCCCACGCTAGGCCTGAAATAAAAAATTTCAGGCCCACGCTGGGCCTGAAATATTTTTATTTCAGGTCCAGCGTGGGCTTGAAATCAACAGATCTCAAGCCCACGCGCCATTCTTTTTATTTTTTTTAAATTTTTTTTACATTAATGAATTTATTAAATATTATTTAATATATTAATTTCTATTAATTAAATATAAAACGCTCATTTTTTTATTTTTTTTAATTTTTTTAATTAATGAATTTATTAAATATTATTTAATATATTAATTTCTTTTAATTAAATATAAAAATTATTTATTTATATTTTTAAATAAGTTAGATGAGATATTTTTTAACTGAAATATTTTTTTCGATTTTACCTTACGTGTTTTTATTTTAGCGCCGATTCCAAATATATTATTTTAAAATAAAAGTCTGAAACATCACGTGCCGACGTCTCGAAATTTATTACTGAGAGAGAAAGAGAAAGGCAGTGCATAGCAGGAGGGGTATAAGAGGAAGTTCACTAAAATTAGTGCGCCCTTTGGTGAAAATGAAACCATGGGACGCCTTTTGATAAATACCAATATTTGAATACGTCTTTTGATAAATTATCGAAGATTCAATTAGACAAGAACACCGAAGCATTTTTAACTCATCAAATTTGATGCGACTACCTTAAAAAAGAATTACTACTACCACCTATCTATGCATGGGATTAGACCACAACCAACTCATTCATTTTCTCACTTAGATGACTCGACGATGGTATAGAGGAAGTCAAAGTGGTGGGGGTGCCAAGGAGGACCAACTCTTGCATCTTTAACTCATTCAGCTATTGCTCACGGTCAATTTCAATGATAAGGGGAACCACAAGATGAGAAAAATGCTACCAACGATCCATGTGACCTTTTTGGTGCTACAAAGGAGCTTCTTGATCATAGTGGCAGCCTTAGCCGTGGCGGTCCTACCTCATGGGATGATCGTAGATTCCCACTAAAAAAAACTTATTTTTACTAACTGAATTAGCCATTGAAATTATATTCAGTCTCTAATTAATAACGAAATTTAAATTTTGTCATTATTTGGTCGCTACTTTAGCAAAATAATAGTGATGGAATATTTTTCGGTCACTAAAATACTGATAAAAATTAACTACCATTGCTAAAATTGTGACAGAATATTTTTTCCATTGCTAAGTTAGCGACATAAGTTAATTTCTATTAATAAAATAGCGACGGAAATTAATTCCGTCAATATTTTAGCTATTTTTCCCACACTTATCACTTTCTCAATTCCTTCATCACCCATCTCCTCTCTGATCCGTTCTCCCGATCTTCGATCTCTACTCGGATAAGCTTCTCTCCCACTCTGACCTCCTATCACTTCCTTGTCGGCATGGCAGACGAGGAATGACTTCATTGTGGCCGTGATCAGGTCGCGCCTTGATCGCTGCCTCGAGGTGAGGTCCCTGGGAGCGACCTCGTCTGCGTCCTTATAGCCGACGATAATCTGATGTATATGGAGGAAAAAGATATAATTTATTACCTTGTGTTTTTTTTTCAATTTGATTGTTGGATATTGTAGGTGAAGCAGACATATAATCATCATCATCAGATGGATATATATTCAACTGATTGTATGACCACTTCAAGTAATCTACTATATCTATGTCTTTCCCTCTGAAAGAGAAGAAAGACCAAGTGACGATCCTTTGTCGGTCCATCTGTATATAGAGAAGTGAAATAGATTGTTATTGATATAACCCTCTAAGATGGTTGCATATATTTCAGATTGACTTCTCTTGCTGAAAGTTTCTGACGATTTAATGGTGCCACGAGCTGAGTTTGTTGATGCAGTCTGGTCCTGATTTTTGTTTTGGTGTTGACATCGATTTTAGTTTAGGTTGATTATGATTCTGATTATGATTAAGACCTGATCGGGGATTAGGCATGGGATGATTGAAATTCTAACCTGGAAGGTTAGGTGTTGAAACTCCCGATGAGTGAAGCCGGGTCCTGGTGAGTGAAGCCAGGTGGTGAAAAGTCCTAATTCGGAAGGTTGGGTGAAAAGTCCTAGCTTGGAGGGCTAGGTGAAAAGTCCTAACTTAGAGGGTTAGGTGAAAAGTCCCAACTGGAGGGTTAGGTGAAAAATCCTAGCTTGGAGGGCTAGGTGTGGAAAAGGTCTAACTCGGAAGGGTTGGGTGAAAAGTCCTAGCTTGGAAGGCTAGGTGAAAAGTCCTAACTTGGAGGGTTAGGTGAAAATTCCCAACTTGGAGGGTTAGATGGAAAAATCCTAGCTTGGAAGGCTAGGTCTGCGTCCCTGGATCGGTCTGGTGACCGATCAGGGAGGTTGGCACGCTGCTCCTTAGTGGATCGGTCTGGTGACCGATCCAGCGATGTCTGATCGGTCTGGTGACCGATCAGGGAGCAGGCTGTTGTCTTGTTGCTTGGCTCCTGATCGGTCCGGTGACCGATCAGGGAGCAAGCAACTTCCTCACTGCCTTGCTCCTGATCGGTCTGGTGACCGATCAGGGAGCGAATAGTGAGTTGAGTTCCCCCGCGGATCAGCTCCTGAACGGTCCGGTGACAGATCAAAGACTTAGGATCTGATTTCCGGGATTACTGTTCATCAGACCTGATCGATCTGAGTGACCGATCAGGCTTCACTCTGATCGGTCTGGTGACCGATCAGGCTTGTGTTGCCGCGAGAGCTGGGAGTCCCAGCAAAGTGGTGGATCGGTCTGGTGACCGACCCACAAGCCCTGGATCGGTTCGGTGACCGATCACTTTAATTCAAATTACATTGTCAGACGCTCTGATCGCGTCTGAGCATATCTGATACACTGCGCCTGATCTCTGATCCTTGATTTCTTGCTTGATATGCTGCTCGAACCCACTGATTAAGCTGCAGGTGACAGGGAAGGATTCAAACACTCAAGGAGAGTCAATGGTGGTCTTTCCTTGGAGCAGGTTTGTCTGTTTTCCATCCCAGGTTGCAACGGGCACTGGCGCTGGCTGGAGCTGCTGTCTGGGGCTGGTCTGAGGGAAGCTCAGGAGGTCCAGAAGGGCTCAGTGGTGGCTGGTGGTTGCAGGAGAGCAGCTAGAGGCTGCTGTGGGATGGTGACCTGGAGCTGTGTGGAGAAGACTTAAGCGCCGGTTGCGAGAAGTCTTCAACAACTCTGCTAATCAGTATTGCTGTAAAGTTTTGTGCTTGCTGCGTACTAGTGTTCTTGCTGTTCCATCATTCCTGAGCAAGCTGTTGAGATCTGAGAAGCAACCACCCCTTGCTTGAGCACTTGGAGGAAAGAACAAGAGGCTTGAAGTCCAACAGCAAGAAGACACGGAGAAAGGGATTCTTGCGTGAGATCGTCGCTGGGTGGAGCTTGGAGAAGCTTGCTGTGTTTTTGTCTTTGCTAAGTGCTAAGTAAGATCTTCCTTGTATTTCATTGTGCTTAAAACTATATCCTTGATTGAAACGCTGTGGAGAGGTTTCTCCACCGAGAAGGAGGTTGCTTTCTATCCGGTATTAACCGGGGCTTGATCTGCCGATGATCAAGGGATCGCCCACCTTAAGGGCACGCCAAGGAGTAGGGGCAAGTTATCCCCGAACCTTGTAAACCCTCCTTGTTAGCGATCTTGCTAATAGTGTTAGTTTGTTTTGTTTCCTTTTTTTTCTACATACTCTGTTTTCATACTTCCGCTGTGCTACTAACAAAGTGAAGTGCAGAAATTCAATAAGTGTTTAAAGTCTAAGTGATTGACTATATTCATCTCCCCCCTATGTAGCCATCCGGGTTCCAACAGAGTTGACTAGCCAAAAGGTTTTTTCGATAAAATGCATGCATGACCAGAACTTCTCAGATTATTTTGACTCTTGATAAATGATTGTTTATTTACATATTGGTAGGTTTGTAGGGAGAAAAAAGATAGAATGTGATATTATGCAAGGTGTACCTCTTATTGGAGAATCAAATACAAACATCGATTGTTGGAGAATTAGATACAAAGATCTAATTATGATTTGGATTTTGAAATTATAAATATTATAGTTATGACAATTTATATTCTACTATAAATTTTCAAGAATAGTTTAGTTTCCGGATTTAGTTTAGTTTCTAGAATTAAACATTGGTATTTCTTATATAGTTTTCTAATTCAATAGAAATGATACAAGAAAATTTCTATCTATTTGTTTTGTCTGTCATGGTATCAGAACCCTTGATCACTTCTTTCTAACAAAATCCTAATTTCTTCTCTCCCTCGTCCCTATGGCCACTGATCAAACTCCTGTGACCATCCACAATTCTGTCAATCCTCATCAACTTCCTCCTCCTTCCTCAGGTGTCTTTCATGCACTTTATGAGTGGCTAGCCTCACCAATTTCCTCCTCTTCTCTCATTACGTTTTCCAGTGTCAAAGCCTCACCTTATGAGTGACATCAACGTTTAGGATATCTATCTGAGTTTGTTTTTAAACATTTAACTACCAACTTGAATTTAGATTTATCATTCAGTCCACATTCATTTTATTGTCACGATTGTCATTATAATAAAAGTCACAAAATATCATTTTCTCAATCTTCTATTGTCTCTATTGCTCCTCTGCAAATTATTTTTTTCTGATGTCTGGACCTCCCCTATATATTCCATTGACAAATAAAAATATTATGTTATTTTTGTTGATCACTTGACCCACTACATTTGGTTTTATCCCTTTCAATGCAAACTGACATCTCTTCAATTTTTCCACACTTCAAAGCTCATGTTTAAAATGTTGGTGCAATCTTCTTTAGGTCAAGATTGACCAGTTTGACTAAACTCATGTGAGCTTGAGTTTTGATATTTGACAATGATGTTTGGATGATATGTGAGATAAGTTAAGTAGGTCAAAGCTGACCGGAGACTTGACAAGTGAAGACCTAACTATGGTTGGGCAAAAAGAAGTCCTAGTGGGACTAGGTAGACCTAGTTGGGAACTAAGTGAAGTCCAAGTAAATCTGGGAAGATCTCATATTGGCAAGATGGAAGTTACTGAGAGACTAGAACTAATTGCGGTTATGCAAAGTGAAGTCCTAGTGGGACTAGGCAGACTTAGTTGGGAACTAGAGAAAGTCTAAGGTGGATTAGTTGAGAACTAAACACTTGGCACGAGAGAAATCCTAGTGGGACTAGGAAGTCTTAGTTGGGAACTAAGTCAAGTCCAAGGTGAGTTAGTTGGGAGCTAAACATTTGACACGAGAGAAGTCCTAATGGGACTAGGCAGACCTAGTTGAGAACTAGGTGAAATTCAAGATGGGTTAGCTGGGAGCTAAACACTTGGCACTAGAGGAATCCTAGTAGGGAACCAGGCAACGGAAAGTCCTAACAGGTCATGGTTGACCGAAAGTTGGGCAAAGGGAACCCTAGACTTGGTTTAGACGAGTTAGGACATAGACAATCGATTAAGTAATCGATTGGAGCACTATTTCTCGTGAGAAATAAAATGACCCGTAATCCATTAATGGGTGATCGATTAAGAGCAACACCAATTGATTGGGTGGATTTTTATCGCGAGAACAGAAGCTGCCCTAATCGATCAGGTGATCGATTATGGATATTGTTAATTGAGTGGGTGATTGATCAAGGCATCTCGCGAGAGCACAATAAAGTACTGAATCGATTGACTAATCGATTAAGAAGCCTTAATCGATTGAGTGAACGATTAAGCTTTGAAAAGGAGTCATTGAACGACTAGATCTGACGTGGTAATCGATTAAGAACCCTAGGTCAGTGCGATATAAAGGGTTTTTTCATACAGGTTGAAACAAGAACTTCTCTTCGTCCTTCATCCATTCTTGTATGCTCTTGAAGACAAGTGCTACTACATTTTCAAGCATCAAGGGGTGATTTCAAGCTAGAAGAAAGCAAGAAGTCATTATTGTAAATCTTGTAAGGTTTAATCTTGTATTTGCTTGTTCTTATTGTATTTCTTTATGTAAGCTTATACAAGGCTTCTCCGCCTCCATATATGAAGGAGATATTCATAGTGTTTGTGAGTGTGAGAAGAGTGGATCTTTGGATTAATCACCTCAAGGAGGTGGATACCAAGTAAATCCTAGAGTGTTAGTATTTGCTCAAGTCTTCCACCTCGATAAATCTACATCGAGCAAAGATCGAAGCTAATCACTCCTCCTCTAGCTCTCTATGTGTTCTAACAAGATTGAGCTTGGTGATGGGTTTGTGGATGTTGTTACAAGAACAGGTGATGATGTGTGATGGTTGGGATGAAGGCACAGGTGGGGAATATGGGATCAGTTGTGGGTTCTGGATAGATACCACAATGCTGGAGGGGGCAACCAAAAGTGTTATGCCTGAGTGAATCATAGATAGCGTAGATGAGGGCGGAAGTAGAAACGAAATCAAGTGAAACTGGTAGACACATTAAGATGAGGAAGGTTGACGAGTAGACATAGGAAAAATAGACTCGATAAAACGAACATGACGAGAGATATAAACTTTCAAGGTAGTGGGATCATAACACAAATAGGCACTTTGGGTGAGAGAATATCCAAGAAAAACACAAGATGCAGAGTGAGGATCAAGTTTGTTAGAAGAGTAGTGGCGAAGCCAAGGGTAGCTAAACCCAAAAGCATTAAGTTTGAAATAATTGGGAAGAGAGCTAAACAATTTATGGTAAGGAGATACCATACGAAGGTAAAGAGGCAAGGGATAGGGGAGAAAAACTAGTTCCAACAATCTGACGATGATAAGGCTCAAAGAAATCATTGTGTTCCAGAGTATGAGGTGGCGACGTGAGATGTGAATTCCATGTTAACCTAGGAACGAAGATAAAATTGTGTATGTTGGATCAAAGAAAATGATAGAGGGGGGGGGGGGTGAATATCGTTATAAAATTTTCGGACTAAGAAAGAGCAAATACGCAGCGGAAAGAAATAAAGTACACAAGAACATAAGTCGATTTTTTACTTGGTTCGGAGTCGCAGTCGGCTCCTACTCCAAGGCCTTTGGGCAATTCTATATTCGGAAAGATTCTTACAGATTGATAGTACAGATATAGAATTTGAAAATTAAATCACAACACTTTCGTAAATTTAAACTTTACCGACGCCCGAGATGGATCAAATTCCGGAGCAGAGGGTCGTCGTCGGCGCTGAAATCTAGAAATGGAACTTTGTCGGAGCACAGCGCGTGAGCGAAAGTGTTTGGAGCGTTGGAAAGAATGGATGGAGAAGTTCTGTTTGAAGCTTCGAAGGCCCTTTTATAGGCTTCATTCGAGCGCCTGTGATGATGGGGGGCGCCCCTATGGACTTGGTCAATCTTTATCTCCGCGCCGAACTCGTCGCAGCTGATAAAACCTTTGACCAAGGCACCCTGGACCTCCCGGGCGCCTGAAAGAAAGTTTATCTCTGCTTCGAACTCGAAACAGCAAATACAGCTTTCAACTTGGGCGCCTGTATCATGCATCCCGGGCGCTTGAATGGAAGCCTATTCTGCCTTCTTCACGAAACTGTCATTTTGTTCTTTGAGCTAGGCGCCCCTATTGATGGGGGTGCCTGGATGCTGTTGGCACCCCTATTGATGGGGGCGCCTGGCCTCTTAGGTTTCAGCCCAGTTTGCCTTTGTCTTCGGTTCTTGGTACCTGCAAGATACACAAATACAAAGCAAATATACACACAATATTAACCTTAAGGACTTGGTTCTGACTTCGGATTTCCACGAAATCCTAGGTCGAACCGACGCAAGTTCCCACCCCCGAGAACGCGCCTTTCACCTACTCCTTTCAGGAGACGGTTGCCACCCCGTCCTTCGGGTGGACTTTTGCTTAGCCTCCGATACTCTCGGATCTCGAGACGTTCGAACCATGACCCGTCTCTACTTCTGTCCTTGGTCGTCACTCAGCTAAGTTGCTCAGTCCCTCGGACCAAGACTTCGTGCCCAAACCCTAAGTCCAGGACTTCGGTGCCCAACCCTCGGCCAGGTCTTAGTGCTCAATTCCTCGAACCAGGTCTTCGGTGCCCAACCCTCGGCCAGGACTTCTTGCCCAGTCCTCGACCAGGACTTCATGCCCAACTTCCGGTCAAGTCTTCGGTGTCCAACCCTTTGCCAGGACTTAGTGCTCAATCCATGATCAGGACTTAGTGCCTAGGTTTACTAGGATTTTCTCTCACTTTAGTACTCCTCTCTTAACTCCCCTTCCTTTGTTCAATATATCACTTACTTAAGTATATTGTCAAACATTAAAATATTTAGAGGAGGACATCACTGATGCAACTTGCACCAACAGTGTATTGTTAGAATAAAATGTGATAATTTTTTGTTTAAAATAATTTTCTAGTAGGACGAGAGGAATCCTAGTTGGAAACTAGGCAATGAAAAGTTCTAGTAGGTCACGGTTGATCAAAAGTTGAGCAAATGGAATCCTAGACTTAGTTTAGGCAAGTTAGGATATAGGCAATCGATTAAGTAATCAACTGGCTCAATCTAATTGATTAGGTGTTCGATTGGATCACTATTTCTTGTGAGAAACAGAATGAACCATAATTGATTGGGTGATCGATTAAGAGCAACACCAATCCATTGGGTGGGTTTTTATTGCAAGAACAGAAGTTGCCCTAATCGATCAAGTGATCGATCAGGGATGTTGTTAATCGATTGGGTGATCGATCAAGACATCTCGCGAGAGTACAGTAAGGTACTGAATTGGATAATTGATTAAGAAACCTTAATAGATTAGATGATCAATTAAGATTTAAAAAGGAGACATTGAACGATTAGATCTGACATGGTAATCGATTGGGTAATCGATTAGGAATCCTAGGTCAGCGCGATATAAAGGGTTTTTCACGTAGGTTAAAACAAGAACTTCTCTTCCTCCTCCACCCATTTTTGTGTGCTCTTGGGGACAAGTGTTATTGCATTTCCAAGTATCAAAAGGTGACTTCAAGCTAGAAGAAAGCAAGGAAAGCAAGAAGTCATTATTGTAAATCTTGTAAGGTTTAATCTTGTATTTGCTTGTTCTTGTTGTATTTTTTTGTATAAGTTTGTACGAGGCTTCTCCGCTTCCACGAATGAGAAATTCATAGTGTTTATGAGTGTGAGGTCAGTGGATCCTTAGATTAATCACCTCAACCAAGTGGATACCAAGTAAATTAAGATGTTAGCATTTGCTCAAGTTTTTTACAGTGACAAATCTTTATTGAGCAAAAATCGAAGCAAATCACCCCTAGCTCTCAACACGTCCTAACATAAAATTATCACATTTTATTCTAACAATTGTTCTGGGGGAGGGGGATACACAACTTTATCTTCGTTCCTAGGTTAACATGGAATTTCACATCTCACATCACCACCTCATACTCCGGAACACAATGATTTCTTTGAGTATTATCATCGTCACATTGTTGGACCTAGTTTTGCTCTCCTATCCCTTGCTTCTTTACATTCATATGGTATCTCCTTACCACACATTGTTTAGCTCTCCTTCCAATTACTCCAAACTTCAAGCTTTTGGGTGTCTCTACTACCCTTGGCTTCGCCCCTACTCTTCTAACAAACTTGATCCTTGCTCTGCATCTTATGTTTTTTCTTGGATATTCTCTCACTCAAAGTGTCTATTTGTGTTATGATCCCACTGCCTTGAAAATTTATATCTCATCATTTTTGTTTTATCGAGTCAATTTTTCCTATGTTTACTCATCAACCTACCCTTCCTCATCCTAATGAGTGTACCAATTCCACTTGGCTTTCAGTTCTACTTCTGCCCTCATCTACACTATTTATGATTCGCTCAGGCACAACACTTTCGGTTGTCCCCTCTAGCACTGTGGTACCTATCCAAAACCCACAACCGATCCCACCTTCTCCACCTGTGTCTTCATCCCAACCATGACACATTATTAACCATTCTTGTAACAACATCCACAAATCCATCACTAAGCTCAATCTTGTTAGAACACGTAGAGAGCTAGGGGGGGGGGGAAGAGGGTAATTAGCTTCGATCTTTGCTCGATATAGATTTGTCGCGGCGGAAGACTTGAGCAAGCCTAACACTCTAGGATTTACTTGGTATTCACTTCCTTGAGGTGACTAATCCAAGAATCTGTTGATGCAGTCTGGCCCTGATTGCTGTTTTGGTGTTGACAACGATTTTAGTTTAAGAGAATGATTATGATATGGAAAATCCTAATCTGGGAGGTTAGGTGGATTATGATTAAGTCCTGATCGAGGATTAGGCATGATATGGAAAACCCTAACCTGGGAGGTTAGGTGTGATGATTGTGATGATTGTGATGATTATGATTAAGTCCTAATCGAGGATTAGGCATGATGTTGGAAAATCCTAACCTGGGAGGTTAGGTGTGGAAAATCCTAGCTTGGAGGGCTAGGTGTTGAAAATCCTAACCTGGGAGGTTAGGTGTTGGAAAAGTCCTAATTCGGAAGGGTTGGGTGAAAAGTCCTAGCTTGGAGGGCTAGGTGAAAAGTCCTAACTTGGAGGGTTAGGTGCAAATTCCCAACTTGGAGAGTTAGATGGAAAAATCCTTAGCTTGGAGGGCTAAGGTGGATGAATCCCTAGCTTGGAGGGCTGGGTAGAGTCACTGGATCGGTCTGGTGACCGATCAGGGACTGTTGGCACGCTGCTCCTTAGTGGATCGGTCTGGTGACCGATCCAGCTATGTCTGATCGGACTGGTGACCGATCAGGGAGCGCACAGTGAGATTGGGAATCTACTGTGTGGCTCCTGATCGATTCGGAGACCGATCAGGGAGCAGGCTGCTTCCTTGCTGTCTTGCTCCTGATCGGTCTGGCGACCGATCAGGGAGCAAACAGTGAGTGAGTTCCCGTGCTGATCAGAGCCTTGGATCGGTCCGGTGACCGATTAGGAATCTTCGGTTTGATTAAAAAGTAACTGTTCATCTGCTTTGATCGGTCTGAGTGACCGATCAGGATCCAATCTGATCGGTCTGGTGACCGATCAGGATCAACCCTGATCGGTCTGGTGACCGATCAGGCGTGTATTGCTGCGAGAGCTGGGAATCCCAGCAGAGCAGTGGATCGGTCTGGTGATCGATCCACGCACCCTGGATCGGTCCGGTGACCGATCACTTTAATTCAAATTTCACTGTCAGACGTCGTCAGAGCGTCTGATCGTATCCGATTTGCTGATGTATGTGATATGCTTTATGATCTTCTGCTCTAATGCTCTGATTGAGTTTCAGGTGACAGGGGAGGATTCAAACACTCAAGGAGAAGTCAGAGAGTGCTTTCCTTGGAGCAGGTTTGTCCCTTTTCCCATCTCAGGTTGCAACGGCGAGCTGCGGACTGGAGCTAAGACTGGAGCTCGACTGAGGAGCTCAGTGAGTCCAGAGATAGCTCAGTAGAGGCTAGCGTTGGCAGAGGAGTAGCTGGGAGCTACAGAGATGGTGTCACCCGTCGCTTGGCGGAGAAACAAAAAGAAACGCGAGAGTTGGTTTCAGTATGAGATTCAGTTTTTGAAAACCTGTGTGTTCTTGCGTTCTGCTGCGAGAAGCTTGCTGCTCTTGAGTTCTTCATCCATTCTAAGCAAGCTATTGAGAAGCATACATCATACTTGAGCGCTTGAAGGAGAAAACAAGAAGCTTGGAGTCCGACAGTGGGAAGACACGAAGCAGACGGGGTCTGCGTGAGATCGCCACTGGGTGGAGCTCGGGAAGCTTGCTGTGTTTAATCCTTGCTAAGTGTTTGAGTAAGATCTTTCTTGTTGTTGTTTCATTGTGCTCATTATATATCATTGTTTGAAACACACTGTGGAGAGGTTTCTCCACCGAGAAGGAGGTTGCTTCATATCCGGTGTTAACCAGGACTTGATCTGTCGACGATCAAGGGATCGCCCACCTCAAGGGCACGCCAAGGAGTAGGGGCAAGTTATCCCCGAACCTTGTAAATCTTCCTTGTTAGCGATCTTGCTAGTTGTGTGTGCTTTGCAATTATTTGTTTTCTGCATACTCTGTTTTTCCATTCTTTCCGCTGTGCTACTGATATTTGAGTTGCAGAAATCGTGATTAGTTTTCAAGGGGCAAGCGATTGTCTATATTCACCCCCCCCCTCTATAGCCATCTCGTTCCCAACAAGTGGTATCAGAGCAAGGTTCTCTGTTTACGGCTTAACAACCGAGAGTTCTCAACAAGATGGCTTTGAGAGAAGGTTTCTCCACCACCCGACCTCCATTCTTTGATGGCGCTGACTTCCAATATTGGAGATCAAAGATGGAATATTATTTGAAGATGGATATCCATACATGGTTCGCGGTGAAGGAAGGATTCATCCCTCCTAAGGATGATAAAGGCAAGGAACTCGAATCATCTCGGTGGACTGCCGAACAAACAAGGAAGAGTGAAGCCGACGCTAAGGCGGTTGTCACTCTACAATGTGGCATGAACAAAGACCAACTCATCAAGGTTGGTCCCTTCACGAGTGCAAAAGACTTGTGGAACAAACTCATAGAGCTCCATGAAGGCACCCGGGACTCAAGGATTGCAAAGAGGGATTTGTTCCTCAACCAACTTCAAATCTCTCCATGAAGGAGAATGAGTCGGTAAGTGAGCTTCATAGCCGGTTCAAGGAAGTTCTCAATGGACTTCATTCAATTGATGAAAAGGTCGAAAATCGCGACCTTGTGAGGTATGTTTTGAAAAGCATTTCCAAGGAATGCCTTGTGTCATCCATGGTGGATGCCTACAAAGTATCCAAGGATTTATCTATTGTAAAATTAGATGACCTATTTGTGAGATGGAATTGCATGAAATGGCTAACAAAGGCCCCAAGGAGAAGGGGATTGCCTTAGTTGCAGGGGACCGGATCAACAAAAAGAAGAAGGAGAAGAAGAAGGAGAAAGAGATCTCATCATCTTCATCCTCCTCCGAATCCGAGTCANGAAAAATCCAAAAGAAAAGAAGAGAATTCCAAGAGGAAGAAGAAGGCGTTGAAGGCCTCTTGGGATGAGTCATTCTCTAGTTCATATCCGATGACGAGAAGGAGGAGAAGAGTACAAGGCCAGTGGCTCTCATGGCTCTTGGAGTGGAGAGCAGTGAAGAACTTCAAGCTCCGCAAACACGGCTTCATCATCTTCGGATGATGAAGAGGTAACTTCTCCCGAGCTTGAAAAATGTTATAGAGCAATTGCATGTTTAACTAGTATGCTTAAGAAATCCAAAAATAAAGTTAAAGCATTGCAATTAGAGATTGCTCAATTGAAAGCTTCTAGGGATGATAACATTGATGACTTGCATGTTGAATTACTAGAAGATGAAATTAAACTTTTGAAACATGAGATTGTGAGCCTGAAATCCTCTAAGGTTGAGGAAATCAGTGATATGCATGATAATGGGTTAGTAGAGGAGAACCAATCCTTGAAGAGTGAAGTTGAGAAGCTCAAGAATATGCTTGGGAAATTCTCAAATAGCTCTAAGACCTTAGATATGATATTAAATGCCCAAAGAGCGGTCTACAATAGGGCCGGTATTGGTTACCGCCCTAAGGAACCCTCTTTTGTATCTCTCATGTCTAGGACTGACATGAGACAACCTAGGACACCCAAGACTCAAAAGAAAGTTGTCAAGGCATGGGTGCCTAAGTCATGTTTAGTTGATGCATTAGGTCCCAAGGTTTGGGTACCTAAGACTTCTATTTTTCGGATTGTGTAGGTTGTGATTGAGGGGGAGCATCTATCAACTTGGTTCGTTGATAGTGGATGCTCCAAACACATGACCGGGGATAGATCATTGTTTACCACATTTCACAAGAAGAGTAGAGGTAATGTATCATTTGGTAACAATGGTAGCCTTAAGGTCATAGGAATAGGAGACATTCAAATATCCGGATGTCTTAGAATCTCAAATGTCCTTCTAGTCAAGGGGATGAAATTTAATCTCCTAAGTGTCAGTCAATTGTGTGACACGGGTTACACAATTGACTTCCAACCAAGTCAATGTCTAGTTAGACAAAATGACACCTTGGACACGGTACTAGTAGGAGCAAGAGTAGACAATATTTATCAAGTTTCATTTAAAAGTGCTACTAATGTTCTTGCTAAGTGTTTCATGTCAAAACAAGAAGAGTCCACTCTTTGGCACCGGAGGCTAGCACATGTGAACATGAAGAACATCCGGAAGTTGGCCAACAAGGGACTAGTTCGAGGCTTACCGAGCATCAAGTATGGAAAAGATAAATTATGTGATGCGTGTCAAATGGGTAAGCAAGCAAAATCTGCACATAAAGGTAAAAGCACTGTAAGTACTTCCAATGCTTTAGATTTACTTCACATGGATCTATTTGATTGTAGCACTATCATATCATTGAATGGAAGTAGATACTGCTTTGTTATCATTGATGACTTCACTAGATATACTTGGACTTTCTTTTTAAAACATAAGGATCAAACCTTAGATATTTTCATTTCTTTTTGTAGAAGGGTTGAAAATGAGAAATCATCAACAATTAAGACAATAAGAAGTGATCATGGAGGTGAATTTCAAAACCAAAGGTTTCTAGAATTTTGTCAAGATAAGGGTTATAGACATGAGTTTTCTACTCCTAGAACACCACAACAAAATGGTGTTGTAGAGAGGAAGAACCGTGCACTTCAAGAGGCTGCACGAAGCATGCTTAATGAGTACTCACTCCCGAGTTACTTATGGGCTGAAGCTGTTAATACAGCTTGCTATGTGCAAAACCGAGTTCTCATCCATAGGTTTTTAGAAAAGACTCCCCATGAACTTTGGTTTGGGAAACCACCTACGGTTAAACATCTTAGGGTGTTTGGTTGTAAGGTGTTCATCCTAAACACCAAGGATCACCTTGGAAAGTTCACGGCAAAAGCTGATGAAGGGATATTAGTCGGGTACTCCCTCGTTAGTAAAGCTTACCGAGTCTACAACAAGAGAACTAAACTAGTTGAGGAGTCTTCTGATGTGGTTTTTGAGGAAGTTCCAAAACCAATTGACCAGTCAGATAATGTAGAAGGAGTTCAGATCGAACTAAGGAGACTTAGTTTGAATGAAAATCCGAGTATTGTTGATGGTGATGAGTCTGATGACGATGAGCCTAGACAACTCATTGATCAGCCTGATCCTGAGGCTGAACTTGTGTCTAGTGAACTCGTTCAAGAAGCACCACCAACACCAAGACAAACGAGATTAGCCTCTAGTCATCCCCAAGATCAAATCGTTGGAGACATTCATCAAGGGGTTAGGACTAGATCATTCTTCAGGAATGAGGCTAATGAAGTTGCTCTAATTTCCGAAATTGAACCTAGAAAAATTGATGAAGCATTAAATGATCCCGATTGGATTATCGCAATGCAAGATGAACTAGGACAGTTCGAGAGGAGTCAGGTTTGGGACTTAGTCCCTAGACCCAAGAAGACCACTATTATTGGAACTAAATGGGTCTTCAAGAACAAATTAAACCACAAGGGAGAAATCATTAGAAACAAGGCACGCTTGGTAGCCAAGGGCTACAGTCAAGTTGAAGGTCTTGATTATGATGAGACTTATGCTCCCGTGGCACGATTAGAGTCCATCCGATTGATGCTTGCATTTGCAGCACATCGAGGCTTCAAACTATTTCAAATGGACGTCAAATCGGCATTCCTAAATGGTTTAATTAGGGAAGAAGTCTATGTCGAACAACCTCCAGGGTTTGAGAGTACCGAACATCCAAACCACGTGTACAAGCTCAAGAAGGCACTCTATGGTCTTAAACAAGCACCCCGGGCTTGGTATGAGCGGTTGTCGACATTCTTGATTGAAAAAGGTTTCATTAGAGGTCAAATAGACCCTACACTATTTCTACGAAGAGATGGTGACAATATATTTGTAGCCCAAGTATATGTCGATGACATAATTTGTGGCTCAAACAACAAGGGCTATTTACGTGAATTTATCGGACACATGGAGAGTGAGTTTGAAATGAGTCTAGTGGGAGAGTTGACTTTCTTCCTCGGACTTGAAATCAAGCAAACTCGCGATGGTATCCATGTGCACCAATCAAAGTACACACATGAAATGCTTCGAAAATTCAATATGAGTGATTCAAAAGAGGTAACCACTCCCATGGCTACAAACACAAGATTGGACAATGATGAGAGTGGTAAACCCGTTGATCTAACTCAGTATCGAAGCATGATAGGTAGCTTGCTATACCTCACAGCTAGTCGACCAGATATACTATTTGCTGTAGGTATGTGCGCTAGGTATCAAGTCTGTGCCAAGGAATCTCACCTAATTGCTGTTAAGCGAATTTTGAGATATCTCAAGGGCACAATTGGTGTAGGTCTTTGGTATCCCCGTACCGAATCTTTTGATTTGATGGGCTATACGGATTCCGACTACGCTGGATGTAAGTTGGACCGGAAAAGCACGAGTGGGGGCTGCCAATTCCTAGGATCGTCTCTAGTAAGTTGGTCGAGTCGGAAGCAACATTGTGTTGCTCTTTCCACTACCGAGGCAGAATATATCGCCATGGGAGAGTGTATATCACAATTGTTGTGGATGATCCACACCTTAGAGGACTATGGATTGGGTTATAAGGGTGTGCAAGTGTTATGTGATAACATTAGCACAATTAACTTAACCAAGAATCCGGTCCATCACTCTAGGACAAAACATATTGAAGTAAGACATCACTTCATTAGGGATCATGTAGCTAGGGGGAACATCATACTCTCACATGTAGAGTCAAAGTCAAACCTAGCTGACATTTTCACTAAACCACTTCCCGAGAGTGAATTTAGTTTCCTTAGACGGGAATTGGGAATGTGTCGCGCTTCATGATGTTCAAATTGTGGTCAAAACCCTTCATGATTATTTCAAGTTGTTAGGGAACAATTGGGTAACTTTGGGAACATCTCACACAAACTATAAGGGTTACCAAAATGTTTTTGTTTGCTAGATATGGGGTGAGATGCTAGGTTCAACTTAATTTCTCGAAATGTCATTGCATCAATTGAGAAATTAAGTTGACGAGATAATAATCACGGTGGTGACCAAGTATGGGGAAAACCATTGCATAACACATGTGTATATGGCTCCATGATCATACTTGGACATTCCAATCAAGGCAACTTGATTGGACACTTGAAGTTGGAGTAAAAAAAAAAATTGTTTGAAGTTGCTTGATTGATTGATGGTTGAGTTTGACTCCATTAAGATGGGTCAAAGTGTTTGATGAACCTATAAGGACTTTAGATTCTTGTTCAAGAATCAATTTTAGTCATAAAGACCTGTCCAAGTTAGACAAAATCCATCAAAGATCGTTTGGAAATTTCAGAAATTCTGAAACTGAATATTCCAGGTCGTATCAGGAACCCTGATCGGTCACCGGACCGATCAGGCATAGGACTGATCGGTCCCCAGACCGATCTGACTCCTTCCTGTGTCGGATCTCCCGAAATTTGACTAAGTGTCTGAGCTAGCCTGGATCGGTCTCCAGACCGATCTGGCACCCTGTGGGGATCGGTCCACAGACCGATCAGGGAGTTCAGAATTTTCTCTTCGGACCCTACTGATCAAATCCTGATCGGTCACCCGACCGATCAGGAGCGCATCTGATCGGTCATCAGACCGATCAGGACCACGCCAGTCCGATCAGGATCGCATCTGATCGGTTTGGACGCGATCTGATCGAACGGTGATCCGATCAACCGCATTAAATTTTGGTTGGTGGACCGATCCACCAACCGATTAACTCTCCAAGTCGGCGTTTTCCCGAACCCTAGCGCCGAAACCACCCCGTCTGTGCAACCTTGAGTGAGCGAGAGAAGTCTCTGCGTCCTCCTTCACGCTCGTGCGATCTCCTCTGCGGGCGATTTTCTCCAGCTTGAAGGCTCTTCCTTCACGCGCGTTCTCTCTGTCGAAGTCTTCCAAACGAGTATCAATGGCACCAAAGTAAGTGTTTGGCTTCATTTCCCGTTTCCAAGAGATCATGAAATATATATTTGTGAAGCTAATCGTATTTTTGTTCTTGTTCTTGCTGTGATCTCTCGTTCCGTGTGTCTGTGCCGTGACCTATTTTTGCCGTGACCCTCTTCCTCATCTTATGACCAAAAATTTCTTATCTATCTTTTGATTGGGTCTCATCCTATGATCAACTCTTGTATGATTCAATCTCTGTGTCATGATCAATTCAAATCCTATTAGAAAGTCATCTAAGGGAAAGGAGGTAGCGGAGGGTAGTTCAAGAGGGAAGACTTCCTCATCATCTACACCTCCTCTAAGGCCTCCATCACCCCCGCATCCTAGATTTCCGAACATTCTCTATGCTCTAGACTTTCATTGGCACAACTTCGAACTAATACCATGTCAATCAGTGGACCGAACCTTCGTTTATGAACATTGCCCTACGATAAAAGGGATCATTGAGTACTATGGGCTTCAAAACATCCTTTTCTTAGAAAGGCCGATCAATGTTGACTTGATCTCTGAATTCTACAACAATCTGGCCAGTGGGGAGGGCACGGGATGGCGGACTCGTGTCACCGGTGTCGATCTTGACTTTACCCTATCATCCTTCACTAGGTTTTTGGGTTGTCGTCACTCTAAGAATGACTTCTCACTTTATCCATTTCATCCTGTTCCTCTTCCTGCTCCTTTTACTGGAATCACTCCGGACTCCATATATGAACATTTTCTAGGCCACCCCAGGCCACGGGGTTTTGGTGCGGATATCTATAACTTTCCCACATTCCCTGCTCGTCATCTATCTCCCATCGATTATATTCTGTTTCAAATTATCGCAAATTGTCTTCTTCCAACTACGTCCAAGCATCTTGATGCGATCCTTACATCTCACTGCCTGATGCTTTACGGGATGCATCTGCAGTTCGATTTTGACGTAACATCGTCCATTTATTCCTCCATCATTGTTCATGGTCTGCGGTCTGGTCAGACGATCTACATGCCTTTTGGACATATCATCACTGCCTGGCTGGAGTCAGTTGGCATCGACGTCTCACAGGGCTGACTCGTGTCGATGGATCGACAAGATTGTCGCCTGGATCGTCGTATGCTTGTTCAGTCCGGCATTGCTCTCGGGACCGAGGGGCTACAGTGGATGGATCACAACCAAGCGAGGGCGCTGCCGCTAGCGGGTCATGCCGAAAGTGCACCAGTTGTTGCTGCTGCCGATGCTGCAATGGACGATCTTATGCGCGATGATGACCCCCCCACTGACACTTGACCTTAGATAGTTGTTGTTTTATCATGATCTGTGTTGTATGACTTTTGGCTATATGCCTTCTGACTTTGTTGTTGTGACCTTGAGTCACACATATTTTGCTACTTGCTTGGATGTTTTCATGCTTTGACCCATATATTTTATCTGCCATGCTTACTCTGCTATTGTTGATGCCATGCTGTTTGTATATCTATTATATGCATGATTATTCGATTGCCATATTCATGCTTACATTGCCATGTCTAGTTGATCCTTATGGATATTATGGCCTGCTTTGGGAGTCTATATTTCATACTCATATGATACATGTGACTGCTTTGTCTTACCTTAATCTTTTCACATGTGTTCGTATGATTAATCCACAAATTATCACATTTTTGAGTTGGGACCCTCTAAGTTTGAGGGGGAGTTTATCTTAACAGTCCCTCTTACCCCTTTTCGGTGTTCGACAAAGGGGGAGAGAGTGTGATTGGTTAAGTTTAGAATGACCATGTTGTAGGGGGAGGATCTGGATTCCCCTATGATTCATAATGTTGGAAAATTGATTGAGAATCCCTAAACTTAAAATCGGGTTGTCAAACAACAAAAAGGGGGAGATTGTTGATGCAGTCTGGCCCTGATTGTTGTTTTGGTGTTGACAACGATTTTAGTTTAGGAGGATGACTATTATGATTAAGTCCTGATCGATGATTAGGCGTGATATGGAAAGTCCTAACCTGGGAGGTTAGGTGTGATGATTATGATGGTTATGATTAAGTCCTGATCGAGGATTAGGCATGATATGAAAATCCTAACCTGGGAGGTTAGGTGGTGTGGAAAATCCTAGCCTGGAGGGCTAGGTGTTGGAAATCCTAACCTGGGAGGTTAGGTGTGGAAAATCCTAGCTTGGAGGGCTAGGTGTTGGAAAAGTCCTAATTCGGAAGGGTTGGGTGAAAAGTCCTAGCTTGGAGGGCTAGGTGAAAAGTCCTAACTTGGAGGGTTAGGTGCAAATTCCCATCCTGGAGAATTAGGTGAAAAAGTCCTGGCTTGGAGGGTCAGGTACCTAGCTTGGAGGGCTAGGTTGGATGATGTTCTAACTCGGAAGAGTTGGGTGAAAAGTCCTAGCTTGGAGGGCTAGGTGAAAAGTCCTAGCTTGGAGGGCTAGGTGAAAAGTCCTAACTTGGAGGGTTAGGTGCAAATTCCCAACTTGGAGAGTTAGATGGAAAAATCCTTAGCTTGGAGGGCTAAGGTGGATGAATCCCTAGCTTGGAGGGCTGGGTAGAGTCACTGGATCGGTCTGGTGACCGATCAGGGACTGTTGGCACGCTGCTCCTTAGTGGATCGGTCTGGTGACCGATCCAGCTATGTCTGATCGGACTGGTGACCGATCAGGGAGCGCACAGTGAGATTGGGAATCTACTGTGTGGCTCCTGATCGATCCGGAGACCGATCAGGGAGCAGGCTGCTTCCTTGCTGTCTTGCTCCTGATCGGTCTGGCGACCGATCAGGGAGCAAACAGTGAGTGAGTTCCCGTGCTGATCAGAGCCTTGGATCGGTCCGGTGACCGATCAGGAATCTTGGGTTTGATTAAAAAGTAACTGTTCATCTGCTTTGATCGGTCTGAGTGACCGATCAGGATCCAATCTGATCGGTCTGGTGACCGATCAGGATCAACCCTGATCGGTCTGGTGACCGATCAGGCGTGTATTGCTGCGAGGGCTGGGAATCCCAGCAAAGCAGTGGATCGGTCTGGTGATCGATCCACGCACCCTGGATCGGTCCGGTGACCGATCACTTTAATTCAAATTTCACTGTCAGACGTCGTCAGAGCGTCTGATCGTATCCGATTTGCTGATGTATGTGATATGCTTTGTGATCTTCTGCTCTAATGCTCTGATTGAGTTTCAGGTGACAGGGGAGGATTCAAACACTCAAGGAGAAGTCAGAGAGTGCTTTCCTTGGAGCAGGTTTGTCCCTTTTCCCATCTCAGGTTGCAACGGCGAGCTGCGGACTGGAGCTAAGACTGGAGCTCGACTGAGGAGCTCAGTGAGTCCAGAGATAGCTCAGTAGAGGCTGGCGTTGGCAGAGGAGTAGCTGGGAGCTACAGAGATGGTGTCACCCGTCGCTTGGCGGAGAAACAAAAAGAAACGCGAGAGTTGGTTTCAGTAAGAGATTCAGTTTTTGAAAACCTGTGTGTTCTTGCGTTCTGCTGCGAGAAGCTTGCTGTTCTTGAGTTCTTCATCCATTCTAAGCAAGCTATTGAGAAGCATACATCATACTTGAGCGCTTGAAGGAGAAAACAAGAAGCTTGGAGTCCGACAGTGGGAAGACACGAAGCAGACGGGGTCTGCGTGAGATCGCCACTGGGTGGAGCTCGGGGAGCTTGCTGTGTTTAATCCTTGCTAAGTGTTTGAGTAAGATCTTTTTTGTTGTTGTTTCATTGTGCTCATTATATATCATTGTTTGAAACACACTGTGGAGAGGTTTCTCCACCGAGAAGGAGGTTGCTTCATATCCGGTGTTAACCGGGGCTTGATCTGCCGACGATCAAGGGATCGCCCACCTCAAGGGCACGCCAAGGAGTAGGGGCAAGTTATCCCCGAACCTTGTAAACCTTCCTTGTTAGCGATCTTGCTAGTTGTGTGTGCTTTGCAATCATTTGTTTTCTGCATACTCTGTTTTTCCATTCTTTCCGCTGTGCTACTGATATTTGAGTTGCAGAAATCGTGATTAGTTTTCAAGGGGCAAGCGATTGTCTATATTCACCCCCCCTCTCTATAGCCATCTCGTTCCCAACATTGATATGTATGTTATAAATTGGTTTCTCTAAGTCTAGAATATAGAGTTTATTCATAAGTGGTGCACTACAATATAACATATCATTTAATGATATAGAACAACATTTATCCTTTATTATAAATGAAAAGCATTTCTTGTCTAAACAAGAAACAAAGATTATATTTTATTTTAATGTAGGTAAGAAATAGCACTCCTCTAGTTCTAAGACATGCCCAGTGAGCAAAGATAAGGAATATGTTTTTACAGCTATAACAGCAACTCTTGTGCCCTTGCCTACTCCTAGGTCCACTTCGCCCTTTGTCAACGATCAAGTCCTTCTGAAGCCCTGCACATTAGTACAAATGTGAGATGCACAGCCGGTATCTAATACCCATGAAGAAGAGATAGATAGATTGACATTTATAACATATATACCTGAGGTAGAAGTCTCACTTCTTTTCTTCTTAACTTCCTCCAAGTAGAATTTGCAATTTCTCTTCCAATGCCCGGTCTCACTACAGTGAAGGCAGGTCCTTTCCTTAGGCACCTGCCCTTAGGTTTCAATGCAGTAGTATTGGCCTTGCCTTTGTCTTGGGTATTACCCTTACCTTTGGACTTCCATTTGCCTTTACCCTTTTGTACTATCAGTACAGTACTAAACTTAGTCTTTTTGAGATTGGGCTCAGCAGTTTTTAATATGATGAGCATCTCAGGTAGTGTCTTATCAATTTCATTCATGTTGTAGTTAATGACAAATTGACTATACCTTTCTGACAACGATTGCAGAATTAGATCAGTGGTCAATTCCTGGCCCAGTGAAAATCCTAGTCTTTCAAGGTTCTCAACATACCCAATTATTTTGAGTATGTGAGTTCCTACAAGAGTTACTTCTTGCATCTTGCATGCAAATAGGGCCTTAGACACCTCAAACCACTCGTGCTTGGCTTGCCCATTGATATAGTTGCTTAAGGTGCTCAACCATATCACGTGCATCCATGTTCTCATGTTGTTTCTGAATATCAGAGTTCATGGTGGCAAGCTTTAGGCATGATACATCTAATGCATCATCTTGATACTTCTTATAAGCATCCTTTTCGGCACAGGTAGCGGTAGTGGTTGGTGTTTCAGGAAAGGGTTATTCTAGGATGTATAATTTTCATTTTAGGAAAGGGTTACTCTAGGACGTATAGTTTTCGTTTTTGCTTGAGGACAATTCTCAAGTTTCTGCACAAGTCCAGGAAATTTGCTTCGTTGATCTTGTCGTTCTCAAGAACAGATCGCAGAGAGAGAGTATTTGACATATTTGATGACATGGTGATCTACAATATTAAAATGCATAAATGAAGATCATATTTAAATTATTTAATTTGTCCTTTAATTAAATGATACTCCCACTGAATTATAAAGCTTTTGGTAGGGGCTAGTCATGGATGTAGGCAAATGTAATTTACCGGCACTACTAGCTCCAAACCCAATTGCGATAATATTCATGTGGGACAAGATCCACATCATACTTTACCTTGAGTTAACTTTGCCTAATCGCTTAAGATTTAGTATAATTAAGTAGGCAACGTTTACCAATTACATCTTATGCAACTCTTATGAACAAAAGGTCAAGATCAACATTATACATCATTTTGAGTTAGCTTTAGCTAATCGCCCAAGACTTAGTATAATTGTTCTTTAACCCAACTTTCTCAACTTTTAGGATATGTCTCTAAGTTCTCAATCCAATTAAGGTAACTTAGTTAAGTCTAGCCCAAAGTTCAATAGTGGGATATCATAATTGTCCACTCTCACTCTAACAAGATAAAATGTGTCACTTTACTTTAGCAAACCCAACAACAAATAATTGAGATAATAGTGAGTACTAAACTTTGGTAGCATATCGAGTTGACTTAATTAAGATAAACTTATCATCTAAACATGCATCACATACAAGCATCACATGTAAGCAATAATCGTGACATGGTTATAGCTCGTATACTACGATCCTCTTAAGCCAATGAGAAAATCTAATGGTTAACATAAGGATAGCATCTTCTCTAAGTGCTTCCTTCGGTCATCATACGTTGTCGGTATCTTTCTTGTAACTTCATCCTCCAATGGATTTTTTACTCCTCATTTTGTACATTACAAAATAAGAAAACTCGAGTTACATTCAAGTCTAAATCTATTTTACAACTTGAAGAATAGAGGGGAAGACACGACACACAAGCCGTATTATGAATTACAACATGCACAGACACACAACGACAATCATATTGGGGTTAAGAGCCATAACCATGGACCGTTGCAACAAACACACACAATAGATCTAAGACATCAATTTTTATTATGATTATAAAAATTGTTCATGAGTTAAAACCTCACGGCGATCCCGCTAGCCGATTAGTGGGCGGGGGTCAAGGGGCAGCACCACTGAAACAAAATTTATTTTATTGACTCCTTGCATGCATCACTACCAAAAATTCATCAAAATTAACCAAGACCCCCTCATGAATTGTTAATGCATTTTGCGACAAAATCGCACAATTTGTTCACAACAAATCGATTCAACGCATCAACTATCGTGAACACCATAAGTTATTCAATTTGTCGAGTACAATCGGATCATAACATGCTTTCATATTGCATATGATGATGCTATGGACTTTTAGTTTGATCAACAAAAACTTTTGTATCTTGACAAATGCTCATACATTCATACAATTCATAACAAAAGATATGTCCTACATCTATATCACATATAAAAATCTTCTAAACTTTATACGATCTTTCGCAAGTGGCTCTGATACCACTATAGGGTTCTCTAAGAGAAAAACACTTTAAAATGCATCGAAAATTCGAGATCTCTCAAGCAATCCATGCAAAAGAAAAATTCGTACGAAGTTTGATCTACTTAACTAAGAGTTATACCTTTGGTGCGTGCCCTTCGGTTATCCAACTCATCCTCGGTTCACCGGATCTCTTGCACATTTAAGTGTCTGTGCCTCTAGTAGTATCCACATGAACACGATTTACGTCTCGGAGAAGAACCACCTTAATTATGCTAGCAACTTGGGATGATTCACAAAACACCAAAACCCACTAAGGGAAGTGGGGGGTGGTTCGACCAAGAGGGAGAGGAAGGAAGAAAGAACAATGAACACTTTTTCTTATGACAAGAGACCCTTTTATAGTTGTTCCGGAAGGAATCGACGACGATGGCCAGTCACCGGGGTTTTGCCCACATGGAAGTCACTGTGGCGGGGAGGAACTCAGTGCCCTGCGAGGTCAACACGAGCGTTAGGGGAACACGCTGGAGATTGTCCAGCGGAGCCCACTCTGACGCTCAAGTCAGTATTTTTGGGAGATTAAAGGCAGCAAGAAAGGAGAATTCATGTAGGGTTGAGAGAGTGTAACCCCCTTACCGGAGGGGCTGGACTACCTTTTATACCTGCGGCGGCGGTCCCATGTGTCCCACGTTCTTCTCCACGTCCCCTTGATTGTCGATTATTGGATAATCTTTGTAATAGCCGTCGCAACCATTAAATCTAGGTCATTGTGATGATTAAGGCTTTAATGACTGCGTCTTGCGGGTCATGATTATTCACAGATCCGAAGAAAAGAGGACTGTTATTTGAGGTCGAGTGCTCATTGGGATCCGCTACCCCGAGGTGGTCTCGGGGCCTTTTGGCCCGGGAGGTCCCGGGCGCTCGCCTTCCCGCAGTGATCTCGGGACCTGATCTCCCGAGGTGATCACGAGCGTGTATCCTCCTGGAGCGATCCCAGAAGTAGGTCTACCTGAGGTGGTCTCGGGGATCCACCTTCCCGAGGGAGCCTCGGGAACCAAGGAAAGAGAGCCGTCTAAATTCGGTAGATTCTGCCACATAGCTTCTTCAGTCCACGTGTCAGCCACGGGGTGCTCAACCCCATCAATAGTCATCCAATGAATACTAAGTTTTTGTCGCTTGAGTTTACCTAGTGTGAATGCCAATAAAACCCAATTAATTCATAACATCTTGATATTCAATTTGGTTTTTCCATCTTCTTATCATCCAACGAAGAGAATAGTTTAATTTGATGTTTCATCTTCTCTCCTCTAATAATAATATTCATTAACCTTTTAATGAATATTATTCATTCTCAAGTGGTTAAGTCTAATCTAAAAGCGTTTAACTCGGATTGGACTCAATCTCTTAACTCAATTGGATTCATTTAAGTCTAACTTAATTAATCAAATTTTGGATCAAACTTAGTCGAACTAAATTCAATTGATCTCCGAGACATCGTGTCCTTTATGTGTGATCCAATAAATTCTCGTAATGTTAGTAATATATCTAAATCACTTTAGATACATAAACAATGAGCGACATCTAGTAATGCATCATTGCTACTCAAGTGACAAGAATATTGAGATCCGATATAACCTTTTCGTGACTATTATAATATGTGACTTTGTTCTTCTATTTTCGATATCTAGATTGATCGATAAGGCATAGACCGTATCTTTCTCTAATCAATCTTTGTGTTTCTTAATCCCCAAGTAGACTCACTCAAGCAAATGAGTTTAATATCTCATATTGACTAATTTGAGCATGACCATATATTTAGTAGTCATACTCGATCAAAGGAACCACATATATCACTCCCATCATATGAGAGGGACAGATCCCATCTACATCACACACATCCCTCCGCATAATTTGTTGCATACACAGTAATCACCATAGTCCACCTTGTTACGGGTGACGTTTGATGATACTAAAGTACACAACTCCTTATGTAGGAAAAAGTAGTGACTTCAGGTCTAAGAACTATTTATACTAATAGTCACATGAGAAAGTTTATGGCGGGTAAATTCAGTATACATTTTCTAATATATACTCATGTATCAACTTGATATCTCATATCCATGACTTATGAGATCAAGCTATCAATTGACTTACATCCTAGTCTCAACGCATTAATATCGTCCTTGCATATTAATACTTGATTAGAAATAGTTAAGAGTAGTAAGTTCTCTATATGTTGTTCTCTATATCATCTATACTTATTTATTGAGTACAATCATGAAATAAATATAATAATCAAATTTTACCTTTATTAAATAGAATATGATACAAAATATTTCCTAGATAATCATAACTCTAGGGCTAATACTAACACAACCTCTCCTGAAATTTAAAGGAACAAATTTATATATGGGAAAAAAAGAGTATAATTATAAATTTTAAAATTTTCTGGTCTTTTTTTTAAAAAACTAATTAAAAATCGTCTCTTTTTTTCTCTTCCATATTTTCTTCCGCTCTCTATCTGTTTTTTTTTTGTTTACCCTCTCTTTTTCTCGTGTTTTATTTTTTTCTTTCCTCTTTACCTAAAATCGTTGTTTAAATCTATCAACTAACATAATATTTTATAATTATTGTCACTACAACTAACATAATATTTTATAATTAGAGTCACTAAATAAAGTATAGTATTTCATATTTTTACTTTCAAAAGTGCATAATTGCAAGAGAAATTTTTATCACAAAATATTTTTTTTTCATTCAAAATCGTAAGATAACATGAAAAAATTATTGCTATTTGATACGGCGGATAATTGGAGAGCCCCAATAAGAAGTCTCATGGTCAATAGATTAGAATACGTGATAGTCATAGCTCATCGATCGGGTAGATCGGACAACTCAAGGGTCTAGTTACCTATTTGACTTTTCCAAGACCTCTACTCCCCCACACATTGATCGGGTAATACAGATCGAACAGCCCAGGGACCCAGTTTCTTGTTTAGCTACTCCAAGGCCTCTGCTACCTCACACACAATGTCGATCAGACCTCCTAAGAGCCTAGCTTCCTGTCCAGCTTCCCGTTCGCTCCAAGGGCTCTGCTCCTTTGCACACTCCGATCAAATAACCCATGGGTCCAAAGACCCAGCTTCTCTTCTTGGTTACCTTCGGGGCCCCATGGAACCAAAGACCTAGCTCCTCTTCTTGTTTTTGGGCTCTATCCAAGAGCCATTATACCAATAGAGATATCTTTCTCTTATGAGACTATGATCCTTTTCATGTGTTTTTCTATATGGGATTTTGTTTGCAACCATTGCAACTCAACAATCCCCCCCCCCCCCTCAAACGAATGAAGGACCACCCCCTCAAGCCTACCCGCTTGATGTTATCTGATCCTTGACCCACCAAGACTTTCCTGCCCTTAGTCCAAACAACTTACTAGGATTTCATTGCCCTTCGGTCCACCCGACCTACTAAGACTTCCTTGTCTAGCCGCAATTAGAACTTCTCTACCTGGTGTTTGGTCATCTTAATTTAGACATGGGAGCCCCCCTTAAGTCGTTTGAGATTAATATTTCACCCACATAGCTTGATTGGACCAAGACATATGTGCACAGTTGACGGTTAATCTTTCTGGCAATATGAGCTCTGATACCAATTGTTAGGACCGAAAGAATTTAGATACCTCCACAATAGTACTATATTATCCACTTTGGGCTTAAGCCCTCATAGTTTTGATTTTAGACTTTACCCAAAAAACTGCATACCAATAGAAATATCTTCCATTATAAGGTCATGATCCTTTCCATGTGTTTTCAATGTGGTACTTTATTTGCAACCATTGCAACCCAACAAACATGGAGACAAGATATGATAATTAAACAGTGATGTGATGCTAAATTGATAGGGATGAGTAATCAGGGAGGACACGTGGTACAGGAAAGCTACATGGCAGGACCCACCAAGCTAGTGACCCGAGGTCAGACCGGGGGCTCGAGCTCCCAAGACTATCTCGGGAGAATGGAGGAAGGCCCCCGAAGTCAAATCAGGGATCAAGCTCCCGAGACTATCTCGGGCATCGATCATTACTTGGTAATCGCTGATTATGTAAACCAAACAAGATTTTCGTTGATAACCTTGGATGGATAACCAAGGTTATCAAGGATAACCCCCAACCAAACGCACCCGAATAGTCATGATGGTCATTACCAGACATTATGAAGAGGAAAACAACTGTCAAATAATCGATGAGCAGGAAATGTGGAGGAGAACATGGAGATATGTGGGGGGAAGGCATCAGGTATATAAGATGCTTCGACACCCAGGTAAAGGGGGTAAGGGGGAGAACTTGAATACTTTGATTCCTGGTTTTCCTCCCTAAAAGAAGGAATTCTGACTTGATTATCGGAGAGGACTCACCGGAACTTCTTCCAGTGCATCCCCTTTACGATCCTGTTAAATTCGCAGGACCTGACATCTTCTCCCCGTCACCGTCACCGTGGGCTGCAATTTGGTGATTCGTCATCCCCGTCGTTCACTTCCGGAATAAGATTTTGGCGTCATTTGTGGGAATTCAGTTTAAGCACCAGAAGGAACACTGTGATGTCGAAACCAGAGGGACTACCCATCATTTTGGCACGAGAGGAGTTGGACCGCTTAGTCACCAACGCCATCAGAGGAGCACTGGAGCAACATCAGATTGAACAAGATGTCTCTCAACGAGCAGCCCCAATGCAAGTCGAGATCCCAAGGGTGTCTGGCTCACACAATCAGAATCGAAGATCCGTCTCGCCGCCGGGAGGGTCGGCAATGATAGCCCCAGAGCATAGGCGAGATTCCATAGGAGAAATGGAAAAGGCGCATTCCGCCGCCTCCAGCATTCTATGGCATGAAGATGGGCAGGGGAAGAGCGAGGCCGCCAAGGTTCTCCTGAAGTCCCCATCTACGCCTTTTGCTCCGGACATCATAACGGATCCCATTCCCAAGCAGTTTTGTGGTCTAAGGATTGCTGATTATGATGGGAAAATGAATCCAGAAGACCACATATGCAAGTTCGAAAATGCGGCCTTGTTACACCAATACACAGATGGTGTGAAATGTCAGGTGTTTCTGAACACACTATCGGAGGCCACTCAGAGATGGTTTCAGAGGTTGTCTCAAAGCTCAATAAACTCTTTTTTTAGAGTTTAAAACCATCTTCCTACATCACTTCGCCAGCAGCCGACAATACCAGAAGATGGCTTTAAACCTATTCGCCTTGAAATAGAAAAGCAAAGAGTCGTTGAAGGATTTTATCCAACGGTTCAATCGGGTGGCGCAGGACGTGCCGAATGTCACCTCAAAGATCCTCATCAGCGCTTTCACGCAAGGACTCTCTGAAGGAAATTACTTTCGGTCACTTGTGAAGAAACCATCGGCCATCTTTGATGATTTATTGGGGCGAACGGTCAAGTATGTTAACGTGGAGGAGGTGCAGTACACCCGTCGCAAAGATTTATCAAGAGTCCCTATCTAAATCTTGGTACGATCCAAGAGGAGGGAACCACCCACTCCTACCCGAGCAAAGGACCCTCGCTCCGGGAAGGATTACTGGACCGGCAAGAAGAAGTTGGTGGAGATGGTAGATACCGAAGGACCTAAACCGCTGAAGAAGTATTATGACTTCCATGGCAGTACAACCCACTCCACGGAAGAGTGTTACACCTTGAGGAAGAGGAGATCCAAGGATGTGGATGCTAAACCACGCAAAAAGTGGAGCAAGGCAGGGTATCGATGAAGGTCTCCTCGCTGAAGTCCTTCCCCTCATCGACGACAGCTGGGGGAGGACAGATCCAGGCGTCGGTCCCGGTTGCCCTTGAGAGGAAGAAGCTGGGAGATGGTGCACCACCAGTCTGTCTCCCCGAAAAGAGATCCTAAGAAAGGCAACGCTCTGGCTCGTGAACCTCTATTGGGCCATGAGGGAGTAATGTCAGTGTAGGATCGATGCCGTCGATAGAGGGGGGTGAATGTCGACTTGAAAAATTCGTCGAAAAACTCCATTTAGCCGTCTTTCAATTAGGTTAGTATGCAACGGAAAATAGAATAAACTAAAGAAAGACGCAAGGTAGACACGCGGGTTACTTGGTTCCCAACCCCCCAGGATCAGTACATCCAAGGCCTAAGCACTCAATCACGAGTCCACTAACGGTCTCCTTTCCGGACTTTCAGAGGCGGAGAAACACGTCTTACAATTCGAATTTACAAGCAAAAGGATAAATAAATTAAGTACGTAAATGAAACGCAAACCAAAAGAAAACTGAAGATCCGGTCAATCCGGAAGTCGAAGCGCCGCACGCTTCTTCCTGGAGCCACCTTGGTCGCAGAGCTTTGTTCTTTTAATTTGACCTCCCCCTAAACTTGACACAGTCCTAGGAAGCTTGTTGACTACAAGTGATGTTCCTCTGAGTCTTAGGGTTTGATTCAAACAAAAAGAGTTTGAAAAAAAATATTAAGGAGTATTTTGTGATAATCAGGAATATAGTAATTTCCTTTGACTTGGACTCCCCCTAAATCTGACACAATCTTAGGAATTCTTGTAGATCATTAAGAAATCTTCCTATGTGTCTTTAGAGTTTATCCAAATCATTAGAGTAATTAAGACAATTTTTGAAAAAAAAAATTGGATAGAGTATGATAATTTTCAAAGAAGTAATTTTCGAAAAATATTTTGAAATGACATAATAATTTTTAGAAAAATATTTTTAGAAATGCATTTTGAAATAAAATGATAATATTTTTTTTAAAACTCAAATCATTTTGAAAGATCTGAATTTTTGAAAAGAATAATTTTTCAAAAATAGTTTTCAAAAGAATAAAAAAAACTCCCCCTGAACCTGACACCTTCTGGCTACCCTTGTTAACTACAAGGACCTCTACCTAAGTGTCTTAAGGAACTCTAGTGTTGACCTAAAAGGTTTGTGTCTAAGTGTAGGCCAAACAATTTTCGAAAAGATATGTAAATTTTTGAAAAACATGTATCTATAAGTAAGCAATCAATCAAGCATGAAATTCATAAAAATATTATTATGTTTAATCATTATTTTGAAAATAGATTTTAAGAAAATATCCTAAAGATTTTGAATATTTTGAAACACATTTGTCAATTAATTAGTCCTTAACATCTCACCCATTCTAAGTGTCGCAATACAAGCAAGCTTGGTTGCCTTAAAGGTGTTTGTGAGATGCTTGAATAATTTTTCTCAATTCTATTTATAGACTGGTTGACCTTGAATTAGATTCGAGTTTAATCAACTAGTAGCTTAAAAGTATTTTTCAATAATTGGCTTCCAGGTCTTGGCGAGGCACAGAGCCCTTCTTTGGCCGTAGCCTTATTGGATCATCAGCCTTTTCTTTAGACAAAGCCTTTTAAAGAAAGAATACTTTTAATTTACTTTTTGAAAAACTTTGGTCTAACTAGTTTAGGATGTGACGAGGTAGCTTCGGCTAGTTTCACTTAGCTAGGCCAAGTTTCCCTAACATACTATCATCTCGCCCCACCCTGGTATTAGGTTAGGCAAGTGTCAACCAATCTTTTCCTATTTAACCGTTCTAAATTATGCAGAAAAGTAAATATGAATGACATGACAATTGTATAAGAAAAAGTGAGCAGATGCATGGACATGGCATTTATGCATGAGTCAATCAAGTCAAGTAATTTTATTAGGTTTCTAATAATGTATCAAATTCTTGATTTAATACATACCGTGTGAACCCGCGAATATGTCAACCCACTTTGACATATTTGTTGTTATTTAGTTGATTGTTTCAGTTGAATAGAATTTTATTTAGTTTCATAATTGAAGGTAATTAATTTTAGTTCGTGAATTTTGTTGAATTAAGGATTGAATTGTTGATTAAGAATTAATTATGATTTTAAGTTGTTAAGTATTAATTAGTTAAGAATTAATTAAAGTTAAGTTATTAAAAATTAATTAAGGTTTAATTATTTAAGAATTAATTAGAGTTAAAATTAACTTATTAAAGTTGTTAAGAATTCTGTGTTTAGTTGCATCATTTCCATTAGTTCAACAATTTCTAATTCATCTAGTATTTCTTTTGAATTTAATTTTTCAATTTTGTTTAATACCTTTACTTTATTTGATTTCTTGTAAGCCCTATTAAACATAACTTTAATTCTACTAAATTCTTCTTCATCTTCAGAATCATATTCTTCATTTTCAGAGTTATATTCAGAATTTAAAATTGTATCATTATTTTCAAAATAAGTAAAATAATTTTCAGGATTATTAATTAATCTTATATTATCTTTAGCATTATCAGAATTGTCTTAAGGATTATTATGATTATTTTCAGAATTAATAGTTAAGGGTTGACAATTATTTTCAGAATAATCAGAATTATCTTCAGAATTATTTAAATTACTATTAATTAAAGTTTCATCATTATCTTCAGAAATATTAATTAGGTTTTTATCAAAATTATTAAAAATATCTAAAGATTTATGTGATAAAACTTCACAATTAATTTTTGATATTGCAACATTAATTGAAGAAATTACCGAATTAATATTTATCTTCTTAAGACTATTTAAATCATCATTAATTAAATGATCATGCAGTAATTCTAATTTTTCATGCAAATAATTTAATTTAATAGAAAAATCAGAACTATCTAAATTACCAGAAAGATTTTGTAATTTTGCAGGAATTTGAAAATCATTATTGCGAAAAATAATTTTCCGTACCTCCTTTCGCTTTGTTGTCCTGCTGATCTTCCAATCTGGACACTGGTTCTTATAATGCCCCTGCTTCTGACATTTGAAGCACCTTATATGACGTTTATCCCTCCGGACTCCTGGCGCTGGTATCTCCGTTGTCGCCAGTGGTGTTCGAATCTTACAAGTAGGACATTGATTTTTATAGTGTCCTCTCTCCCTGCACTTGAAACATATAATATGGAACTTGAAAATCGACATAATTGAAATAATAGCTGTATTCACCCTTGCTCCCCCTCAATTCCTAGCGTCTTTACTCCATCGGCTATTAGTCCGATGAAGAGCTACCAGGCTCTAATACCACTTGTAGGATCGATCCCGTCAATAGAGGGGGGGGTGAATATCAACTTGAATAATTCTTCAAAAAACTTCGTCGAAAAACTCTGTTTAGTTGTCTTTCTATCAGGTTAGTAGGCAACGGAAAATAGAATAAACTAAAGAAAGACACAAGGTAGACACGCGGGTTTTACTTGGTTGCCAACCCCCCAGGGTCAGTACATCCAAGGCCTAAGCACTCAATCGTGAGTCCACTAATGGTCTCCTTTCCGGATTTTCCGGAGGCGGAGAAACTCGTCTTACAGTTCGAATTTACAAGCAAAAGGATAAATAAATTAAGTACGTAAATGAAACGCAAACCAAAGAAAACTGAAGATCCGGCCAATCCAGAAGTCCGAAGCGCCGCACGCTTCTTCCTGGAGCCTCCTTGGTCACAGAGCTTTGTTTCGCAAGGACTGCTTTAGCAGATGTGGAAATTGGTGTTTTGAGTTGAGAGGTCGAAGCCCCTTTTATAATAGCTTCTCGGGCGCCCTAGAGGCCTCTAAGGCGCCTCAGTACAGTCAAACTTGATCCGTAATCGCGAACTTCGCGGATGGGATAAAACTGCCAACCCAGGTAACGTAGACCTTCAGGCGCCTGGGAGTGGGTTTGCCCCAACTGGGGCACCCAAGCTTCTTGGGCGCCTGATTCAAGTCAAGCGCCCAGGAGCTGCTTCCCAGGTGCGTTTTTTCCTGCGTTTGCTTTCCTATCTTGCCTCCAACTCCAGGTACCTGCAAGACAACAAACACAAGACAAATATACAGATAATCTTAGCCTTAGCTTAGTGGTTCTGACTTTGGATTTCACCCGAAACCTAGGTCGAACCGACGCCTAATGTTCCCTTTCCCGGGGAACGCGTCCTCACCTACTCCACACTAGAGAAGTTGTGTTTGCCAACCGGAACCTCCGGTTGGACTTTCGCTTAGCCTCCGAGAACTCGAATCTCGAGATGTCCGACCTCGACCCTTCTCTACTTCTGTTCGCGATCCCCGCTCAACTAAAGCTTTTGCCAACTGGGATCTCCGATTGGACTTTTGCTCGACCTCCGAGAACTCGGATTTCGAGACGTCAGACCTCGACCGGTCTCTACTTTTGTCCGACAACTCTCGCTCGGCAAAGACTCCGTTGCCCGTTCCTCGACCAGGACTTAGTGCTCAGTCCTCCGGACCAAGACTTCGTGCCCAGCTTCACTCACCCGGACTTAGTCCAACCTAGCTTCACTCGCTACGACCCAGCTTCACTCACCAGGATTTAGTGCCCAGCTTCACTCACTAGGACTTAGTCCAACCTAGCTTCACTCGCTATGACCCAACTTCACTCACCAGGATTTAGTGCCCAGCTTCATTCACCAGGACTTAGTTCAACCTAGCTTCCCTTGCTAGGACCTGGCTTTACTCACTAGGATTTCTTTCATCAAAATCATTTGCTAGTCATCATGATCCTGACTAGACTTCCTCCATTTTTCAAATAAATATAACTCCAAACTCAAGTCTGGTTTAGTTTACTCCCTTGGTCAAACTGACCAACCCTGGGTTCTGGTTCACTCTGCCAAACATCAGATCCTGTTTGGCTAACCCTTTGTCAACCTGATCAAACCTGGGTTTACCCTACCAAACATAAGGTCCTGTTTGGTTTAACCCTTGATCACTTTGACTAACCTTTACCTTGTCTAACATATATTGTTACTAACTTAAGTATATTATTAAACATCGAAATCTTAGAGGATGATTGTTTATTACTGATGCATTTTGCACCAACAATCTCCCCCTTTTTCATGTTTGACAATATCTTAAGTTAGATTGGGTCTAAGGGTTAAATCTAGGGGTATAGTCACGACTAGCAGCCAGGTACGACACCTGTCAAAGGACTATGATCAGATCGGCACACGCCAGTTGTCCTTGGCAGGGATCGAGTGCAGGTAGGGGGAGATAGTTTGGAGGCAGCGTCTTGAGTCCTCCAGTTCTAATGAGGAGCCCGCTGGAGGAGTCACACAGGAGCAGTTCACCCAGCTCCAGTCTGAGGTTCATGGTCTCCGGGAGGAGTTCCACGGGTTTCAGCAGACACAGACGGCCATCCAGGAGGTGGTCCATGGGCTCACCCAGACTTTTCAGAGGTTTCAACTGTAGTAGGACGAGATGTATGATATGATACGGCAGTTGCATCTCACGTATCAGGGCCCTCCTCCTCCTCCTCCGAGCGATGACATGCAGTAGATTTGGTTTGATTTGATGGTTGAGTGTTGAGAGTGTTTCACTTAGATGTTATTTTTATCTCTCAAACATTGTTTCATTTTGAGATTGTACTATTCAGCTACTTTGGGGCTTTGACCCTTGTGCTACTTCCATGATTTTATGTTCAGGTCATGTATGATACATTTGCTTATGATTTCATATTACTTGAGGAGAGTTTATGTTATGGCTTGATATTGCTCATATGGGTTGAAATTCATAAATTGTTATTAAATGATAAGATATCATTTTGAATTAAAATCCTTGTATTAAGTTTTCTTTCATGATTTAATTTTGATTGTATGAAATGAGGTTTTATTGATATCATGGAAGTTAAGGATAAAAGAGGGGGAGGTTTTTATCATATTAAGAATACATAAGAGAAAGGGGAGAATTGAGGACAATTTCATATGTAAAATGGTAATGGATAGAGTTAGTAAATACAAGGATTCATAGATGGATTTCAAAGTTGATACAAAATGACCATTTTTGAGGAAATTAGAGTTTGATATTTTTTATGGAACTATATTTTTCTAGGGTAGAGTATATCCTAACAAATGTGCTTGCAAAATTTTAGATTTTTCCGAATTTTCTAAAATTTTCTAGAAGTTTCTGAAATTCGGCAGAAATTTCAGAAGTTGGCTGGGGCAGTCGACTGATGTCTTTGTGGGTTGCGGAAACAGAGGAAAACCAGAGGCCAGTCGACTGCCCCAGGGGCAGTCGACTGGTAAGGCTGTATGATGATTTCTGAGGAGTTTTTCAGAAATAAGTTGAGTTCTTTTTTGGCACTAGGGATAGGATTTCTTGGGGCAATCTTTTTGATGGTGTCAAAGGGGGAGAACTTGGGTGTTAAGTTAGGTTTAACTTGTGGGGTTAAGTTGGGTATAACTTAACTTGGTGTTGTGCTTGTGGTGTTAAGTTGGGTATAACTTAACTTGGTGTTGTGTTGATAATTGAAAATTGGGAGAGGTCGTAGGTTAAGGGGGAGGTTTCCTCTTATTTTCTATGCTTTAATTTTCAATTGCTATTGCTATTGTTGTTTTTGTTTACCTAACTTAAACATATTGCCACACATCAAAAAGGGAGAAATTGTTGGGGGCAATCGGTCCAAGTATGATCGGGAGGATCATGGTTTTGATGTGTGTGGTCATTATGATTGAGTTAGGGTTTGTTGTTGGACTAATATATGTATGTGAGTGTGCAGGTTTGCAGGTACACATATACTTGGTTGATGTCTTCAAGTGAAGGGTGACATGGAGGCAAGGTGGAGGTTTGTGTGCGCATCCGAGTGACCGTGGATAGCAGGGACGATGAGCCGAGGGACGTGGACTTCGAGGCATACGTGAAGGATGCATGGAGGCAAGCTGGAGGCTTGTGTGCGCATCTGAGGGACGAGGGCCAAAGATGAAGAGGGCGTGAAAGCAACAGTCGAGATTGCTGGTGAAGAGTCGACCAGGTCGTGAGGGTCCGAGTGTGAGTATTTATACTCGGGAACTAAGCCGGGAGGGTTCGAGTGCGGAGAGAAATGTACTCGGGAAGGGTAACCCTAGGCTTAGGGAAGGACCAGTCAACTGCCCCAGGAGCAGTGGACTGGTAATGGCTGGTGATTCAAACGTTGGCTGTAACGATTGAATCTGAGTGGGACTTGTCGACTGCCCCAGGGGTAGTCGACTGGTAGCGGCCATTTAGTACTCGAGTTCTATTTAAAGGAGCTCATTTAAGGCTACTGTTCCTTGGCGAAACTTTCTTGGATAGAGTGAGTTAGTAGCCTATTGTACTCAGGTAGTGTCCAAAGATTATGGTGAGGTTTCTCCACCCACAAGGAGCTACGAGATCTAGTTGGAGGTGCTCCGGGGAATCATCCACGACGGATTAGGGATCACCCACCTTACGGGCAGCCGTAGAGTAGGAGTTTTATCTCCGAACCACGTATGTCGGTGAGTTCTTCCTTATTTTTTTTAGTTTTAGTTTATTCCGCTTGCGCACTAACGGTTGTAGGAAGAAAAATCGAAGAAATTGCTATTCACCCCCCCTCTAGCAAGACGTACACAATCTAACACTATAGCTCCTTCTCCTCCGCCGAGAGCTCCTCTCAGACTCAGCCGACATTGAGGAAGCCCAGGTCAGTATCTGGCTTCAGTGCATCGGCTTGCCGAAGTCGTTCGACAGCTCCATTGAAGCACTGCATGAGCCGCCTCAACTCTTGGCCGGCCAAAATATCGCCAAATTCGTCAGATTGGAGGGATTTGGCCTTGAATGCTGCCTTTGCCTCCTCTTGTCAGGACTCCTCGTCAGCCTTGTAGCTCTTCAATTCTTCTAAGGCTCTGTCCCGACCTGTCTTTAGCTCAGCTGCTTCAGAAGATATTTGATCCCGGGCCGCTAGTGCCTCCTCGAGCCGCTAGAGGTGGTCGAGAGATGTGACTTGGTTGGCTCGAGGTCCCCCTGTAGATTTGATACGTGAGCAGCAACATCTTGTATCACTATTTCCTTCTTTGCTAGCTAGTCCGCCTGCTCTTGAATCCGACCATTGAGGGCCTCGGTTGATGACTCCAAGAGACGGACGCCTTCCAACAGCATCGTCTCCTGAGCTTGGAGTCGTCCCTTCTCTTGAGTCAGTTGACTTACCTCTGTAGAGAGGGTTGTCGCTCTGTCTGACAGGAGGCGTTCTCGATGGCGGGCACTGTGCAAAGATGACTCAGAGTCCAAAAGGGTGTCCAGGCAGTAGTCCACTTTGGCCCGAAGATCTCTGCTAACCTTCGCCTGCATCTGGCCTTCCTCACGAGCTCGGTTAACTTCCGCCTCTAATTTTGTCACTTGTTGGTGCAAGGCTTCGGTTTTCTCCTTAGAAGACATTCGACGACCTAGAAGAAGGCATTCAGAAGTAGCCTGATACAACAGATAGTAGGGTCAAAAAAAGAAGATAACAGTAACAAGAGCGGACAACGAGAATTTTACTTTTAGGAGTGATTTATATAGGCTATCGATCACCCCGGCCGAACTCACCCCCCGGAGGGAAGCATGGTGTTCTTCGGTCCTCTCCCTCATGCCCCCCCGGCTCCTCGGAGAAGACACTTCGAAAGTAGCTTCGGAGCTGCTTAGGGGGGGGGGGTCGGAGACTCAGTGCTTCGAACGGCACGACGGAGGAGCCTGGAACACCATTATCGGTGCTAGAGGATGCTTCCCCAGAAGGGTGGTTCTCTGGTAAAAGCTCCTTGAACTCCACATACCGGGGTCCCAATGAGGTCGCTCTCTCAGTCGCTAGGACCTTCTGGCGTAGATGGGCACTCGTGAATTTGGGCTCTTTCGATTTCATCCTCTTGCCTTTGGGGTTGTAGTGAGAGTCAAGAGCTCTAGGCGAAGGGGGAAAAGAATACACCTCCTTGGCAGACAATTCGACCTCAGCTCGGGGCTCCGCCACAATAGGTGGCACCCTCCTGCGGCATTTGGGATGGGGAATCGTATCCCCTTCTTCCTCCAGGACTGCGGGAGAAGCTTAGGTTGAGCGAGTTCTCCTCTTTAGGGGGGCAAGGGGAACCAATCGCATCGGGGGAAAGGCTGGTAGGTCACTCTCCTCGACCTCCTTATTGGGTAGGATAAGCCGTCTTCGTCCGGAGGGGAGGGAGTCTACTTTCCCAGTTGGCTCTGTCGCCAACATAGGAACCTGAGCCGGTGGTTCCTCATCACCACCTCTCTCCCAATGGGAATAGGAGAAGGGTCGACTTCCTGAGCGTCAGGCAGCTTCGAGGTAGTCAGCTCCTAGCCTTGAGTCTATTGGTAATCCTCAGAAGGCTCGATCGCTGGGGCTATAGGAGTTGGAGGTGAGGCAAGGGCCCTCATCTGTCAACTCCCATTTGAGAAGCTTGCTCATAGCCCGGGAGAGCATGATGTTCTCTGCAACACACAAACAATGGAATATCAGTTAGAATAGATAAACATTTAATGAAACAGTGGACTTATTGAGGTCATGGTTAAGACTGGTGACTCTGGGGCTAATCCTAGCTCGATACAGGAGTTCTTCATATTGAACCAAGTTGGGGCCGTGGAACTCCATTCCGGCCAAAATACTTCTGGCTCATTAATACTCCTGATCTTGCTGGAAGTCGCCTAAGTCCGAAGGAGAGGGTAAATTTTCTCGCCAGCGAGTCGGGCATAATGGGTGCTCAAAAAGTTGAATGAAAAAGAAGCGCTCCTTCCACCCCTTATGGGAAGAAGGGAGGCTTTCTATAAATTTATGGTTGGGGCGAGCAGTAAAGCTAAATGCTCCCCTAGATGCTAGGTTGGGGAGGAAGAAGTAATGAAAGGAACAGGGAATCAAGGGTATGTCGAACAGTTTGAACAAGATGAACGCCCCGCCCATCTGACCGAAGGCGTTTGGAATCATTTGGTGCAAGGGAATGTCGAAATACTTAGAGATGACCATGAAAAAATGAGGAATTGGAAAACGAAGGCCGAACTTTACTTGCCCTAGAAAGAAGGTGTAAAACCCTAAGGGGGGTTCTATCGGAGACTGGTCGATCCTGGGAACCCTAACTTCTAACTGCGTCGGAATGCCATAGGCCTCACAAGCGACCCTTAGGGTGTTAGGTTTAACCTTTGACGAAGTGGTTCCGTACCACTCCGGATGATACGTCCCCTCCCCTTCAGGTTTTGCCTTTTTACTCTGACCTTTCTTTTCCTTTCCTTCCTTACCCATGATATTGGAGAAAAGAAGAAGATGGAGGCGGATAGGACTTACACGAGAAGGAGAAGCTCTAGCAAGAGAAACTTTAGCAGGCAAAGACAGGAGATGAACGTTCAGATAGTCGGTGGTGTAAGAAGACGGAATGTCCCTTCCGCCTCCTCTTTTTATTGGGAAGGAGCAGCTACTATGCGAAGGAATAGATGCACAACGCGTGGATGGCAAGAACTGCAAATCTCGAGGCGTCGCAATTCATTATAGTCGTTAGTTGGTATGACCTAACTAAGCGTATCGGAGGGAAATCACGTAGAAAGGATCTTGCCACGTGGCGGTAATCCATTCGCAGGAAAACCCTCTCGCCATTAATATACCCCATACACAATTAATGGGTGATGAACAACCACCACTACACGGCCTTGGAACTCATAAAGACTCTTGGATTAACTTGAAGGACTGCATCGGGCCAAGGGATGAATGTTTCGATTCCTAGGACCCGACAAGTTGTTAAAGAAGAAGGAATGGTAATATGGACCCTGCTGATACTGCGTTTCATCTCATCGTGCCACCCGCCTAATCTTTCAGCTTCACATCCTTCGATTAGACTTGAATGAGGGACTTGTGATAGGGATGAGTAATTAGGGAGGACACGTGGCATGGGAAAGCTATGTGACAGGGCCCACCAAGCTAGTGACCTGAGGTCAGACCAAGGGCTCGAGCTCCCGAGACTATCTCGGGAGGATGGAGGAAGGCCCCCGAAATCAGACCGGGGATCGAGCTCCTGAGACTATCTCGGGAGAATGGAAGAAGGCCCCGAGGTCAGTCCAGGAAATAAGACTCTGAGACTGAGTCGGAAAAATGGAGCCCAAAGAGCAGCATAGGGATCAGAGAGCAAAGCTTCAAGTACCATCCCCTCCTTCTAGAATAGAAAATTCAGCAGGTAATTATTGCTTGTAACGCATGATAATAATGACCTTAATAGTCATGGTGGTCGTTACCAATCATCATGGAGAGGAGAATAACTGTCAAATAACCGATGACCAGGAAACATGGAGGACGAGATGGAGATATGTGGGGGGAAGGCATCAGGTATATAAGATGCTTCGACACCCAGGTAAAGAGGGTAAGGGGGAGAATTTGAATACTTTGGTTCCTGGTTTTCCTCTCTAAAAGAAGGAGTTCTGACTTGACCGTCGGAGAGGGCTCCACCGAAACTTCTTCCGGTGCATCCCCTTTATGCTCGTGTTAATTTCGCAGGCGCTGACATCTTCTCCCCATCACCATCACCGTGGGATGCAATTTGGTGATTCATCATACCCGTCATTCACTTCCGGATCATAAATGAACACGGAGATTACAGTGACATTATAAAAGGGGACCTTCTCTGTTGGCACAAGTATGTGAGTCTGAATTCTGAGACACCTTCAACTTAATTCAGTTTATCTTCCCCTCCGTTGAGTTAACTTGATCGTCGGAATAACCATGCCAAGGACCCCTGGCCTGTTTACTAACTGTTATTTCTTTCTTTCTTGTGGCCTCATAGAATTTTCTCTTCACTTCCAAATAAAGGTTTTCTTTCGGTCAATACTGACGACACATCACTGGCAGTCCACTGTTGAGGATCAACCCCAATCAATCAACGGAGAAGATAAGAATTATGGATAGGATTATTTTTTATTTAATGGATAAGGATGACGACTTGGTAATATATAGAAATAAAAATGTGCGGTAGGGAATATTTCTCTCATTCAATGGATAGAATGAGACTCTTTTACGGATAGGATTTATTTTTCTATTTAACAGTGTATATTGTATGGTGAGTATTATAAATACTCTCCCTTACATTAGTTTTTCAATTCATCAAATAAAGTGTCAAATTATGAGTACAAAGTGAGAGTTTTCTTTATCTTCCTTATCTTAATATTGTAACTGATCCACAAAAATGTATAGTGTCTTTTTTGTGGGTGTAATACAAGTAATTTATTTATTTGTTTTGTTTGTCTAATTCTCAATAATTGTTATCAGAGCAAAACGATCAGAGATTGTAATTGGTGGAGCTATCTTGAATCATGAGGAGTTATATACTTTACAGGATTGTTAATCAAATTTATTTGGTATAATCATAGTTTCTAGCACGATGGGCGACCTTCAGGTACTAGGAGGAATCAAGAAGCACAATAACAAAAACTACAACATGTGGACAACATGTATGGAATCTTACCTACAAGATCAAGATCTTTGGGAGGTTGTCGGTGGTGGTGAAGCTATGCAACCGGCAGAAGACTCCAACGGTATCTTGCGAAAATGGAAGATTAAGACAAGTAAAGCAATGTTTGCTTTAAATGTCACAATTGAAGAAAAAGTGTTAGAGCACATCAGAGATATCAAAACACCAAAGGAAGTGTGGGATATCTTTGTTACACTTGTTTCAAAGAAGAATGTTGCAAGACTGCATCTTCTGGAGAATGAGCTGTTATCAATAGCGCAATATGACAAGACAATTGCCCAATACTTTCACAAGGTGAAGTCGATATGTTGCAAAATTTCAAAGTTAGATCCAATAGCTCCGGGAAACTAGAATAAAGAGAATAATTATCCATGGTTTGAAACTAGAATATCGAGAGTTTGTTGCTGCTATACAAGGATGGCTAACACAATCATCACTTCTTGAGTTTGAAATTTTACTTGAAGGTCAAGAATCTATGGCTAAGAAAATGGGAGGAGTCTCACTAAAAGGTTAGGAGGAAGTGCTCTATATCAGCAAAATTAAGGGCAATTTTAGGTGACACACTGGTGTTGGATTAAAATTAAAAAGATGGCAACAAAGTGAAAAGTTTTCAAGAAAATGGAGACCCTCATCCAGGGGAAGCCCCAAAGAAGTATGGTGATCGTATAAAGTTTATTGGCGAGTGTTACAACTATAAAAAGGTGGGTCACATGAAAAAAGATTGTTGGTCCACGAAAAAGCTTGTCCAAAGTAATACTGTAACTTCCAGCTCTAAGAAGAATAGTGAAGATGATTGGGATGCTAAAGCTTTGATTACTATGGAGTTAGCTTTCACAATAACGCCAAAATAGATTGACTACAAAAATGATTGGATCGTAGATTCAAACTGCTTAAATTACATGACGGGTGACAAAGAAAAGTTACAAAACTTATCTGAATACAAGAGAGCTCGTATGGTGGTTACAACCGACAACTCAAGCTTACCAATAACTCACATTGGTAAGACAGTAATTACGCCTCGATATAATTCTAACCAGATGTCACTTCAAGATGTCTTTCATGTCCTAGAAATAAAGAAGAATTTGCTATTTGTGGCTCAATTAACATAGGTCACTATGTTTTATTTGGTCCTCAAAATGTAAAGGTATATCGAAATCTCAAAAACACCAACAATGGAGGGACAATGATTAGAGTCGCTCTATGTGATGTCAGCAAAATCTGCATATATAGACAAGACAAGGAAAAGTGAAACAGATGTATAACATATGCGGTTAGGTCATATTAACTATTCTAAGTTAAACATGATGATGAAGAAGTCAATCCTTAAGGGGCTCCCTCAACTAGATATAGGAACAAACACGATCCATACTGAATGTCAGTATGGTAAAGTACACCAATTACCATATTGGGAGTCAAACTTTAAAGTAAAGGAACCATTAGAGTTAGTTCACTCTGATGTATTCAAGCCTGTTAAGCAACCATCAATTGGTGGTATGCGGTACATTGTGACATTCATTAATGACTACTCAAGATATGTATGGATCTTATTTATAAAAGAAAAATATGATACATTCTCAATGTTTAAAGAGTTTAATCAGTTAGTCGATGGAGAATTGGGAAAGAAGATATGTTGCTTACGCATAGACAACGGAAGAGAATATAACTCAAGAGAGTTCTCTCAATACTTAAGAGAAAGTCGAATATACCATCAATACACATGTGTCAATACACCACAGCAGAATGGTGTAGCGGAAAGAAAGAACCAACGTCTTATAAAAATTTGTTGGAGTATGCTACATGACAACAATGTACTTGGACGATTTTAGGCCGAAGCAATGAGGACTACAGCTTTCATCATTAACAAACTTTCTCAACCAAGTAAGTTCAACAAGAAAACTATTAGATGTATCTTTGTGGGATATGATAGCTAGAGAAAGGGGTGGAAATGTTACAATCCGACAAGTAGAGAAGATGTTACACTTCACGAGATGTAGTGTTCAATAAAGCATCTTCTTGGTGGACCTCAAAGAAGGAGGTGTTGCTAGAATCTAAAGACATTAAAGGCAAATTACAACAAAAGATGAGGGAACATATAGTTCAACTTCAATCAAATTCAGATGAACCAAGAGATTCAAATGACAATGATGTTGAGCAAAGAGTGGCTCAGAGTCCTTGGCGAACCGACATATATCAACAACCAAATGAAAAAGAGAGGCCTAGTGAAATGGAAGAATTAACTCCTCAATCTCAACTCCGAAAGTCAATAAGAATACGAAGGTCAAATCCAAAATATACAAAGGCAACCATAGTTAAAGAAGTAATAGAGTCTGAGATGTTTGAAGAAGCATCACAAAGTTCTGAATAAGTGACAGCTATGAAAGAAGAGACTGATGCACTACAGCAAAATCAAATATGGGATCTTATATCAAAACCAAGAGATGTGAAACTCATTTATTGCAAGTGGGTTTACAAAATAAAACGTCGTCCAGATGGGTCAATTGAAAGGTATAAGGAACAATTGGTAGCTCATGGCTTCTCTCAACCGTACAGACTAGACTATGATGAAACGTTTAGTCCAGTGGCAAAACTTACAACTATACAAGTCCTTCTTGCACTTGCAGCCAATAAAAACTAGAATCTATGACAGATGGATGTGAAGAATGATTTTCTTCATGGAGAATTGGATCGAGAAATTCATATGATCCAACCAATGGGTTTTCAGAACCAACATCATCCTGAATATGCGTGGAAGTTGCGGAAAGCCCCCTGTGGATTGAAACAAGCACCGAGAGCATGTGTTAGTGATATGAGAGAGGTGTCCTAAGGCAATCGCCTTATGATTGTAATCATTTATTTTAATAAATGAATATTCACTATTTGAGTATACATGTTTGTGTATTTGATTGAGATCATAAACTCATTTACTGAATGTCCGCAATACAATTCACAGCATGAGAGAATTTGTAATGAATTCACAACTAGTGATTATCTCTACATGTGCAATTGTGAAGTATTGAAATTGTCCCTAGTCGATGAATTGATAAATACGGACACTATCAATTCTGTTGAGACTAGCATGGGTTATTCTCTAATTAGCTGATTCTCACTAGCTGGTGACATTGAGATGTCCGGAGATAAACATGAATACTAGTTAAGGGAACTAGTTCATTGGAGTGACTGACTGTAAAACTTCATATGGTAGTCTATATATAGACATGTCAGTGAAGTTCTTACTGCAGCTTAAGTGCGATGTTCCTTTGACTTGCGGTGTTCAAGTCATCTTGGTCATAGAGACTTATACTTTGACATCTTAAGCAAGCATCTCTAAGGAGATGTGGACACAGGATGATTGGGTATAAGCCGAAGTGCCCGAAGATGTTTGAACAGCCTACAAAGGATTCACCACTCCTTGCGAGGAGATGTATACCCGAGGCCTATCGTCAGATTGTTACTCGGAGCCTCTGGCCAGAGCATGACATGTTCAGAGTATGAATCTCTTAAATACATGAGAGTAATTAGAATCCGTAAGACGAGAAAACGTTACTTGGGCTAGGTGTGACATAGTCAGCCTAGTGGGGACTGACACATATAGACCATGTCCTGAACCAAGTGGGTATAAGATGGTGAAGGGAATGAGGCACGATTCATTAAAGCTGCTGAAGGGTTTCAGAATTGTTTCTGAGGTCTACCGTTGATCTTTCGATTAATTGGGGATCATGATGTACTACTAGGTGCCACTCATGATCGTTCTATAATTGGTTAATTATAGACGACCAACATAAATCGAAAGCCTATTTAGTCACACGCACTATGAGTAATCCGAGGGATTTAAAACGAGTTGAAAATTAGATTTTCCAATCAAGAGATATTAGGTTTGGTTGAGCCAAACGATAAGTCGAATCTGAATTTTTCAGAGACGCATCGGAAGCGTAAAATGGCTAAGTCTTTTGAAGACTTAATAGATGAATTAAATGAGTTTAATTCATTGGGGCGTGGCTTGGATGGGCCAGCCAAAGAGGGTCTCCACCCTCTTTGCTTGGCCAGCCACAACAAAGGGAGAGAACCAAATTGTTTGGTTCAATTTATAAAATAAACCAAGTGTGGTTTGTTTTATAAAATTATGGATGATATAAATTTTTATATAATAAACTGAGGTTTGGTTTATTTTTCATGGAAATTAAAATGAACCATGGATTGGTTTATTTTATTTTATAAAATCAATCATGGATTGATTTACCATGATAAAGAAATTTATATATAAAGAAATTTATTGTTCATGGAAATTAAAATGAACCATGGATTGATTTATTTTATTTTATAAAATCAATCATGGATTGATTTTCCATGATAAGAAAATTTATATGATAAATTTCTTATGAAAATTTATTCCATAAGAAAAAGGAGACTTGGCGGTTGAGAAGCCACTATATAAAGGACCTAAGGCAAGGCTTGGAAATCAATCCAAGAGATTAAGACATAAGCTCTCTCCCTCTCCTTCTCTCCGCCCCTCTCCCTTCTCTTGTGCCGCCGGCCAAAAGAAGGGTCCCTGCTGCCGTGAGCTACTGCCACCACCGGCCTCCTTCTCCGGCGACCAACCACCTCCGACCACCAAGCTGCTGCCGCAAGGAGAAGAAGTGGGCGCAACTCCTTCCTTCTTTCCGAAATCTTGATTCCGTTCTTCGCTTGGTGGTTAGTCTTCCATCTTCTCTCTTGATATTCTTGTCGTGTCTTTGGAGGATCTAGTAGTTCTCGTCGACACGAGACTCGTGGCTTTGCAAAGTCATCCCGAAGAAAACTCGGCGTGGACGCGAATAGAGGCGGAGCTTCCAAGGGACGCTTACAGTTGGATCTCGTCCCTTCCTTCGAGTTACGCGAGGTAATATGTAAATTAGTTTACGTTTCTGTAAAATTTTAAATATATGATCATGTCTACACAAGATAAGGTTGCATGTTTAGATGTGTGGTTAAATAATTTGAGAAATTATTTATGCTAAACCTTCCGCTGCACGTAATTAATTTTAAAATTACGAACCCGCATCCATGTCAACATGCACCCGGACCCAACAGTGGTATCAGAGCCGGTTAGTGTTCGACATAATCATATAATTGTTTTGCGGAAAACTTTGTCATGATCTCAATTTTGAAAAAATTTTCAATTATGGAAACTTTCCAATTATGGTAAATTTCGATTTAGGAATTTCAAAGTTTGGAAATCCTCATGAAATTTCGTAAACTTTTGAAATATCCCTGTTTCTGAAATTTTATGATAATTGTGAAAGCTTTCCATTTTTGGAAACTTTTCAATTTTGGAAATTTTCTATTTTGGAAATTTTCTAATTTTGGAAATACGTAAGTTTTCTTTGTACCAGAAACTTACAATTATTCTGAAAACCTTTTATTTTTGAAAACTTTCCATTTATGGAAAGCTCGTAATTTTGGGCACTTTCTTTTCATGAAAGTCTAGACATTTTATGGAAACATTAATTGACAATTAAATTCAAATTGATTTTTAAATTATTAACAAAATTCTTTACTTTGGGGAGTGCCTCGGGGTGCCACCCAAATTAAAGTTAGTTGTTGTAATTTAATTTCCTATTTTGAATATGAATTGTTAAAATTAATTTGGGTAGGCCTCGGGGAGCCATCCAAATTATATTATTAACAAGTTCTTTAATTGTCAAGTTTAATTTGGTTATGCCTCGGGGAGCAGGCCAAATTAGATTTATAACAAATTTCTTTTCTTTGGGGAGTGCCTCGGGGAGCCACCCAAAGTAAATAATTTATTGTAATTAATTATCCATAAATAAAATATGTGATCAAATCTTGGAAATTTTTTGAGGTGATTCTCAAACGATAATTTCCTTATTTGATTTATGAGGTAATGCTCTTACATATTGTTGTCTCCAAAATTAATTAGGAAAAATTATTTCCTATAGAGTTTATTTCCTTAAATAAGATTTTCATGAAAATAATATGTGGCTGAATTAAGGGAATCTGTCTCTTAATTTAATAAGATTTGATTTAGAGAAATCAAAGTCTTAAACATATTATTTCCAAATTGATTATGAGAATTTAGGAAATTGTTTCCCAAAACAATTCCTTGAATAAAGTATGAAATTAGAATTAGGAAATCCGGTTCCTAATTCAATTAATGAGACTTGACAAATTAAGTCACATACATACTTTATTAAGGAAATCGTTAGAACATGACATAATTATATGTCATGAATGTGCTTAAAAGGAAAAGGATGAGACCCAAAACCCCTTACAAAATATTAAGGCTAACACCTTCTATTAATATGGTTAGAACCGGAGTTTTGTTTCTCGTTTGGGTTGATGGACACATCCATGCCCGGTTTGAACCTCAACATATTCAAACCATCGAATTAGTTTATGATTAATATAGTTGGAGTCAGAGGTCAATCCTTAGTTTTGGTTGTTGGACACATCCAAGCCTGACTAGACGGTTGAATGAGCTCCAACCATATTAAAACCATTTCTTGATTAATGGGTCGGCCTTAAGCTTAGAGCATCGATTTGTTGTGCCACAGCCAAGGTCGATGTAAAGAGAGGTGCAGTTGGGTGCTATGTATATTATTGCATACTTGTTAATGAGTTAACAACCCAATGATTTATGCAAACATTCAATTAATTGATAGCATAATGTGATAGTTACATATGTGTAATATGTAATCGGTATAATTACCTACCTTCATAGCTAAGAATAACTTGATGGACTACAGTCATGGTTGTTTTTGTCTATGGTTGGATATCAACCTATTTGGAGATGTTCCTACGATCTCCCGAATTGATAAAAAAGGTTATTCAATTCGAAAAATAAATAGGATTTAATTAATGTATATTGATGCATTCTTTATCATTCTCATCACATAACCTCAATTTGTATTTTTAGGATAATCACCTGATCATGTCTTCTCTGAATTTGCGTTCCATTTTGGACACCAATAAGTTAACTAAGGCCAAAAGGATTGAAAAGACACTTGCCATCACTGCGGCAAGGAGGGCCACTGGCGAAGAAACTGCAAGGTTTATCTTGAGTCCTTGAAGAAGAAGGCATCCGATGCCCCATCCTCTTCAGGCATCTTCGTTATTGAATGTCACTCTATTTCCTCGTACACCTGGGTACTTGATACTGGGTGTAGCTCACATATATGTAATGACATACACGGGCTAAGGAATAGAAGAAGACTCGTCAAGGGAGAAGCGAATTTGCGAGTTAGAAATGGAGCAAAGATTGCTGCTATTGCCATCGGAACATATTTGGTAAAGCTCCCTACTGGACTTGTCTTAGAATTGGATAATTGTTATTTTGTTCCTTCGTTAATAAAGAACATTGTATCTATTTCATGCTTGAATGAAAAGGATTACCATTTAACTTTTAGTAACAATTGCTGTTACATAACTTTAAATGGTGTTCTTTATGGGACCGGAACTTTATGCAATGGTATCTACACGTTAGATTTATCCGGTGACGATTTCAATATCGAAGTTAGCAACAAACATGCTCGAATAGATAATCAAATAGACTCCTATACGTGGCATTGTCGTCTTGGCCATGTAAGTAAGAAACGCATGACCAAATTACACCGATGTGGAATTCTGGAATCATTTGAACCCGGTTCATTTGATACATGCGAATCATGCTTAAAAGGCAAGATGATCAAATTACCCTTTTCCGGAAAAGGTAAACCAGTGGGAGAATTGCTTGGTCTAATACATACTGATGTATGAGGACCAATGTCAACTCTTGCACAAGGAGGTTATAGCTACTTCATTACCTTTATCGATGATCACTCACGATTCGGGTATGTGTTCTTAATGAAACACAAATCTGAAGCTTTTAAGAAATTCAAAGAGTTCAGAAGTGAAGTAGAGAAACAGCTTGGCAAAAGTATTAAGATACTTCGATCCGATCGGGGTGGTAAATACTTAAGTCAAGAGTTTTAAGATTATCTTAGGGACAATGAGATATTGTCTCAATGGACTCCGCCATATACACCACAGCATAATGGTGTATCTGAGAGGCGTAACTGAACCTTGATGGACATGGTTAGATCTATGATGAATCATGCAACTCTTCCAAAATCCTTTTGGGGTTATGCCCTTAAGACAACTGTTTACTTGCTAAACAGAGTCCCGACCAAGGTAGTCTCTACTACTCCATATGAGACATGGAATAGTAAGAAACCTCATTTATCTCACCTAAAGATATGGGGTTGTCCTGCTTATGTAAAGCAGACTGTATCAGACAAATTGGATGCTAAGTTTGATAAATGTCTATTTATTGGATACCCTAAGGAAACAAAGGGTTACCAATTCTATCATCCCTTGGAACAAAAGGTGTTTATTTTAAGGCATGCTGTATTTCTAGAAAAAGAATTTCTTTTACAAGAAAACAGTGGAAGTAGCATTGAACTTGAAGAAGTTCAAGAAACTCCAATAGACATTACAGAGACACCTAGTCTAGACCCACAACCAATAACTCATAATGATGAGCTATCAGTTGAACCTAAAATAACACCACTTCTTCGTAGGTCTGATAGGACACACAATATTCCAGAGAGATACGGATTTCTCATAAGTGAATCGAACGACGTGTTACTCATTAACAATGACGAACCTATCAGTTATGAAGATGTTCTGAAAAATTCAGAAAGGGATAAATGACTTGAAGCCATGAAGTCGGAAATGGATTCCATGTACTAAAATCTAGGGGTGTCAAAAATCAACACGACCCGACGACCCAATCCGAATCGACCCGAAAAAAATCGGGTTCGGGTTGAAAATTTTCGGGTTCGGGTCGGGTTCGGGTTGGGGGGTTCGGGTTGAAAAAATTTCGGGTTGGGTTCGGGTCGGGTTCGGGTTGACCCGAAATTTAATATTTTATGAATTTTTTGGGGTTAAATCAAATTTTATTTTGAAAATTAAGATATTTTTATGTATATTAATATCAATATAGTATGATCATGATGAAGTATTGAGATAAAAGTGAAGAATTATAGGGAAAATGGTGAAAAAAGACGTTTTGAATCGGTTTTTTTGGGTTATTCGGGTCGGGTCGGGTTGGTCGGGTTGGTCGGGTTCGGGTTCGGGTTTGGGTTAAAATTTTTTTTTCCCCAACCCAACCCGAACCCGACCCGACCCACCCGAATTGACACCCCTACTAAAATCAAGTATGGGACTTGGTTAACCCACCTGAAGGGATTAAGCCCATAGGGTGCAAGTGGGTTTTCAAGAAGAAAATCGACATGGAAGGTAATGTTGTTACCTTTAAGGCTAGATTAGTGGCAAAAGGATATCGTCAGAAACAAGGAATTGATTATGACGAAACATATTCGCCAGTAGTTATGCTTAAATCCATTCGGATGCTCCTAGCCATAGCAGCTCATTATGATTATGAGATATGGCAAATGGATGTGAAAACAGCTTTCCTTAATGGAAACCTGCTTGAGGATGTATACATGATACAACCTGAAGGTTTCACATCGGTTGATAAAACCAAAGTATGCAAGCTTCGACGATCCATATATGGACTAAAGCAAGCATCCAGGAGCTGGAACATCCGTTTTGATGAGACAATCAAAGAGTTTGATTTCTCACAAAATCCTGACGAACCTTGTGTGTACAAGAAGGTTAGTGGGAGTGCAGTCGTATTCCTAGTGTTGTATGTCGATGACATATTACTTATAGGAAACGATATATCAGTCTTACAGTCAGTCAAAATTTGGTTGTCCAAAACTTTCTCCATGAAAGACCTGGGAGAAGCAACCTATATCCTTGGGATTAGAATCTATAGAGATAGATCAAAACGGTTGCTTGGTCATTCGCAGTCTACATATATAGACCGAGTGCTAAAAAGGTTTAGCATGTCGGAATCCAAGAAAGGTTACCTTCCCATCAGGCATGGGATCAACCTTTCGAAGTCTATGTGTCCGCGCACAGAAGACGAGAGGATTTACATGAATAAGATTCCTTATGCATCCGCGATAGGATCTATCATGTATGCTATGTTATGTACTAGACCCGATGTATCGTATGCTCTGAGCGTCACAAGCAGATACCAGTCTGATCCAGGAATGGATCATTGGGCGGCTGTCAAGACAATCCTCAAGTACTTAAGAAGAACTAAGGATGTGTTCCTAATATATAAAGAAGGTGATATGGTAATACGTGGGTATACAGATGCCAGTTTCCAGACAGATAAGGATGACTCCAAATCTCAGTTCGGATACATATTTATTTTGAATGGAGGCGCAATAAGTTGGAAAAGTTCCAAGCAAGACACTGTAGCGGATTCTACCACGGAAGCGGAATATATTGCAGCTTCGGAAGCAGCAAAGGAAGCAGTCTGGATCAAGAAGTTTGTCTCAGAACAAGGTGTGGTTCCAACCATTGATGAAGCAATACCGGTTTACTGCGACAACAATGGAGATATTGCACAAGCAAAGGAACCAAGGTCTCATCAGCGATCCAAACATGTGCTTCGCCGCTATCATCTGATCAGAGAGATTATAAGTAGGAATGATATACAAATTGAGAAAATTCCCACTGAAAGGAATTTAGCGGATCCTTTAACTAAGACCTTGCCTTAAAGCAAGTTTGAGGGTCATGTTAGAGCCTGTGGTATTGGGTACCGTAGCGATTGGCATTAGGCCAAGTGGGAGTTTGTTAGTGATATGAGAGAAGTGTCCTAAGGCAATCGCCTTATGATTGTAATCATTTATTTTAATAAATGAATATTCACTATTTGAGTATACATGTTTGTGTATTTGATTGAGATCTTAAACTCATTTACTGAATGTCCGCAATACAATTCACAGCATGAGAGAATTTGTGATGAATTCACAACTAGTGATTATCTATACATGTGCAATTGTGAAGTATTGAAATTGTCCCTAGTCGATGAATTGATAAATACGGACACTATCAATTCTGTTGAGACTAGCATGGGTTATTCTTTAATCAGCTGATTCTCACTGGCTAGTGACATTGAGATGTCCAGAGATAAACATGAATGCTAGTTAAGGGAACTAGTTCATTGGAGTGACTGACTGTAAAACTTCATATGGTAGTCTATATATAGACATGTCAGTGAAGTTCTTACTGCAGCTTAAGTGCGATGTTCCTTTGACTTGCGGTGTTCAAGTCATCTTGGTCATGGAGACTTATACTTTGACATCTTAAGTAAGCATCTCTAAGGAGGTGTGGACCCAGGATGATTGGGTATAAGCCGAAGTGCCCGAAGATATTTGAACATCCTACAAAGGATTCACCACTCCTTGCGAGGAGATGTATACCCGAGGCCTATCGTCGGATTGTTACTCGGAGCCTCTGGCCAGAGCATGACATGTTCAGAGTATGAATCTCTTAAATACATGAGAGTAATTAGAATCCGTAAGACGAGAAAACGTTACTTGGGCTAGGTGTGACGTAGTCAGCCTAGTGGGGACTGACACATATAGACCATGTCCTGAACCAAGTGGGTATAAGATGGTGAAGGGAATGGGGCACGATTCATTAAAGCTGCTGAAGGGTTTCAGAATTGTTTCTGAGGTCAACCGTTGATCTTTCGATTAATTGGGGATCATGATGTACTACTAGGTGTCACTCATGATCGTTCTATAATTGGTTAATTATAGACGCCCAACATAAATCGAAAGCCTATTTAGTCACACGCACTACGAGTAATCCGAGGGATTTAAAACGAGTTGAAAATTGGATTTTCCAATCAAGAGAGATTAGGTTTGGTTGAGCCAAACAATAAGTCGAATCTGAATTTTTCAGAGACGCATCGGAAGCGTAAAATGGCTAAGTTTTTTGAAGACTTAATAGATGAATTAAATGAGTTTAATTCATTGGGGCGTGACTTGGATGGGCCGGCCAAAGAGGGTCTCCACTCTCTTTGCTTGGCCGGCCACAACAAAGGGAGAGAACCAAATTGTTTGGTTCAATTTATAAAATAAACCAAGTGCGGTTTGTTTTATAAAATTATGGATGATATAAATTTTTATATAATAAACTGAGGTTTGGTTTATTTTTCATGGAAATTAAAATGAACCATGGATTGGTTTATTTTATTTTATAAAATCAATCATGGATTGATTTACCATGATAAAGAAATTTATATATAAAGAAATTTATTTTTCATGGAAATTAAAATGAACCATGGATTGGTTTATTTTATTTTTTAAAATCAATCATGGATTGATTTTCCATGATAAGAAAATTTATATGATAAATTTCTTATGAAAATTTATTCCATAAGAAAAAGGAGACTTGGCGGTTGAGAGGCCACTATATAAAGGACCCAAGGCAAGGCTTGGAAATCAATCCAAGAGATCAAGGCATAAGCTCTCTCCCTCTCCTTCTCTCCGCCCCTCTCCCTTCTCTTGTGCCGCCGGCCAAAAGAAGGGTCCCTGCTGCCGTGAGCTACTGCCACCACCGGCCTCCTTCTCCAGCATCCAAGCTCCGGCGACCAACCACCTCCGGCCACCAAGCTGCTGCCGCAAGGAGAAGAAGTGGGCGCAACTCCTTCCTTCTTTCCGGAATCTTGATTCCGTTCTTCGCTTGGTGGTTAGTCTTCCAACTTCTCTCTTGATATTCTTGTCGTGTCTTTGGAGGATCTAGTAGTTCTCGTCGACACGAGACTCGTGGCTTTGCGAAGTCATCCCGAAGAAAACTCAGCGTGGACGCGAATAGAGGCGGAGCTTCCAAGGGACGCTTACGGTTGGATCTCGTCCCTATCTTCGAGTTACGCGAGGTAATACGTAAATTAGTTTGCGTTTCTGTAAAATTTTAAATATATGATCATGTCTACACAAGATAAGGTTGCATGCTTAGATGTGTGGTTAAATAATTTGAGAAATTATTTATGCTAAACCTTCCGCTGCACGTAATTAATTTTAAAATTACGAACCCGCATCCATGTCAACATGCACCCGGACCCAACAGCATGATATGGTAAAATTGTTGAAATTCCAACTCAAAGTGGTTATTTAGTAACATCTATAGATTCTAGACTATTTGTCAAATCTGTGGGATCGATGGCATAGATAGAGGGGGGTGATAGAGGGGGGGGGTGAATATCGATTCTCGTTTTCTTCGAAATCATGTCGTTCGTTCGTCAACTTATATCAGAGTCGTTAGTAGCACAATGGAATAATAAAAGTAAAAACAACGATAAAATAGTAGATACGCGGGATTTATTTACTTGGTTTTCAATCCCGCTGGGTTAATACGCCCAAGGCCTATGTACTCGGCGTGAGTCCACTAATGGTCTCCTTTCTGAATTTTTCGGAGGCGGAGAAAACTCATGTTATAGATCGATTTTACAAGCACAAATAAATAAAATTAAGTACAACTTGTAAATAAAAGCAAACCAACAGAAATGAAGATCTGGCCAATCCGGAACTCTGAAGTGCAACGCACTTCCTCCTAGAGCCTCCTTAGTCGTAGAGCTTTGTTGTAGCACTTTGCTTCGTAGAGAATGAGTCGTAGAATGATGGAAGTGATGTTCTGAATTCTCAGCTCGAATCCCTATATATATAGATCACTCGGGCGCCCGAGTGTCTATAGGAGCGCCCTCCATGTGATCCAATCTGATTCAATCGGTGAATAGGGCGCGCGGAGATAAACTTGTGTTGAGGGTGCCCCCATGACCTTGAGGGCGCTCGGGTTACTCGGGCGCCCGAGTTCAATAAGGGCATCTGGAAGCCCCTGACCCAGTTCATTTCCTTGTGTTTGCTCTCCCATCTTGCCTCCAGCTCCAGGTTCTTACAAGACAAACAAACACAAGACAAACAAACAATCCTATGCCTAAGTTTTGTAAATCTACCTGACCTATTAGGTTTTTGCTTGCAGTCAACTCTCCAAGACTTTACTACCTAAGGTCAACTCCTTAGGGTTTCCCAATGCCTAACCTCACTCACTAGGACTTTACCTTGCCTGGCTTCACTCACCAGGACTTTTACTCAGCTTCACTTATCAGGATTTTGTGCCCAACCCACGATCAGGTCTTCATGCCCAGTTTCACTCACCAAGACTTCACCCACCTAGCTTTACTCACTAGGACTCAGCTTCACTCACCTGGATTTTATGCCCGATCCCCGACCAGAACTTCATGCCCAATTCCTCGAACCAGGATTTCGTGCCCAGCTTCACTCACCAAGTCTTTGGTACCTTGACAAGGACTTCTTTGCTAGTCATCTGATCCTGACTAGACTTCTTTTTGCCAAACATCAGGTCATGTTTGGCTTAGTCATTGGTCTAACCGACTAGATTTAGGTTTAGTCATTCTGCCAAACATCAAGTCTTATTTGGCTTAACCCCTTGGTCAAACTGGCCAACCTTGGGTTCTAATCACTCTACCAAACATCATGTTTTGTTTGGCTTAACCCTTGGTCAAACTGATGCTAATCACTCTGCCAAATATCATGTCCTGTTTGGCTAACCCTTTGGTCAAACTGATTAAACCTGGGTTTACCCTACCAAACATCAAGTCCTGTTTGGCTTAACCCTTGATCAAACTGACCAACCCTGGGTGCTAATCACACTGTCAAATATCAGGTCCAGTTTGGCTAACCCTTTGGTCAAATTGATCTAACTTGGGTTTACACTACCAAACATCAAGTCCTGTTTGGCTTAACCCTTGGTCAGATTGACCAGACCTTGGTATATTGTCAAATATCGAAACACCAAAGGTTGATTGTTCATATCTGATGTTTTTTGCACCAACAAAATTGAATGTAGGAAAGTTATCTATCATACTAGCATATGTGGATGACTTAGTCATAACCGGTGATGATGAATCAGAAATTCTTCAGACGAAGGAGAATTTATCAGTCTGATTTCAAACGAAAGAATTTGGACAACTCAAGTACTTTCTTACTTTAGAGATTGAGCGCGCACAAAAAGAATATTTCTTTGTCAACAAAAATATTCCAAAGACTTGTTGAAAAGGTTCGGAATGCTTGAATGCAAACCGATCTCGACATCGACACCTATGGAACCAAGTTTCAGAATGTGCGCACATGAAGGGAAAAGTTTAAAAGATGCAATTATGTATCAACAATTGGTAGGCAGTCTCATTTACTTAACCTTAACTCGACCTGATATTTTCTATGCAGTCGGTGTAATAAGTCGGTACATGCAAAATCCAATAAAGCCTCATTTGGAAACAGTTCGAAGAATACTAAGATATGTGAAGAGCATAATTGATTATGGTCTTTTGTATAAAAAAAATTGGAGGCTGTAAGTTAGTTGGTTACTGTGATGCTGACTATGTAGGAGATCATGACACCAAAAGGTCAACAACTGATTATATCTTTAAGCTTGATTCTAGAACAATCTCTTGGTATAGCAAGAGACAATCAATTGTATCATTGTTAATCACTGAAGCCGAGTATCAAGCAACAACAATGGCAGCTCAAGAGAACACATAGTTGATTCAACTAATGAGTAACCTATATCAACCAGTAGATTATGCAGCTCTAATGTATTGTGAGAATTAGTCGGCAATTCGTTTGGTCAAAAATCCAATCTTTCATGCAAGAACTAAATATGTAGAAGTGCATTGTCATTTTATTAGAGAAAAAGTTCTGCAAGAAAAAATTGAGATGAGATAAATTAATACAGATGATCAAGTTGCGAACTTGTTCACAAAAGGCTCGAGCACCAGCAAATTCAGAAGATTTCGTGATCAACTCAATACGGCACAAAGGGTTGATGTTGAGGGGGAGTGTTGAGGATCAACCCTAACCCATCAACGGATAAGGATAATAATTGTGGATAGGATTATTTTTTTATCTAATGGATAAGAATGACAACATGATAATAGATAAAAATAAAAATGTGTGGTAGGGAGCATTTCTCTCATTCAATGGATAGGAATTAGACTCTTTTATGGATATGATTTATTTTTCTATTTAACGGTATTGATTGCATGGTGAGTACTATAAATACTTTTCCTTGAATTAGTTTTTCAATTCATCAAATAAAATATCAAATTATGGATACAAAGTGAGAGTTATTCTTTTGTCTTAATATTGTGAGTGATCCACAAAAGTAGATAGTGTATTTATTATGAGTGTAATGTAAGTAACTTATTTACTTATTTTATTGGTCCAATTCTCAATATCCACCTCCATCAATTTCAAACATCATCAAATTTAGTATTGTTTGTGGAAAGATTAACACCTGATTTGAAGAATATTAGGGATCAAGATCCTCATCTGCAAACAGTTGCCCTCCGAACGCACAGTAGAAAAATGGCACCGTAAGAGTTGACAAGGAATTTTTTCCTCTTTGCTTTGTGACCGAACTTTTTTAGAACCACTTATAGCCTCCGTTATCCCATTCTCAAGCTATCTAAGACTCTTAAGACATCAAATAATACATTAGTTCAGCTCAGCTATGATTCGATTTTCTAGATTTAAAAGTAGTTTCTGTTGGATGAATAAGCTCACTCCAACAATATTTGATAGAATCTATATTCTTTGCTAAAAGAATTACTAGCTAAAATCAATTTTCTCCATAAAATAGATATTTGAATTCATTGTTATAATCATCATCTATCTATAATAGAGTTGTTCGTATTGACAAACATTTGAAGAAACAAAGATATCTTACAATCATGCAATGGTTTTACCATTTTTTTTAAAATGATAATTGCATATGTAAAAGATAATAATAACGTAATAATCCAAAAAGATGGAGGGTAAAATATTCTCTATTTTCTCGCCCTCCCCATGTACATTGCATATTTGTTATTAAATTATTAAATTGTATTTATCAGAAATGACATTGACAGAAAGTACACATAATTTTACTTTAGAATAATAATAATAATAATAATAATATATTATTATTATTATTATTATTATTATTATTATTATTATAGAGAGAGCCAGTTTTTCCTAGCATCAGAAACCCATTAGTCTTGTTAATTTTATTTATTTATTTAAAATTCTCACTTCCTATATATATTGGCAACGAAAATAATTTTTTATTTTCGATTACATTATATTTTACTTTCTTTCGGAAATGTTAAATTAATTAAATTTAACCAAGATTTTGACATGCGGATCACACGTGCTTCACGATGGCTTCCTTACCCAGCGGCAAATCCATCGTCGGCCCATTTGAGTGCTACAATCAGAATAGGATTGATTATAAACTAGTTAGATTTTGTAATATTTTAATAAAATAATCCAGCTAAATTAAATCGAACCTAAAATAAATTTAAAATAATTATTTAAATTTGATTTTATTTGTTTATGAGTATCAATTTGGTTTAAATTTAATTTGTCAAAATGTTATTGAATTTTCAATTCGAGTTTATTTAATTATTTAAATTTATATGATTACTTATTAAACTTGATAAATTAAATTTAATTGAATTATTTATTTTATTTTAAAAGGACAAAATTAAAAACTTAATTGAGAACTCTTATGATTTTTAAGATTTATATTCTGTTGTTATTTCAACTCGTACAAAGGGTTTTAACTGTTTCTAACAAAAAATAACATGCACCACATTTTTAAAAAAATATCGCACATATGTTTTTTTTATTTTTTTTAAAAAAACATGACACTAATAGAACAAAACCTAGTAGTATATTTTAGAAGCTTCTTAATTAAGGTTATTGCCCAATCAAATGGTCCTACTTTGATAGGACAATATAATTATCTTTAGGCTTGCATTGGATTTAAGAACATGATCTCCCCAATTTCGTTCACTTTGTCACCCGGATTTCAAAACAAAACACCAAAATCCATGAACAAAACCAGCTTCGCAAAGGCCACTTTAAAAAGCCCTTGATATATAGGAAACAACAAAACAATGACGAGGGTACGGAGACCTTACTGATCTGTACTCTACTTTCTAAGCCGAAGGCAACTTTTTCCAATCTTTTTCTTTTTCTTTTACGTGAGACAGACACGTGAGAGTGACATTCATGGGAAAAGTAAAAGAAATATATATAGCATGTAATTGTTCTTAATTTGTGCTTAATTTTTAAAAAAAAATATATGAATGAGATAACAATCCAACTTGATAGTAGAGGTTCGCAGACCCTTGATTGGATCATTGTACACTTTGCCACACCCTCACTCATCGCTAGCTTGAGAAACACAACATCTCATCTCGGTTGCCAAATCCACTTTAATTAACTTTTGGAAGCCATGCCATGCCCTTCGTATGAGTATGCAAATGGACGGTATGCATCAACCTTTCTTTTATCTTTTTGCCGAGTCGATGAATGAGAGAGGTCAGTTAATGCATACATCAAAAGTGCACCCCTCGTTCGTTAGGGTTGAACTAAGCCACTAAAAATGATGACGACGAAGACTAATATTTGACATTTGCCCGGCCTTTAGTAGAGGAGCGCTAGCTATTCTTCTTTCATGATCGATCGACGCATTAAATTAAATCGGAGAACAATAATTGATAGCATAGCAGCCATCAATTAATGGCTTGACTTTGTGAGGTTGCAGGTGAGCTACTAGATTAGTTTTATGGAATATTTATCACCTAATCCGCTTAATTTCTAAAATACTTAAAATGTGGGCACAGGTGACGTGATGCTATAGTAAGAGATAATGATGATTCTCATCGCATGTTGGAATCGATAATTATAGTAAAAGATAATATTCATCTTAAATATTTTTTCGCAATTGACATGATTAGTAGGATAGTAAAAAAACAAAGCTGAGCTAATTTTTAAAATGTTCAAATTTATTTGATAAGGTAATCGAGTCAAGAGTCAAGCTAATCAAAGACTAAAACGAATCAAGTCATTGAAATAGTATTCAAATTTGACTTAATTTATGTTTTACGAGCTTGAAATTGATTCACATTTGACTTGAGTTTGATTCATTTAGATGATATTAATTGAGTTCTCAATTAAGTTTATTATTTAATTTTTTTTGTTTAATCGGTTGTTGAATTTAATAATTCAAACTTGTATGTTTTACAACATTAGTGATTGGCAGCTGTGACAATCACTCGTGTTGTTGGATGCAATTTGGCCGTGGGCTTCTTTGGCTGGGCGATCGTGCCTTGGATGTGGATGTGATTATGCGACAATCGAGTCTGGGTCTTAATTTTACGGTCGAGTTCAGGCCGGACAAGGAGGGAGAAATTGCTAACTAACTGCGAATGAGATCATAACCAATGATCGTGATTTGGCAACCTCATCACAACTGACAATTGGGGGCAGGCCGTCGCGGGCACTAGTTGAACTGATTGTGGTCATAGTAACCAGACAGGATCCTCTGTCCCGCCTGTTTCATACTCGTCGACGATGGACGGTAAGTCGTCTGATCGACGATCCGATACTATCGTCGATCACTATTGATAATTTTTTATCGTCATTCCGAATCAAATGATATCCTGGGATAATGGTGAATCAGTCGGAATCACCGTATTACAATCTCATCGGATTCGATGGTGAATACGGCGAGATCGCAATTGTGACAATACCCGACGGGTTCATCGTACCCCCCTAGGATATAATTTTGTTCGGGAACGGTGGTCGGAGAGCGCCGATAGTATCCGATCGACTATCGGGCGACTCATCGGGCATCGTCGACGAGTGTGACAGGGATCCTCTGTGGGACAGAGGATCCCTCCTCGTAACCAGACGAGATCCTCTATTCCAGAAGATCCTTGTCTCGCCCTGTCCCACACTCGCCGACGATGATTGACGTGTCGTCTGATCGACGATCAGATACTATTGATAATTTTTTATCATCATTCCGAATCAAATGATATTCTGGGATAATGGTGAATCAGTTGGAATCGTCGTATTACAATCTCGTCGGATTCAATGGTGAATACAACGAGATCGTAATTGCGACGATATCCGACGGGTTCACCATACTCCCAGGATATAATTTTGCTCGCGACGACGATCGGAGGCCGCCAATAATATCCAATCGACGATTAGATGACTCGTTGGTTATCGCCGACGAGTAAGACAGAGGGACAAGGATCCCTTTTGTGGGACAAAGGATCTGCCTCCATAGTAGCCACTAACCACTCATAACTTTGCGGGAGCTAGTTCCGGCGGTGACATTGGAAAATAATTTCTTTAATAGTTTTATATTTTTAAAAAACACAGTGTACTTTTTGTACATATTTTAAAAAGTTAAGTATACCATATTGGTAAATTACATATATTTATCCTGTAACATTATTTTTTGGGGAAAAATAAGAGGGGCCCCCGTAGTCCCATTTTATCGAATCATCGAGTTGCTCCTTTCTAATTTTTATAAAAGGATGCTCCACCTCATAAGGTTCCCCTTAAAGGACATTGTTTTCTTTCAAATGGGACGTGAATCCTAAAACGTTGAGCTTCTAGATTTTTCACCGTAAACGTTTCTCGATTTATCCTGGTGACTGGTAGGAAATTTCCGTAGGACCGGACCGATCATCCCAGATACAATTTATCTACTGCCTGGTTCATCATTTCCCTTAAAGGACATTGTTATCCTTAATACAATATATCTTCTGTCATATAGTCCTATCAATTAGTTATATAAACAAAATCAATCACATTCTAATAGTTAAAGTTATAATTTCGTAATCGCTATGGTCAATTTTTAGCTACCATAAGTTTATCAAAGAGTTTTGTTCATGACCATATAAAATTTAGAATTTTAAAATCTTAATATTAGTCAACTACTAATCTAGTTCAGGTATCTAATAAATCAGATAAAAATTTTAATAATCAAGTTGAACAGCTGAATATTGATTACAAATCGAATACTATAAATTTAGGAATCATCTGATCAGATGCACTAACAATCAATAACTACTGACAAAATTGAAATATAATAGAAAATAATTATGTAGTTTTGATAAATATACAAGTTGGATCTAAATTTAAATATTATGCACGTTTCAATAAATTGCGCAAATTTCTATAGCATTGACTTTCTATGATTCGAATTTGTTTGCACACAGGTCGATAAGGGAAGAGACAGTCGGCACGAGAGGGAAGGATCTGGAGCTGAACCCGATAATAGATCCGAGATGGAATGGATTAGAAGTGTGAGAAGCACCTTTCAGTAATTATAAAAAACTCGAGGTGGCATTCTGATTTTTGCCTCGTAATGATAAAGTTCATGCGCAAAAGCGACTGTACTTCACTCTCTCTTCCTTTTTATCGTCTTGTCCATATAAATCCAAACCTAACATTCTTCGAGAAAGTGCACCCAATTCAGTTTTAGACTCTGTTGCAATTTTTTTTATATTTAAAAATAAAAATAAATATTTTCATTTGGCCTTTTTTACCGGTCTGATGAGTGATTGCAATGGCCCTTTATCCCGTAAAATAAACCATGCAGCGGTGGTGCTGCCAATCCTAACCCGGATCCGATTCCGGTCCGATCGATTTCATCATCGCCTCTTTAAATCAAATCCATGGCGTAGTCAATAGTGCTGCTTCAGTACAGCTTCGTGATGGAATTATACTACTTCACCTCCCTTCCTCCTCCCCTCTTCAGCCGGAGATGGCTTCTCCTCTGGCTCTCCCTCGCCGCCCTCCTCGGCTATCTCTTGCTCTGCTTCACCCTCCACCGCATCTTTCCGGCCCCGAACGTTATGGCCATCGCTTCTTTGTCCTTTCCTCGCCCCCACGTAGAACTCGACTCGACGCCGTTAGCGCCGGCCCCTCAAGTTAGTCTAGTGGCACTGACGGCCAAGTTTCCAGGCAACGGCTCCGGCGAGGAGAGCGCGGAGGAGAAATGCAACTTGTTCGAGGGTAGGTGGGTCCATGACCCGAGCCGGTACCCGCTCTACGGCTCCCAAAGGTGCCCTTTTCTCAGCGACCAAGTGAACTGCCAGAGAAGCGGCCGGCCGGACTCTGACTACGAGCGGTGGCGGTGGCAGCCCAACGGCTGTGACTTGCCGAGGTGTTAACCAGTATAGTAGCAACGTCAAATTTAATTAGGAATTAATGCTGTCTAATTAAGAGACAATTGCGGACTAATTAAAATGAATTAAAGGTTTAATGGGACGGAGATGCTGGAGAGGTGGAGGGGGAAGCGGGTGGTGGTGGTGGGCGATTCACTCAACCGGAACATGTGGGAGTCGATGATCTGCCTGCTCTACTCGGCGGTTCGCCGGAAGCGCGTCTACGTCGAGGACCACAGCGCCGAGCACAAGCTCTTCCGATCCTTGGTGGATATTTAAAGCCTTGTCTGTCTACTTTAGTTTTCAGAAATTAACTTGTTTTATGCTGAATTATAGGATTACGATTGCACGGTGGAGTTCTTTTGGAGTCCGTTCCTGGTGGAGCTGAAGGAGAGGGAAGGAGACCGTGCCAAGATCCTGCATCTCGACAATCTCTCCAACAGCGCTCGCTTTTGGCGAGGCGCCGACGTCATGGTCTTCAACACCGGCCATTGGTGGACGCACCACGGCAAAATGAGGGCCTGGGACTACTTCCAGCGCAGGGATGAAGTCACGGAGGAGATGGAACCGGCCGAGGCTTTCAACAGAGCCCTCAGAACTTGGGCTAGCTGGGTCGACCGCAACGTCGACGCTCGCCGGACCGTCGTCTTCTTCCGCAGCATCTCGCCGGAGCACAAGAGGTTCGGAAAGTTTGAAACACAACATGCAGAACCGAAATTTGATTCGGTTAATGAGAATGGCGGATTAAACTGCAGGGAGAATTTACAATGGTGCTACAACCAAACTCAACCCATCTCCGACAACGAGAGGTATGTGCAGTGGTTTCCCAAATCGATGGTGACGCTGGTAGAGAGGACCCTCCGGAGGATGAGAACGCCAGTGCGTTATCTCAACGTGACGAAGCTGTCGGAGATCAGGCGGGACGCTCACACGGGCGTGTACACTTCGCGGCAGGGGAAACTCCTGACGCCGGAGCAGAGGAAGGAACCGAAGAGCTTCGCCGACTGCAGCCACTGGTGCTTGCCTGGATTGCCCGACACTTGGAACGAACTCCTCTTTGCCTCCCTCCTGGAAACCAGCTTCACTACTTCATGAACAGAGGCTGCTGGATCACAATCCTCGACGGTGTGACTAAAGATTCTAATGGATCTTCTATATTCTTTTTGAATCTAATTAGCAGCATTATTTGAATATCAATCGACGTAGGTATGCAAATTGATTTCTTGTAGATTCATGCAGAAGCAGGCCGCTGCGGCTTGCGTATTTGTGGCATAGCAGAATTCAACAGTTTGATTTTTCAAAAATAAATAAATAAATAAATATACAGAAAGAAAGATAAATCAGGTTATTGAAAACGAAGCAGAGTTGAGAATCACTTGCATCTCTTATCTTGTCGAACAGGCTCTCTGATCCGGAAGAAATCGACGTTGATGGTAAATTATCAGAGTCCAGCCAATGAAGATGACGATGAGAGAAAGTAGATCGTGCCCTGCGAGACCAACGAAGATGACGACGAGGGAAAGTAGATCGTGCCCTACGAGATCAACACGAACGTTAATAGAAACACACCGGAGGTTTTCCGGCGGAGCCCACTCCGACACTAAAGTCAGGCTTCGATTACTTGCAAGAGGAAGATGAGAAAGAATAATAGTTTTGAGTCCGAGAGCCCCTTTTACTTACGCGTTGAAGTACCTTATATACCTGAGGGCTAGGTCATGCGTGCCTCCACGTTCTCCTCCACGTCCCTTACTCGTCGGTTACCTGATAATTTTTAGGTAATGGCCGGAGCGATTATTAAAGTCTTAATTGCCATAGAAAGCGGACAATAATTATCCGACGACTTTTCTAATCCGAAAAGAGGAACAGTTACTTGAAATCGGGCTGTCGGATGTATGACTTTTCGGGCTCCACTCTCTCGAGATTGTCTCGGGATATCTTCACCCGGGACGACCTCGGGCGTCTGTTCTCCCGAGGTGGTCTCGGGAGCCTACTGCCCGGTCTGGCCTCGGGGCCTACCCTCCCAAGGTGATCTCGGGGTCTATGACCCGGCCTGGCCTCGGGGGTCTACCCTCCCGATGTGACCTAAGGGTCTATGACCTGACCTGGTCTCGAGAGTCAGCCCTCCCGAGGTAGTCTCCGGAGTTAATTAGATCTTGAGGGCTTGGTGGACCCTTCCACGTAGCTTCTCCGTTCCACGTGTCACTCTGGGCTACTCAACCCCATCACAAGTCCCTCCCTTCAAATCTAATCGAAGAAAGTGTAACTAACTGATTAGACCAGTGGTGCAACGAAGGGAAGCTATGCACTTATGGGTCTACATATCCATTACTTCTCCATTGGCGACTTATCGGGTCCGAGGAATCGAAACATTCGACCCTTGACCCGAGGCAATCCTTCTAAATTAGTCCAAAAGACTACTGCGACTTCTGAGGCACAACAATGATAGTTGTCTATCATCCATTAAAAATGCATAGGGTCTTTTAATGGCGACATAACACCTCCGCGAATGCGGCCTTACCACGTATTTAGACTTCTTTTTCCGCGATCTCCTGTTGATACGCACTGCAGGGCCATTTCAAACAGCAACCTCGAAAGCGGTGACGCCTCAAGATGAGTGTTTATCATCGTCCACGTGTCGTGCCCCCGCTGTACACACGAGGGCGACTTTTCCTCTATAAAAAAGGGAAGGCAAAAACGTTTGTTCGCCTTCTGGCATCGTCACCTAGCATAGTCTGCGCACTTCGTTCTTCATCTGCTCTCGTCTTCTTTTCCTAAGGCTTCTCCCCAGAGTAGTATGAATCCACTTCTCCCCAGTGAAGTATTGAAATTATCCCTAGTCGATGAATTGATAAAAACAGACACTATCAATTCTGTTGAGACTAGCATGGGTTATTCTCTAATCAGCTGATTCTCACTGGCTGATGACATTGGGATGTCCGGAGATAAACATGGATGCTAGTTAAGGGAACTAGTTCATTGGAGTGACTAGCTGTAAGACTTCATATGAGAATCTACATGTAGATATGTCAATGAAGTTCTTACTGTAGCTTAAGTGCGATGTTCCTTTGACTTGCGGTGTTCAAGTCATCTTGGTCATGGAGACTTATACTTTAACATCTTAAGCAAGCATCTCCAAGGAGGTGTGGACCCAGGATGATTGGGTATAAGCCGAAGTGCCCGAAGATGTTTGAATAGCCTACAAAGGATTCACCACTCCTTGCGAGGAGATGTATACCCAGGCCTATCGTCGGATTGTTACTCAGAAATCTCTGGCCAGAGTATATCATGTTTAGAGTGCGAGTCTCTAAAATACATAAGAGTAATTAGAAATCCAATGGACGAGAAAGACACTACTTGGGCTAGGTGTGACGTAGTCAGCCTAGTGGGGACTGACACCATAGACCGTGTCCTGAACCAAGTGGGTATAAGGTGGTGAAGGGAATGGGGCACGATTCATTAGAGCTGCTGAAGGGTTTCAGAATAATTTCTTCTGAGGTCAAACCGTTGATCTTTCGATTAATTGGGGATCATGATGTACTACTAGGTGCCACTCATGATCGTTCTATAATTGGTTGATTATAGACGGCCAACATAAATCGAAAGCCTATTTAGTCACACGCACTACGAGTAATCCGAGGGATTTAAAACGAGTTGAAAATTGGATTTTCCGATCAAGAGATATAAGTCGAATCTGAGTTAATCAGAGGCGCAATGGAAGCTAAAAATGGCTAAGTCTTTTGAAGGCTTATTGGGCGAATTAAATGAGTTTAATTCGCGACCGGTTCGGGTTGGTTTGGCCGGCCAAAGAGGGTGCTAACCCTCCTTGGATGGACGGCCACATTAAAGGGAATTAAATCAATTTATTTGGTTTAATTAATAAAATAAATCTAGTGTGATTTGTTTTATAAATTATGGATAAATAAATTTGTATAAAGAAATTTATATAAATAAATTTGTAGAAATTTATTCTTTTTATGGAAGTTAAAATAATCCATGAATTGGTTTATTTTAATTTTATAAAATCAATTAAGAATTGATTTTTCCATAATAAGAAAGTTTATAAATTTCTTATAAAATTTATTCCATAATAAAAGGAGAGATTAATTAGTTTTATTATAAAGTTAGTTATAATAAAATTCATAAGAGAATTTATAGGATAAATTTCTTATGATAACTAATTAGTTTTATTATAAAGTTAGTTATAATAAAATTTGGTTTAAACGGAATAATTCATAAGAGAATTTATAGGATAAATTTCTTATGATAACTAATTAGTTTTATTATAAAGTTAGTTATAATAAAACTTGGTTTAAACGGAATAATTCATAAGAGAATTTATAGGATAAATTTCTTATGATAACTAATTCCGTTAATTCCGTTAAGAGGGAGACTTGGCAAGGGAGATGCTACTATATAAAGGAACCAAAGGCAAGCCCTTAATTCCAATTGAGTTGTCAAGAGAAGTAGCTCCCTCTCTCCCTCTCTTTCTCTTCTCCTTTCTCTTCTCCCCTACCTTAGGGTCGGCGCCCTCTTCACCAATTAGGGCCGGCGCCCCTTCCACAAGCTAGGGCCGGCGCAACTCCTCCCATAGAAGGTGGTTGCCGTGAGCTTCAAGAAGAAGAAGAAACGAAGCAAGAAGAAGAAGAAGCGGATAGCGACTCATCTCTTCCCGGAATTCGATTCCGTTTTCTTGGTGGTTAGTTTCCTTTTCTTCTCTTGATCTTCTTTGTTGTGCCTATAGAGAATCTAGTAGTTCTCGTCGGCACAAAACTCGTGACTTTGCGAAGTCATCCCGAAGAGAACTCGGCGTGGACGCGAATAGAGGCGGAGCTTCCAAGGGACGCTACGGTTGGATCTCGTCCCTTACTTCGAGTTACGCGAGGTACTTGGTAAATTAGTTTACTTTTCCGCAAAGTTTTATTTTATGATTATGTCAACACACTATAAGGTTGCATGCTAGATACGAAGTTAAAATAATTTAGGAAATTATTTTATGCAGATTCTTCCGCTGCACGTAAAAATTTAAAATTTTACGAACTCGTATCCTTGTCGACATGCACCCGGTCCCAACAGTGGTATCAGAGCCGGTTAGTGTTCGACATAATCGTATAATTGTTTTGTGGAAAACTTTGCCATGATCTCAATTTCAGAAAAAATTTTCAATTATGGAAACTTTCAAATTATAATAAATTTTAGATTTAGGAATTTCAAAGTTTGGAAATCCTCATGAAATTTCGCAAACGTTTGAAATTTTCTAGTTTCTGAAATTTTATAATAATTGTGAAAACTTCCCATCTTTGGAAACTTTCCAAATTTTGGAAATTTTTCTATTTTAGAAATTTTCCAATTTTTGGAAATATGTAAGTTTTCTTTTTACCAGAAACTTACAATTATTCTGAAAAATCATTTTTGAAATCTCGCAATTTTGGGCACTTTCTTTTGAGAAAGTCTAGACAAATTCATGGACAGTTAATTGACAATTAAATTTGAATTGGTTTTTAAATTGACAACAAAATTTTTTATTTTGGATTGAGCCTCGGGGAGCCGTCCAATTTAAAGTTAGATGTTGTAATTTAATTTCCCAATTTTTAATTGAAATTGTCATGTTTGATTTGGATTGAGCCTCGGGGAGCCGTCCAATTAGATTTACAACACATTACTTTTCTTTGGGTATCTGAGCCTCGGGGAGCCACCCTTAGAAAACAATTTGTTGTAATTAATTAAATCCATGAATAAAATATGTTGAAGAGGTGATGCTCTTACATATTGTTGTCTCCAAAATTAATTAGGAAAATGGTTTCCTATAAAGTTTCTTAAATGAGATTTTCATGAAAATAATATGTGGTTGAATTAAGGGAATTGTCTCTTAATTTAATAAGTTTTGATTTAGAGAAATCAAAGTCATGAACATATTATTTCCGAAATTAATTATGACAATTTAGGAAATTGTTTCCCAAAGCAATTCCTTTAATTAAGTATGAAATTGGAATTAGGAAATCTGGTTCCTAATTCAATTAATGAGACTTGATAACTTAAGTCACATACATACTTTATTAAGGAAATCGTTAGTCATGACATAATTCTATGTCATGAATGTGCTTAGAAAAGATGAGACCCAAAAACCCCTTACAAAATATTAAGGCAAACACCTTCCATTAATATGGTTAGAATCGGAGTTTTGTTTCTCGATTGGGTTGATGGACACATCCATGCCCGACTTGAACCTCAACATGTTCAAACCATGGAATTAGTTTATGAATAATATAGTTGGAGTCAGAGGTCAATCCTTAGTTTTGGTTGTTGGACACATCCAAGCCTGACTAAACGGTTGAATGAGCTCCAACCATATTAAAACTATTTCTTGATTAATGGGTCAGCCTTAAGCTTGGAGCATCGATTTGTTGTGCCACAGCCAAGGTCGATGTAAAGAGAGGTGCAGTTGGGTGCTATGTATATGATGCATACTTGTTAATGAGTTAACAACCCAATGATTTATGCAAACATTCAATTAGTTGATAGCATAATGTGATAGTTACATATATGTGATATGTAATCGGTATAATTACCTACCTTCATAGCTAAGAAAAACTTGATGGCCACAGCCATGGTGGTTCTTATCTATGGTTGGATATCAACCTATTTGGAGATGTTCCTACGATCTCCCGAATTGATAATAAGGGTTATTCAATTTGAAAAATAAATAGGATTTCAATTTATGTATATTGATACATTCTTTAATCATTCTTCTCACATAATCTCAATTTGTATTTCTAGGATAATCACTCGATCATGTCTTCTTTAAACTTGCGTTCCATTTTGGACACCAATAAACTGACTGGGCCAAACTTCATCGACTGGCTTCGAAACCTGAGGATAGTCCTCAAGGCAGAGAAGCTTGCTTATGTCCTTGAAGATCAACTTCCCAACCGTCCTCCTGAAAACACAACTCCAGACCAGTTTCCTGAGTTGCTCAACCTGCTGAAGACTGTAGAGCCTTCTGTGAAGCAGGATCAAAAGACGGTACTGTTAGTTGGTTCCTCGAAGAAAGGTTCTAAGAGGAAGGCCAATGAACAGAACAAAGGGAAGAAAAAAAAGGCCAAGAAGACTGAAAAGAAACCAAAAGGAACTTGCCATCATTGTGGCAAGGAGGGTCACTGCCGAAGAAACTGCAAGGTTTATCTTGAGTCTTTGAAGAAGAAGGCATCCGATGCCCCATCCTCTTCAGGTATCTTCGTTATTGAATGTCACTCTATTTCCTCAGATACCTGGGTACTTGATACTGGGTGTAGCTCACATATATGTAATGACATACAGGGGCTAAGGAATAGAAGGAGACTCGTCAAGGGAGAAGCGAATTTGCGGGTTGGAAATGGAGCAAGGATTGCTGCTGTTGCCATCGGAACATATTTGCTAAAGCTCCCCACTGGACGTGTCTTAGAATTGGATAATTGTTATTTTGTTCCTTCGTTAATAAAGAACATTATATCTATTTCATGTTTGAATGAAAAAGGTTATCATTTAACTTTCAGTAACAATTGTTGTTACATAACTTTAAATGGCGTTCTTTATGGGAATGGAACTTTGTGCAATGGAACTTTAAATGTCCTTCCACGGTGCCCCCTGAGGCGCCTGCCGTCCAGCTCTTCCACTACCTCAGAGACACCTCCTCCTCACTAAGTCGGGACGACACCTCGAGGAGCCGTGATGACTTGAGAGGGGGGGGGGCCTTGCGTGCCTCAGCGGGGAACCTGGCCAACCTACATGAGTCCCTATTGAAGGTAATGGTTCTCACTTTTTTGGATTACCCTTGCTCATGTTTTCTAACTCTTATACGATGTGGCAGGCCACTCAAGACTGCCTCTCGCTCGCCCATTAGTTATACTCCTGACAAGAGGTTGAGCATTTGATCCGCCAAGCATCTACAGTGGAGGCCAAAACCTATCGTGCCTACAGAGGGGGCCTCATACAGGCGAAGGTCAGCAGAGCTCTCAGGGTTAAAGTAGAACATTACCTAGAATCTCTGCTGGTCTTAGAGTCAATCCTGCACAGCTCTCGCCATCGGGAGCGCTTGATGTCAGAGAGGGTTATTTCCCTCTCAAATAACTTACGCACTTTGGCCCAAGAGTGGGATCAACTCTAGGCCCAGGAGAAGAAGCTATCAGGGGACGTCCTGTAGGATCGGTGCCGTTGATAGAGGGGGGGTGAATATCGATCGAAAACTTGTCGCGAAAATTCGTCTTCTTTCGAATTACGTTCTAGACTCAGAGCGTTAGTAGCATTGCGGAAAATAGAAAAATAAAGAACAAAATAAAACACAGATTGCACGCGGGATTTTTTACTTGGTTCCCGACCCCTCAAGGTCAATACATCCAAGGCCTATGCATGGGAACGCCCGTCCACTATTGATCTCCTTTCCGGACTTTCCGGAGGCGGAGAAACCTGTCTTACAGTGCAGTAATTACAATCACAAATATAGAAAATTAAGTGCAGAATAATTAAAGAAAACCAAAAATGAACTGGTCGAAGACTAGGCCGATCTGGACCTCCGAAGTGCCGCGCACTTCTTCCTGGGGCCTCCCGGTCGTAGAGCCTCGTCGTTAGCGCGTTGTCGTTGCTTGGAAAGCTCAGAATTGTGTCTCGAAGTTGTGTCTAAAGCTGAGGGGTCGAAGCCCCTTTTATAGGCTTCATTCGGGCGCCTGTGATGATGGGGGCGCCCCTATGGACTTGGTCAATCTTTATCTCCGTGCCGAACTCGTCGCAGCTGATAAAACCTTTGACCAGGGCGCTCTGGACCTCCTGGGCGCCTGAATTAAAGCTTATCTCTGCTTCGAACTCGAAACAGCAAATACAGCTTTCAACTTGGGTGCATGTATCATCTCGGGCACCTGAATGGAAGCCTATTATGCCTTCTTCACGAAACTGCTATTTTGTTCTTTGAGCCAGGCACCCCTATTGATGGGGGCGCCTGGATGCGCTTGGCTTCAAAGCTTCCAGCCCAGCTTTTTTGCCTACTTTGTCTTCCAATCTTGGTACCTGCAAGATGCACAATTACAAAGTAAATATACACATATTCTTAACCTTAAGGACTTGGTTTTGACTTCGGATTTCCACGAAACCCTAAGTCGAACCGACGCAAGTTCCCACGCCCGAGAACGCGTCTTTCACCTACTCCTTTCAGGAGACGGTTGCCACCCCAGTCCTTCGGGTGGACTTAAGCTTAGCCTCCGATACTCTCAGATCTCGAGACGACTGAACCCTAACCCGTCTCTACTTCTGTCCTTAGTCATCGCTCAGCTAAGTTGCTCAGTCCCTCGGACCAAGACTTCGTGCCCAAGCCCTAGGTCCAGGACTTCGGTGCCAAACCCTCGACCAGGTCTTCGTGCCCAATTCCTCGAACCAGGACTTCTTTGCCCAACTCTTTGCCAGGACTTCTTGCCTAGTGTACCTAGGACTTTTCCTACACACTCAGCAAACATGTTAGATCACAACAACATCTTAACTTCTGAACCCTTTGCCATTATCAAAACCCAGGTTTGACTTAGGTGCTGCCTGCACCAACAATCTCCATCTTTTGATTTATGACATCACGGTTCAAAAAGTTAAGTTAATGAAGCAAGTAATATACTTAATTTCCTCCCCTTGGAAGAAATTCTCCCCCTGACTTTTTCAAGAATACGTGGGATTTTTGAAAACATTTCTAAGTCCTTGTCTATCATAAAATGAAAAGATTTTTCTTGTTTTCAACACTTAGAAAATTTTCAAAAGGGATTTTCAAGTTAGAAAAATTTTCTAAAATATTTTCGAGTTGGGCACTTAGAAAATTTTCCAAACATTTTTTGAGTTAAGTACTTAGAAAATTTTCCAAAATATTTTTGAGTTAAGTACTTAGAAAATTTTCAAAATATTTTTGAGTTAAGTACTTAGAAAATTTTCAAAACATTTTGAATTAAGTACTTAGAAAATTTTCCAAAATATTTTTGAGTTAAGTACTTAGAAAATTTTCAAAACATTTTTGAGTTAAGTACTTAGAAAATTTTCAAAACATTTTGAATTAAGTACTTAGAAAATTATCAAAACATTTTTGAAGTTAACACTTAGAAAATTTTCAAAACAATTTTGAAGTTAACACTTAGAAAATTTTCAAAACAATTTTTGAGTTAATTACTTAGAAAATTTTCAAAAAGAGTTTTGAATTACTTTACTTTTTGAAAAAGGAGATAAAAGTTTTTGAAAAAAAATTTAATTTGGAAAATTTTAAAACCTTCTTTTCTCTCCTTTCCAATCTCTCCCCCTTTGCCATATATCAAAAAAAATATAGCAAAAGAAATTGAGTAAGGAAAGTAAAGTGCTGTATTGAACCAATTCTATGCATAAACTGGACCAAATCAATTTAAATTTTCTTTTTCGGGTTCTGTCTAACCCAGTTAGCTACTTACTAACTGTTATAAATAGTAGCTTTTGCTAGGGTTAGTCAAGTTAAGTGATCTGATCAAGCTAGATTTTCTATGCTTGACACTTAACCTGATTACTGTTCAATTGGTATTTATTGCCCCAATTACTGCAGATGCACTGACTTAAAGCATCTTGAATCAAGGCATAGACCTAAGCATCTCAACCCAGTCTAGGTTATCAATTAAAAGTACCCTAAGGTACTTGTGAGATGCTGGCTTCTAGATCTATAGGTGCATGCAGTTCTAGGGTTAGGGCCTAAGCTAAGTCCATTTGCGAAAAAGTCCTAGTTTTGAAGGGGGTAAGTTTTTCAAAAAACTAAGTCGGAAATCATATTAAATTTCAAGATAAAAATGATTTTTCAAATAAATATCAGATAAGAAATAAAACAGTTAAAAAAACACAAGTAAAGTTGTCCTATTATACTAAGCGTAACATTCATTTAGTAGCTGGTAAAAGGCAGATAATGTTGGATGGGGTGGACAGGCTAGAGGGGGGGTGAATAGACGGTTATGAAAAATAATGGAGATAGCACTCATCTAAAAAAAACTTGGTTGCAACTGGAACGTTCCTTCCAAGGCGGTTAACGCTCAAGCAGAACTCCTTCAGGCGGAGAAGCCTTAACAGTTGTAGCACTGAAAACTTAGAGAGGTTACAATTCGATTGATGCCTTTAATTCTAAATTCTAAGCCTATTTATAGCCTAAGAGAATAAATCTGGATTGTTGATTGTTGAGGAATTTTCTCTTGGCCGTTGATCCATGGATGTAATCTGGATGGTTGATCTTGGATGGGATTAACTTGCATCCATTGGATCTGATTAAATGATAAGGCTTTATCCTTTATGAGATAAAGAAATTTTTATCTTCTGCTCGAGATTGCTATTGTAATCTCCAAGTAAGAATATCGGCAAGAGCAAACTGTCTCCGACCTTTATCCCAATTGGTAAGCTTGGCAGCCTCTGTTCTCGAGGTCTTGGGTTTAATTCCTCTTAGAAACAATTTAATCTTTCTTTTTCGGGCGACTAGCCTTTTGGTTCTTCTGCTCGCAACAGATAAATAACTTTATCATCTGCTCGCAACAACTTTAATCACATCTCCTCCTTATCCCAGTTAATAAGGCTGGTGATATACGCAGGCGAGGTTGCTGGTTCGAATCATCATAGCAACAAATAAATTTTTTTTTGTTTCAGGTGCCTGGTTTGACTTGGTCAAACTGACCAGTCTTTTGGTTCATCTTCTGGGTGATTTCCGGCCAACCGGAGTTAGGCTCACCCGAGCCCGACTCCGACCTTTCGCCCCTCGAGCGTCCTTCCTCCCGGCTTCTCGTCCCTCGGACACTGCGCACGTCCTTCTCGCTCCACCGGCGTACTCTTCGCAGCTTCCGCGTCCCTCGGATTGTACCGAGCCCGTCGGCTCACTTCCCCGCACAATCCTTCTCGTCCGCTACGTCTTACGCTCGACTTCCTCCATACCTAAGCTCCTGCACACTTAGCAGAGGGATTAAACATACCAGGACCTAACTTAACTTGGTTGATCACATCAAAACTTACCGGAGCACCAACAATCTCTCCCTTTTTGATGTGCATCAACCTAGGTTCAGTTAGGGTTAAACCAAATAAGTAAAAAAATAGTAAAATTAAATAAATAGGTTAAGCATGAAAAATATGTTTCAATGCAAATCTACAATCTCCCCTTGTACACTAGTCTACTCTCCCCCTTTGATCATAGCAAAAATCGGGGACTAATAAATCGGGGACGAAAAAAAGTTAGCATATTGTGAAAAAAACATGAAGTGTTTAACTAAAGCTTAAAAGATTAAAAAAATTTAGTTTTCAAAAATAGCATTTTCAAGAATTTTTCAAATTAAAGAAAATATAATTACATTAAAAAAATTTCTTTAAATTCTAAATGGACTTAAAAAAATTCGGAAATAATTTTGACAAAGTCATCATTCGATTTATAGATTCTAAAAAATCGGATCTAGTCAAACTCTTTTTCCTTCGAATTCTTAAAATTTAAAAATATGGTTTCATCAGAAAAATCATAAAAATTCGAAGAGTGTTCGAAAAATTTCAAAGAGTTTCAAGTGTATAGCCAACTTTCCTTAAGTAACAAAAAATTGTACTGAATTTAAAAAAAAATGACACACAATAAAAATTGTTAGTCAATATCTGCAACAAAAATTAATTTAAGACAGATTTAGGAATCCAAAATAGGTTACTATCAACCGAGTTAGTTAAAAATTTAAAGGACACATAATTTCTTGGTATTTTCCTAAGTTGGCTCTTGTGATTCTTAAGATACCAGTTCAACCTCTCAGGATAATGATTCTTTTTCTGTCGCAGGCATGTAATATCAAATTCCAATTTCTTAACTAAATTTTCTAGATTTTCATTTTTATTTTTTAAGTTATCGAACATACTTAATGGACATAATGTAGATAACTCCTTTTTCAACCTCAATATCTTTCTCCTCTTTTTGCATAAACTATTCAAAATAGATTTTAAAACAGAAAAAAGTTTGTCGGGAGGTAATTTATGTTGGAACTTGGATGGCTAAGGGGGGGTGAATATAGCCAGACACTTGAAACTTAGCACTTTTCGAATTTCTGCACTCAGAGGTTAGTAGCACAGCGGAAGAATTGCAAAACAGAGTAATGCAGAGATTAAACCCTAGGCTAAGCACAAACACAAAATGCTAACAAAGAGGATTTACAAGATTTGGGGATAACTTGCCCCTACTCCTTGGTGTGCCCTTAAGGTGGGCGATCCCTTGATCGTCGGCAGATCAAGCCCCGGAAAATCCGGATAGAATGCAACCTCCTTCTCAGTGGAGTAACCTCTCCACAGCGTTTCAAGATGAATAAAGTGTTAAGTACAGGAAACACAAGAAGAAATCATACTGAGCACTAAGAACCTCAAGAACACAAGCAAACTCCTCACCGAGCTCCACTCAGCGCAGATCTCACGCAAGAACTCCCTTCTTCATGTCTTCTTGCTGATGGACTCGCCAAGCTTCTTGTTTCTCTTCCAAGTGCTCAAGTGTAACGACCCGGCCCCTTGGCCCCTTGGGCGGCCCAACTGGCTGCCCACTTGGCGGCCCTCGGCCGTGCCGTTACTCACTAGGACTTACCACCCCTGGCCAGTGGATTTTTGCCTTCCCCAGGATTCGAACTCTAGACCTCCAGGCTAAGTACTAAAGTTTATGAATCCTGGTAGCCAAGTGATCAGGCTCCAGACCTCCAGACCGATCAAGCTGTGCCCTGATTGGTCACCAGACCGATCAGGATGGTCCCAGACCGATCAGGCTCCAGCCTGATCGGTTATAGTGAGGAGCTCGCGTCACTTGATCGTTCACCAGAACGATCTGAACAGTGTTCCAGATCGGTCACCAGACCGATCAGGAGCCAAGCAGTATGGTTCCCAAAACCTACTGTATGGTCCCTGATCGGTCACCAGACCGATCAGGAGCCAAGCAGTAAGGTTCCCAAAACCTACTGTATGCTCCCTGATCGGTCACCAGACCGATCAGGAGCCAAGCAGTAAGTGAACTGTCTGCTCCCTGATCGATCACCGGACCGATCAGGAGCCAAGTAGTGAGTGAACTGTATGCTCCCTGATCGGTCACCAGACCGATCAGGAGTCGATCAGTAGCCCAACAAGGTCACTGTGTGCTCCCTGATCGGTCACCAGACCGATCAGTCATCGCTGGATCGGTCACTAGGCCGATCCACGAGGGAGCACCGTGTCAACTTCCCTGATCGGTCACCAGACCGATCCAGGCCAGGTCAAATCCACTCCAAGTCACGAGAACAAGCCTCCAGCCCATCTCTGACTCGTGCTCGGTCCACCGAACCAAGACTCCATGCCCAGTCTCACTCACCAAGACTTCAACCTAGCCCTCCAAGCTAGGACCTGACCCTCCAAGCCAAGGTTTTTCCACACCTAACCCTCCAGGTTAGGAATTTTCACACCTAGCCCTCCAAGCTAGGACTTTTCCACACCTAACCCTCCAAGCTAGGATTTTTCTACACCTAACCCTCCAGGTTAGGACTTTTCACACCTAGCCCTCCAAGCTAGGACTTTCTCACACCTAACCCTCCAAGTTAGGATTTCATCAAACCTAGTCCCACTAGGTATGCCTAGTCCACGACCAGGACTTAATCCCAATCATCTCATCAACCTAAACTAAAATCGGTGTCAACACCAAAACAACAATCAGGGTCAGACTGCATCAACAATCTCCCCCTTTTTGTTATTTGACAACCCGATTTTAAGTTTAGGAATTTGAATTTAATTGCCTCAAATCTCAGAATTGTAGGAGAATCAGGATCCTCCCCCTACAACATTTAAACTCATGATCGTCCTAAACTTAACCAACCACACTCTCCCCCTTTGTCAAACACCGAAAAAGGGTGTAGACTGGTTGTTAAGTTTAAACATACTCCCCCTCAACCCTAGGGGTTTCCTAAAACAACATACGATTTGATTTAATTTTGAAAACATATGAAAACATATGATAAATATAAAGCATGGCAAAACAATCATATGCATCATATGAACATGGAGTAGCAATAAGCATAGCAATGCATAATCTAGCAAGGCATACATGAAGATAGTCATGATGTCAGATGCATCATACAGCATCTCAGCATAGTCAATTATAGCACAAGGCATAACAGTCAAATGTAACACGAATCAAAACAGTCATCATCATCAATCCTCAGCGGGGTCATCGTCAGATGTATCATCAATATATATGAAATCCCCTGGTGCAGTGCTGCTGGAGGGCGCAGCTCCAGGAAACTTATGCTGGTGCCACTCCGCGTACCACGCCTCCTACTGTGAGCGGATCCCAGAAACATCGGATGCTATAGCGAGTAGTCGGCGATCGAAGGACCGAAGCTCAGAGCTGACCTCCTGTCGCCAGAGCTCGGAAATATGAAACTCGCGCTGCATCATCCGCTCCAGCTCCGCAACCTGCCAGCGGAGATCTGGATCCGGCTCATAGTAATCCTCAGTAGCAGCGGGCGGCTCCTGATCATGGACTACCCTAGGTAACTCCCCTACACGTCTCCTATCCTTCCAGCTCGGCCCCTGCGGGCCGACAACAATGCCACACTGGGCCAACATGCGTCGGTCAAGTCGGCAGTCTTGCCGAACCATAGGTATGATGCTGCCCTGTGAGACGTCGATGCCAACCGACTGCAGCCAGGCAATAATGATATGTCCAAATGGCATGTAAACTGTTTGACCGTACATCTGACTGTAGGTAATGATGGAGAAATAGATGGTAGTCACGATGTCAAAGTCTAACTGCTGATGCATCCCGTAGAGCATCAAACAGTGGAATGAGTGAATTTTATCTAAGTGCTTCGAAGTAGTTGGTATCAGATAGTTAGTGATAATCTTAAACAAGACATAATCAGCGGGGGAAAGGCGGAGAGCAGCAAATGTGGGGAAATCACTGGCGCACTCACGGGGACCCCCTGGCCTGGGATGGCTGAAAAAGTACTCATAGATAGAGTCAGGAGTGACTCCATCGAAGGGAACCGGTAGAGGATTCAGAAGGTAAGGATAGAGTGGAAAGTTATTATCTGATCGGCGACAGCCAAGAAAGGCGGTGAAAGCAGATAGATCAAAATTAAGGTTGATACTGGCGACACGGGTCCTCCACCACGTACCCTCTCCACTCACCATGTTGTTATAAAATTCGGAGACCAAATCAAAGTTGATTGGCCTCTCAAGGAAAAGAATGGATTGAAGTTCATAAAACTCAATGATTCGTCGTACCGACGGACAATGTTCGTAATGAATGCTCTATCCACAGTTCGACAGGGCATGAGTTTGAAAGTGTGATATTCAAAGGCTAGTGCGTAATGAATATTATGAAATCTGGTATGAGGGGTGGTTGAGGGTTTGAAGAGGATGAGGGAGCTCTGGATCGAGAGCTACCCTCAGCTGGCTCTTTGCCTTTGGAGGACCCTTCAGCGGGCTCGTTGCCCTTATGGTCAAGATTAGGTTTAATCAACGAAGTAAGATTTGATCAATAATCAATGACAGAAAGATTTGATCATATGGGTAAGGTACACACACGACACACACCAAAATAAACCCCAAAATCAAACAACAAGGTTAGTTCACCAAGTATCATGATATTTGAAGTAATCAACAGGGTGAAAATAGGAAAGTCTTACTTAGGTGCCATTGTTGAGTTGGTTGTGAGAAATCACTTGGTTGAGTTGCGCAGAAAATCGCACACGCACAAGTGATGCTTCGCGAAAAAGAACAGAGGAACTCCCAGCAGCGCAGAAGAGAAACAACCCCACGCACAGCAAGGAGAAGATCGCTGGAAGCCACGCGCAGGAGGAAGAAACACAGGAAGAACTCACACACAGCAAGTAGATCACACGCGCAAGAGGAGAATGAGGGGTTTCGGCGCTAGGGCTTGGGAAGGTAAGGTTTACACGAAGTTAATAGGTTGGTGGATTGGTCCACCAACTGAAATTTAATGTGATCGAACGGATCACCGTTCGATCTGGGAGCGCCCAGACCGATCAAGCCCCAGCCTGATCGGTCTGGCCTGGTCCTGATCGGTCGGGTGACCGATCAGGCAGGCTCCTGATCGATCGGCTGATCGATCAGGGAGCGAACAGTAGGTTTGCGCGATTTTTCGTGTGCCTCCTGATCGGTCGGTGGACCGATCCACACAGTGAGCCAGATCGGTCTGTGGATCGATCCAGGCCAACATAGAGAGATTGCAGAGGGGTATTGCAATTCGGCTGGATCGGTCAGTTGGATCGATCAGACATGCTCCTGATCGGTTCAGTGACCGATCAGGCTCCAGGAATTGTTCTGATATGACCAGAAATTTAAGCTTCAGACTCCCAAACGATTTCTGATAAGATCCGATGAAAGTTAATCGATCTTGGAAGTGTTCCCATGACTGCAATTGATCCCTGAACAAGGATCAAAGGTCCTTATGGTTTTGACAAATCACTTTACTCCACCCAAGTGGAGTCAAACTCAATCAACAAACATTCAATCAATTTCCAACCAAGTTTGTATCAAGGAAAAAGTCTCCAATCAAGTTTCCTTAATTGGAATGTCCAAGTATGATCATGGAGCCAAGTACACATATGTTATGCATTGGTTTCCCCATACTTGGTCACCGTAGTGATTTTTATCTCGTCAACCAAATTTCTCAAGGGATGTATTGACATTTTGAGAAATTAAGTTGATCCTAACATCTCACCCCATTTCTAGCAAACAAAAACGTTTTGGTAAACCTTATAGTTTGTGTGAGATGTCCCCAAGTTACCCAATTGTTTCCAATAATCGAAATGATCATGATGGGTTTTGAATATTTTTTAAACCTATGAAGAGCGACACATTCCCAACTCCCTTCTTAAGAAACTAAATTCATTCTCGGGAAGTGGTTTAGTGAAAATGTCCGCTAGATTTGATTTGGACTCTACATGTGAGAGTACAATGTCTCCTCTAGCAACATGGTCTCTAATGAAGTGATGACACACTTCAATATGCTTGGTCCTAGAATGGTGGACTGGATTCTTTGTTAGGTTAATTGTGCTAATGTTGTCACACAACACTTGCACACCCTTATAACTTAATCCATAGTCTTCTAAAGTATGAATCATCCACAACAATTGTGATACACTCTCTCCCATGGCGATATATTCTGCCTCGGTCGTGGAGAGAGCAACACAATGTTGCTTTCGACTTGACCAACTAACTAGAGATGATCCTAAAAATTGGCAACCCCCACTTGTGCTTTTCCGATCCAACTTGCATCAAGCATAGTCGGAATCGGTGTAGCCAATTAGATCAGATGATTCGGTATGGGGGTACCAAAGACCAACTCCAATTGTGCCCTTAAGGTATCTCAAAATTCTCTTAACAGCAATCAAATGAGATTCCTTGGCACAAACTTGATACCTAGCGCACATACCCACAGCAAAAAGTATATCAGGTCGACTAGCTGTGAGGTATAGCAAACTACCTATCATGCTCCGATATTGAGTCAAATCAACAGGTTTACCACTCTCATCATTGTCTAATCTTGTGTTTGTAGCCATGGGAGTGGTTACCTCTTTTGAATCACTCATGTTAAATTTTTGAAGCATCTCTTGAGTATATTTTGATTGATGCACATGGATTCCATCTCGAGTTTGTTTGATTTCAAGTCCAAGGAAGAAAGTCAACTCTCCCACTAGACTCATTTCAAATTCACTCTCCATGTGTGCAATAAATTCATTTAAATATCCCTTGTTGTTTGAGCCACAAATAATGTCATCGACATATACTTGGGCTACAAATATATTGTCACCATCTCTACGTAGAAATAGTGTAGGGTCTATTTGGCCTATAACAAAGCCTTTTTCAATTTAAAATGTCGACAACCGCTCATACCAAGCTCGGGGTGCTTGTTTAAGGCTATACAACGCCTTCTTGAGCTTGAACATGTGGTTTGGGAATTCGGTACTCTCAAACCCCGGAGGTTGTTCGACATAAACCTCTTCTCTTATTAAACCATTTAGAAAGGCCGATTTGACATCCATTTGATAAAGTTTGAAACCACGATGCGCTGCAAATGCAAGCATCAATCGGATGGACTCTAATCGGGCTACGGGAGCATAGGTCTCATCATTATCAAGGCCTTCAACTTGACTGTAGCCCTTGGCTACTAAGCGTGCCTTGTTTCTTATGATTTCTCCCTTATGGTTCAATATATTTTTAAAGACCCATTTGGTTCCAATAATGGTGGTCTTCTTAGGTCTAGGGACTAAGTCTCATACTTGACTTCTTTCGAATTGACCTAGTTCATCTTGCATGACAATGATCCAATCGGGATCATTTAATGCTTCATCAATTTTTCTAGGTTCAATCTCGGAAATTAGGGCAACTTCATTAGCCTCATTCCTAAAGAATGATCTAGTCCTAACAAAGCCTTTTTCAATTTAAAATGTCGACAACCGCTCATACCAAGCTCGGGGTGCTTGTTTAAGGCTATACAACGCCTTCTTGAGCTTGAACACGTGGTTTGGGAATTCGGTACTCTCAAACCCCGGAGGTTGTTCGACATAAACCTCTTCTCTTATTAAACCATTTAGAAAGGCCAATTTGACATCCATTTGATAAAGTTTGAAACCACAATGCGCTGCAAATGCAAGCATCAATCGGATGGACTCTAATCGGGCTACGGGAGCATAGGTCTCATCATAATCAAGGCCTTCAACTTGACTGTAGCCCTTGGTTACTAAGCGTGCCTTGTTTCTTATGATTTCTCCCTTATGGTTCAATTTATTTTTAAAGACCCATTTGGTTCCAATAATGGTGGTCTTCTTAGGTCTAGGGACTAAGTCCATACTTGACTTCTTTCGAATTGACCTAGTTCATCTTGCATGGCAATGATCCAATCGGGATCATTTAATGCTTCATCAATTTTTCTAGGTTCAATCTCGGAAATTAGGGCAACTTCATTAGCCTCATTCCGAAAGAATGATCTAGTCCTAACCCCATGATGGATGTCTCCAACAATTTGGTCTTGGGGATGACTAGAGGCTAACTTAGTTTGCCTTGGTGTTGGTGGTGCTTCTAGGATGGTGTCACTAGACACAAGCTCAGCCTCAGGATCCGGCTGATCAATGGGTTGTCTAGGCTCACCGTCATCAGACTCATCACCATCAACAACACTTGGATTTTCATTCAAACCTAGTTTCCTAAGTTCGAATTGAACTCCTTCGATATCTTCTGGTTGATCATTTGCTTTTGGAATTTCTTCAAAAACAACATCAGAAGATTCTTCAACCAATCTAAATCTCTTGTTGTAGACTCGGTAAGCTTTGCTAACGAGGGAGTACCCGACCAGTATCCATTCATCAGCTTTTACCGTGAACTTTCCAAGGTGATCCTTGGTGTTTAGAATGAACACCTTACAACCAAACACCCTAAGATGTTTAACTGTAGGTGGTTTTCCAAACCAAAGTTCATGGGGAGTCTTTCCTAAGAATCTATGGATGAGGACTCGGTTTTGCACGTAGCAAGTTGTGCTTACAGCTTCAGCCCATAAGTAGCTCGGTAGGGAGTACTCATTGAGCATGCTTCGTACAGCCTCTTGTAAGACCTGGTTCTTCCTCTCTACAATACCATTTTGTTGTGGTGTTCTAGGAGTAGAGAACTCATATCTATATCCTCTATCTTGACAAAACTCTAAAAACGTTGGTTTTGAAATTCACCTCCATGATCACTTCTTATTGTTTTAATGGTTGATGATTTCTCATTTTCAACTCTTCTACAAAATAAAATAAAAACATCTAAGGTTTGGTCCTTATATTTTAGAAAATACGTCCATGTATATCTAGTAAAATCATCAATGATAACAAAACAATATCTACTATCATTCAAGGATATAATAGTGCTACAATCAAACATGTTCATATGAAGCAAATCTAAAGTGGTAGATGTACTTACAGTGCTTTTACCTTTATGTGCATATTTTGTTTGTTTACCCATTTGATATGCATCACAAAGTTTATCCTTTTCATACTTGATGCTTGGTAAGCCACGAACTAATCCCTTGTTGGCTAACTTCCGGATATTCTTCATGTTCACGTGTGTTAGTCTCCGGTGCCAAAGGGTGGACTCATCTTCTCTTGACATGAAACACTTAGCAAAGGCATTAGTAGCACTTTTAAAGGAAACTTGATAAATGTTGTCTACTCTTGTTCCTACTAGTACCGTGTCAAAGTTGTCATGTTGTCTAACTAGACATTGACTTGATTGGAAATCAATTGTGTAACCCGCATCACACAATTGACTGACACTTAGGAGATTAAATGTCATCCCCTTGACTAGAAGGACATTCTTAATCCTAAGACATTCGGATATTTGAATGTCTCCTATTCCTATGACCTTAAGACTACCATTGTTACCAAAGGAAACATTACCACTACTTTTTCTTTGAAAGGTGGTGAATAAGGATCTATCACCGGTCATGTGTTTGGAGCACCCACTATCAACGAACCAAGTTGATAGATGCTCCCCCTCAATCACAACCTACACAATTCGAAAAATAGAAGATTTAGGTACCCAAATCTTGGGACCTAAAGCACCTACTAAGCAAAACTTAGGCACCCATGCCTTGACTACTTTTCTTTGAACCCTAGGAGTCTTAAATTGTCTAACATCAGTCCTAGATATTAAGGACACAAATGATGGTTCTTTGGGTCGGTAACCAATACCGGCCCTATTGTAGACTGCCCTTTGGCATTCAAAATCATATCTAAGGTCTTTGAGCTTGTTGAGAATTTCTTAAGAACACTCTTGAGTCACTCAACTTCACTCTTCAAAGATTTATTCTCATCCTCTAACATCTCAACATGCAAATCATCAACATCCTCATCCTTAGAGGATTTCAAAAGTTCAACTTCAATTTTCAAAGACTTAACCTTATTTTTTGACTTTTTCAACAAATCGGATAAGCATGCAATTGTTCTATAGCATTTATCGAGTTCGGGAGTGATTACCTCTTCATCATCCGAAGATGATGAAGCCGCGTTTGATGAGTCACTCGATTCATCACTGCTTTCTTGATCTTCAAGGGTCATGAGTGCTACATGGCGAGTACTCTTCTCATCCTTCTCCTCATCGGATGAACTTGAGGAGGATTCATCCCATGTGGCCTTCAAGGCCTTCTTCTTCTTCTTGGATTTATCCTCCTTCTTCTTAGATTTCTCCTCCTTTTTCTTTAGCTTTGGGCATTCACTCTTGAAGTGCCCTTTCTTGCTACACTCATAACAAGTAATGTTAGATTTATCAACCTTAACTTCACTAGAGTTACCTTTACCCTTGAAGCGCCGACTCTTCCTCATCATTCTCCTAACAAAGTTTGCCATCTCAGAGGAAGAAGACCCACTGCCATCCTCCTCGGATTCGGACTCGGATTCGGATGAAGATGAAGATGAAGAGACTTCCTTCTCCTTCTTCTTCTCCTTCTTCTTCTTGTTCTTTTCTCCTGCAACCAAGGCAATCCCCTTCTCCTTGGGGCCTTTGTTAGCCATTTCATGAAGCTCCATTTCACAAAATAAGTCATCTAACTTTACAATTGATAAATCCTTAGAAACTTTGTAGGCATCCACCATGGATGACCACAAAGCGTTCCTTGGAAAAACTTTCAACACATACCTCACAAAGTCGCGGTTCTCGACCTTTTCATCAATAGAGTGGAGACCATTGAGGACTTCCTTGAACCGACTATGTAGTTCACTCACCGTTTCACTCTCCTTCATGGAAAGATTTTGTAGTTGGTTGAGGAATAAATCCCTCTTGGCGATTCTTGAGTCTTGGGTGCCCTCATGGAGTTCAATGAGCTTATTCCACAAATCTTTAGTACTTGTAAAGGGACCAACCTTGATCAGTTGATCTTTGTTCATGCCACATTGCAAAGTCACCACAGCCTTTGCATCGGCTTCACTTTTCGGGTTTGCTCAGCCGACCAACGCCAAGATTCCAATTCTTTTCCTTCATCATCCTTTGGAGGGGGAAAAACCCTCCTTCACAGCGAACCATGTGTTGATGTCCATCTTTAGATAGTACTCCATCTTCGATCTCCAATATTGAAAATCTGCTCCATCGAAGAAGGGAGGTCGGGTGGTGCTAAAACCTTCTCTCAAAGCCATTGTTGATAGCTCTCGGTTGTTAATCCGCTTGAACAGAGCCCCAAGCTCTGATACCACTTGTTGGAACTTGGATGGCTAGAGAGGGGGGTGAATATAGCCAAACACTTGAAACTTAGCACTTTTCGAATTTCTGCACTCAGAGGTTAGTAGCACAGCGGAAGAATTGCAAAACATAGTAATGCAGAGATTAAACCCTAGGCTAAGCACAAGCACAAAACGCTAACAAAGAGGATTTATAAGGTTCGGGGATAACTTGCCCCTACTCCTTGGTGTGCCCTTAAGGTGGCGATCCCTTGATCGTCGGCAGATCAAGCTCCGGAAAATTTGGATAGAATGCAACCTCCTTCTCGGTGGAGTAATCTCTCCACAGTGTTTCAAGATGAATAAAGTGTTAAGTACAGGAAACACAAGAAAAAATATTACTGAGCACTAAGAACCTCAAGAACACAAGCAAACTCCTCACCGAGCTCCACTTAGCGCAGATCTCACGCAAGAACTCCCTTCTTCGTGTCTTCTCGCTGATGGACTCGCCAAGCTTCTTGTTTCTCTTCCAAGTGCTCAAGTATCACATGGTTGCTCAAGATTCACAGTAGCTTGCTCAAGAGATGGATCAGAGTTGTCGCAAGAGCACAACAAGAGATGTCGCAAGAACTCATCGTTTGATTGCTTAGTTTCGTTACTGAGACTTGTTCGCCACCAAGCGCTTAAGTCTCTCTCACTGATCCCAGGTAACAGCCATCTCACTGCAGCCTCCAACTGCTCACCTACCACTGAGCTCTTCTGGACTCCTTGAGCTTCCCTCAGCTGAGCCCCAGTCAGCAGCTCCAGCAGCGCCAGCATCCGTTGCAACCTGAGATGAAAAACGGACAAACTTGCTCCAAGGAAAGACTCCCATTGACTCTCCTTAAGTGTTTGAATCCATTCTTGTTACCTGCATACTTAATCAGACCATTAGCACAGCAAATCAAGCAGAGGATCAAAATATCAGAACAGAACAGTGGTGATCAGAAGTGTTCAGAGCGCGATCAGAACTCTGATAGCGCATTTTGAATTAAAGTGATCGGTCATCGGACCGATCTAGGGCTCGTGGATCGGTCACCGGACCGATCCATAAATTTGCTGGGATTCCCAGCTTTTGCAGCCACAAGGGCCTGATCGGTCACCAGACCGATCAGGTTGTGCCCTGATCGGTCACCAGACCGATCAGGATGGTCCCAGACCGATCAGGCTCCAGCCTGATCCGTTATAGTGAGGAGCTCGCGTCACTTGATCATTCACCAGAATGATCTGAACAGTGTTCTAGATCGATCACCAGACCGATCAGGAGCCAAGCAGTAAGGTTCCCAAAACCTACTGTATGCTCCCTGATCGGTCACTAGACCGATCAGGAGCCAAGCAGTAAGTGAACTGTCTGCTCCCTGATCGGTCACCGGACCGATCAGGAGCCAAGCAGTAAGTGAACTGTATGCTCCCTGATCGGTCACCAAACCGATCAGGAGTCAATTAGTAGCCCAACAAGGTCACTGTGTGCTCCCTGATCGGTCACCAGACCGATCCACGAGGGAGCACCGTGCCAACTTCCATGATCGGTCACCAGACCGATCCAGGCAAGGTCAAATCCACTCCAAGTCACGAGAACAAGCCTCCAACCCATCTCTGACTCATGCTCTGTCCACCGAACCAAGACTCCATGCCCAGTCTCACTCACCAGGACTTCAACCTAGCCCTCCAAGCCGGGATTTCGTCCAACCTAGCCCTCCAAGCTAGGACCTGGCCCTCCAAGCCGGGATTTCATCAACCTAGCCCTCCAAGCTAGGACCTGGCCCTCCAAGCCAGGGTTTTTCCACACCTAACCCTCCAGGTTATGAATTTTCACACCTAACCCTCCAAGCTAGGACTTTTCCACACCTAACCCTCCAAGTTAGGAATTTTCACACCTACCCTCCAAGCTAGGACTTTTCCACACCTAACCCTCCAAGCTAGGATTTTTCCTCACCTAACCCTCCAGGTTAGGACTTTTCACACCTAGCCCTCCAAGCTAGGACTTTCTCACACCTAACCCTCCAAGTTAGGATTTCATCAAACCTAGTCCCACTAGGTAAACCTAGTCCCACTAAGTATGCCTAGTCCACGACCAGGACTTAATCCCAATCATCTCATCAACCTAAACTAAAATCGGTGTCAACACCAAAACAACAATCAGGGTCAGACTGCATCAACAATTTACATACCTCACTTACCATGTCATCGTATTTGCTGCTTAGTGGTTCCTCATCGCTGCTGCTTTCATCAGACGACTCTCCCCCTTCATTGATACTCATCTCCGATGAGCTCTCTTCATCATCCTCCTCTTGATGACTCGCCATCAGGGCAAGTCCTGCATACTCCTAGATTTCTGACTCGTCAGAAGACGTGTCATCCCATGTCGCTTTCAGCGCTTTCTTTTTCTTCAGCTGATTTTCCTTCTTCTTGTTCTTTAATTTGGGACAGTTGTCTTTAATGTGGCCCTCTTCGTCACAATTGTAGCACTTTACCGTTCGTCTCTTCGGAGATTTCTTCTTTCCCTGAAACTTTGAAAATTGATTAGATTTAACAAACTTTTTAAATTTCCTTACCAAATATCCTTTTTCTTCTTCTTCATCATCATCTGAGGATACCGATCCTGGTACTGTTGTTTTCGCGTTCAGGGCTACACCATTTGTCTTTCGATTTCCTGCAATTCTCGATTCGTGAAGTTCAAATGTTGAAAATAAATTCTCGAGAGAAGTTGTCTCGAGATCTTTAGCAATAAAAAAAGAATCAACAAAAGACGTCCAATCAGAATTTCTCGGAAACGAATTAAGCGCGTACCTCAGTGAATCTCGGTTACTTACCTCTTCCCCGAGATTCGTCAGTTCTGTTAACAAACTTTTTATTTTTGAGTGCAAATGCGCTACTGTTTGACCTTCTTCCATGCGGAGGTTGGTCAGCTGGTTCCGGAGAATGTCCCTTTTGGCGAGCTTGGCTTCGGAAGTCCCTTCGTGTAACTCTAGGAATTTTTACCAGAGTTCTTTCACGGATGCGTATGTGCCGATTCGGTTGACTTCTTGTGCTGGGAGTACAGAAAGCAGGTGGTAAACTGCTTTTCCATTCGCCACAAAATCAGCTTGTTCCTTCTTGCTCCATTTGGTTAAATCCTTCTCTTCGGGAGCTGCAAAATCAGATTGCATTATTATAAACAATTCAAATTCTGTAGTGAAGAATACCTCCATCTTGCACTTCCATTCGGTGAACTCCCCCTCGAATTTCGGCGGGTAGATGACGGGTCCGACCATTTTGGTTGATGGTGCTGCAGTTGGCGATTAGTCCTTCTGCGGCGAACTAGGCTCTGATACCACTTGTTGGATGGGGTGGACCGGCTAGAGGTGGGGTGAATAGACGGTTATGAAAAATAATGGAGATAGCACTCGTCTAGAAAAAAACTTGGTTGCAACTGGAACGTTGCTTTCAAGGCGGTTAACGCTCAAGCAGAACTCCTTCAGGCGGAGAAGCCTTTACAGTTGTAGCACTGAAGACTTAGAGAGGTTACAATTCAATTGATGCCTTTAATTCTAAATTCTAAGCCTATTTATAGCCTAAGAGAATAAATCTGGATTGTTGATTGTTGAGGAATTCTCTCTTGACCGTTGATCCATGGATGTAATCTGGATGGTTGATCTTGGATGGGATTAACTTGCATCCATTGGATCTGATTAAAGGATAAGACTTTATCCTTTATGAGATAAAGGAATTTTTATCTTCTGCTCGAGATTGCTATTGTAATCTCCAAGTAAGAATATCGGCAAGAACAAACTGTCTCCGACCTTTATCCCAATTGGTAAGCTTGGCAGCCTCTGTTCTCGAGGTCTTGGGTTTAATTCCTCTTAGAAACAATTTAATCTTTCTTTTTTGGGCGACTAGCCTTTTGGTTCTTCTGCTCACAACAGATAAATAACTTTATTATCTGCTCGCAACAACTTTAATCATATCTCCTTCTTATCCCAGTCAGTAAGGTTGGTGATATACGAAGGCGAGGTTGCTGGTTCGAATCTTCATAGCAACAAATAAAATTCTTTTTGTTTCAGGTGCCTGATTTGACTTGGTCAAACTGATCAGTCTTTTGGTTCATCTTCTGGGTGATTTCCGACCAACCGGAGTTAGGCTCACCCGAACCCGACTCCGGCCTTTCGCCTCTCGAGCGTCCTTCCTCCCGGCTTTTCGTCCCTCGGACACCGCGCACGTCCTTCTCGCTCCACCGGCGTACTCTTCCGCAGCTTCCGCGTCCCTCGGATTGTACCGAGCCCATCGGCTCACTTCCCCACACAATCCTTCTCATCCGCTACGTCTTACGCTCGACTTCCTCCGTACCTAACCTCCTGCACACTTAGTAGAGGGATTAAACATACCAGGACCTAACTTAACCTGGTTGATCACATCAAAACTTACCGGGGCACCAACAGATAACTCATCAAGTAAACAGCTAGCAATTAGATATGATGAGTGCATAAAAAGTCAACTGGTCGAAGCAAGGACCAGCACAGTCAAACATGAGTCAAGCGTAAGTCAATGGTACAATAAGACAGCTGAAATTTTCTGGAGTCTAAGAGGCGGGGCCCGGAGGAAAGAATGGACCGGGCTGCCAAGATTGGAACATGGATATTATCTCATTATGTCGGGCCTGATTTGCCTCATGTTCGGCTCGCAGGGCATCCATGTACTCAATGTGATGTGCCTCTTTTGCCTGGCGATCGGCTCGAATAGCTTCCATGTGCTCGTTATGGTAGGCTCGGTTTATGTCGTGCTCTGCTTGAATCGCGTCGACCAACTCAATGTGGTGGGCCTCCACCTCCTCTCGGAGGCTATGGACCTCTGTCTGAAGTAGTGTCAGTCTCTCGTCGATCGTCGGAGGTGGGGGCTCGTCCAAGTGCTCCTGAATCTCGGCAGCGAGATCAGCGACGTCGACCTCTACCTCCTCATCGGAATCGATCTGGGCTCCGGCTCTCTGGCGTCTCCATGATAGAACCCCAGTAACCGAGACCTCTATGCCCGCTAGGGAAAAATTTCTATACCCAATTTCGTCAAATTCGGTCATCGTGGTCATCTCTCCAATGGTAATATCGCGACCGTGATGGTGAAGAAGGGATGTGATGATGTGGCAGTAAGGGGTGCGTACTCAACCATGAGTTGTAACACTGGACGCATAGAGAATGGTGTGGAACATATGAAGTTCAATATCTATGTCTAAATGATGGATCATAGCGTACAGCAAGAAGGTATAGAATGGTCGCATGGTCGCGACATCCCTAGTGGTCAAGGGGAGAATGCAACAGACCAGAACTCTATAAAGAGCGTAGTCCTGGACCCGGAGATCTACTGACTGAAATCGTCTAACCAAAGGGTTTCGGGCATCTCTATAAAAATATGAATAAAGGGTGTCCAGATCAATATGGGAGTAGGGAGGAGCATAGGGAGGGTCTCTCAGAGGGTAACAGCAGAACGTGGACTGGGAAGGTCGTAGTCCAAGGAATCTATTAAACAACGAGGGTGTGATAGTCAAAGGCATCCCCTGTACTGTGGAGATATAGCTAAGGTCTTCTTGTTTGACTAGGTTGTTGTAAAACTCTGCACATAGGGTCGTGTTCACAGGATGGGTGCAGAAGACAAGCTGGTCAAGTTGATAGAAATTGATGATGTCCATAGCTACTGGACAGGACTGAGAAAAAAAATTGTCTATTTAAGAAACTTGTTTTGATAGGTTTGTAGGTCGTCCGAGCGAACTTGTTGAATAGTTCTAAGGTCGGGAACCTAGGGTCAGGGCTAGGCTCAGTCCCGGGGTTGGGTTGATTAGCACGACGTTTTCTAAAATAATAAGGAAAATGCATTAAAAAAACAAAAAAATAATAATTATAAATGCATAAACATGATACCGGGGAGCCATGGTTGAAGTTGGACGTTTGAGGGCATGAGAAGGGCTTTCGGGCACCTTGGGAGGAGGAGAGTTAGGGAGGAGGTTTGTTTTTGGGGTGGCAAATGAAGGGGGAATCGGTGGCCTTATATAGGGGTTGGCCGGGCACCCGGGAGGTCTTGGGCGCCTGGTTCAGGTGTCAGCTGTCTTTGGTAGCTTTTGCTGCCTTGACCGTTGGCCTTGGGGGCGCCCGTGAGGACCCGGGCGCCTATAGTCAGCTGTCACTTGTGGCAGCTTTTGCTGCCTTGAATGGAGATAAAGGTACCGGGCGCCCGTGAGGTTCCGGGCGCCTGAGTTGGTCTGTTCACCAATTTTTTACCACGTTTGACTGTGTTTGACTGATAATTAATTCATCCAACAGTTTATAAAATTCAAAAAATGTTAGATCCTAGATGTCCCACCCAATCTAGTGTTATCAATCATGTTAACCTTATGGGTTTTGTGAGACATGTTTTAACAGAAGTAAAAATTTTATTTTGAAAAAAAAACATGATTGATTTTGAAAAGTTGAATTAATTTTGAAAACAGTTTAATTAAGTTTTAAGTTTATTTTGAAAAGTGGTTGAATCTAAGATTAATTGAAATTTGTGTTAAATTCAAATCTGACAATAGTAAAGTGAATTTGATTTTTAATAATCGGCTTCCAGGTCTTGGCGAGGCACCAGGCCTTCTTTGGTCATAGCCTTATTGGATCATCAACCATTTCCTTGACAAAGCCTTTTATTGAAAATTCATCTTCAAGTTACTCCTTGAAAGATTTTGGTCTAACTAGTTTGGGTTTTGGATCGGTAGCTTCGGCTAGTTCCACCAAGATGGCTTCCCTAACGTACTATCATCTCACCTCCACCCAATACTATGTTGTTCAAATTTCAGTTAAATCGTTTTAGTCCTTAGTCTAACCAATCCTAGATCTAAACATGATAATTTACAGAAATAAATAAACAATCAAGCATGCAATTAAATTTAAGGGATAAAAGAACTTTATTTAATTATGAAAATCATTTTTAAATTGGCTCCCCCTGGACTAAAGCCACAGTAATGATTAGGCAAGATATGAATCTTGTCCTTGGGGATCCAATACTGGTTTGGTCCAGCTTGGTTATTCAAGTAAAGTTTTGGTATCCATGCTTGAATTTTGGGTCTAGATTGGTTCAATACAGCATAGTATGATCGTTGTCTCGACTTGGTTCGATACCCTAACCCAGATCGATTTAGAATGGACTTCTGTTTTCCAAGGATCATGTCAAGACCCTTGGAACCCGAAGTGAATCGTTCTAAAGCCACTCTAAGGTCCTTGACTTGAGTTTTCAAGGAGGAGTTCTCTTTCTCAAGTTTTTCAACTTGAGTAGAGGTTCCTTCTTGAGCCTTCTCGGTCAAGGATCTAGAGTCAGCTTCCTCTTTCAGGAGTTTTACTTCCGGTCGGAGGGACTCGACTCGGATTCTGGCTTTCGCCAAGTTACGAGATAAGTAAGCAATTAACTTTGATAATTCAACTTCAGAATAACCACTTACCGTTATTTTGCCGTTCTCCGAAATTGTGAGCCTTCCGTCGTCCGGCTCCGATTCCGATCCGGTGTCGATGGCTTCCGAAGCGGTCAAGGCGAGAAGGTTTGATTGTGGGGCCTCTTCTTCTTCTTCGGAGGAAGATTCGTCCCACGTGGCTTGAAGAGCCTTCTTCCTTCGAGTCTTCTTGGCTTCCTTTAGATTGGGGCACTCTGATTTGTAGTGTCCTTTCTTGTTGCATTCGTAGCAAGTCACATTTGGTTTGGTCTTCGAAGTTGAAGGTTCAGCTAGATCTTCCTTTCTTCGGCTGACTTTCCTTCTGTTGGTCTGATGCTTCAGCTTCTTGTAGTAGTCCCGGGCTAGCCGAACCAGCTTGGGTCGATCCCCTTCACTATCTTCTGAGTCTGAGTCTGAGTTAGACTCGGGTGCAGGTTGAGGCTTTTTCTTGGCTACCTTTCCTTGGGGTTTACCTGCAAGAAAAGCAATACCTTTCTCGGCCAAAGTGCAGTTAGTCTGCTCATGTAATTCTAATTCTGAAAATAATTAATCTAATTTAATTTTAGAAAGATCCCTAGAAACCTTGTAAATATCTACCATAGATGCCCACAGAGTATTTCATGGGAAAGCATTTAAGGTATACCTGATAAGGTCACGATTTTCTACCTTATGACCGATTGTGTGCTGGCTGTTCATTAGCTCCTGGATTCTGGCGTGGAGCTGTGCTGCTGATTCACCTTCATTCATCTTTATGGTGTAGAGTCTATTCAGCAACAGATCCCTTTTGCTGATTCTGGTGTCGGAGGTGCCCTCGTGCAGTTCAATCAGTTTGCTCCAGAGTTCTTTAGCACTGTTGAAGGGATCCACCCGGTTCAGTTCTTCCTTGGTTAATCCACACTGCTACGTCTGAGTTGTCTTTGCATCAGCCTCAATCTTTTTCTTCAGCGAGGCGTCCCATTCTTAGTAGTGTTGTGCCACTCCTTCAGCGTTCTTGGGGATTTCAAGACCAGATTGAATTATAATCCACATATCCACCTGAGTTTTCAGGTGGACTTCCATCTGACTCTTCCAGTAGGAGAAGTCTTCTCCACTGAAGAGTGGTGGTCTGGCTGTGCTGAAACCCTCTTGCATGGCCATAATAATTTCTGAAATAAAACAAAAACAGGAAACTTTGTCCCAAGACTTGGTCTTGGATTAGTAGTGCGGGAAAAAAATAATCGAAATGAAAGCGATCGAGTGGTGTTGCACCAATCTCGATTAACGAGAAAAAAATTTCAAAAAGAAATTTAAAATTATTTCGACAAATCCGAAAATACTCTCAAATTGGTGGTTGCACCAAATTTGAATCACCCACTCTCATACCACTTGTTGGATCGAAGAAAACGATAGAGGGGGGTGAATATCGTTATCAAAATTTTACGGACAGTTAAAGAATATGCGCAGCGGAAAGAAATAAATTACACAAAAACACAAGTCGATTTTTTACTTGGTTCGGAGTCACGGTCGGCTCTTACTCCAAGGCCCACGGTCCTTGACCGTTTACTTTGGGTAATTCTATATTCGGAAAGATTTTTACAGATTGAAAGTACAGATATAGAATTTGGAAAATTAAATCACAACACTTTCGTAAATTGAAACTTTACCGATGCCCAAGATGGATCGAATTCTGAAGCAGAGGGTTGTCGTCGACGCTGAAATCTCGAAATGGAACTTTGCCGGAGCGCAGCGCGTAAGCGAAAGTGTTTGGAGCGTTGGAAAGAATGGATGTGGAAGCCTTGGGGTGAACCCCCTTTTATAGCACCCATGGGGGCGCCTGATTCGTTGGGGGCGCCTGACATGTGCCTTCACCTGCGAGAACCTCAATCTGCAGCTTGGTCAGCGCTTATCCCCTTCGACTCGGCACCTGGGTTGACTGGGGCGCCCGGGACCTCTCGGGTGCCTGGGTTGACCTGGTCCATTGGCTTCGTGGCAGATTTGCTTCGATGGTCACTTTGGCTTTGACCTTGGCCGCCCGGGACCTCTTGGGCGCCTAGCCCAGTGTGGTTCGAAGTAGTCTTGCTTCTTGGCAGTTTTTGGTCTTGACCTTGGGCGCCCGTGACCTCCCGGGCGCCTAGCCCAGTGAACCACCCTACTCCTTTGGGGCGTCTGAGCTGCAGAAACACAATCCTTCGGTCCCTGTAACCAAGGTTAGTTCCAAAACAAACCAAGTAAGAGTGTTAGTCATTATTTACAACCGTAGCTGTCTTGGTTCTGACTTCGGGTCTCCCAAATGGAACCCTAGGTCGAACCGACTCCTACTGTTCCCTCGACGGGGAACGCGTCCTCACCTACTCCTCTCAGGAGAGTTTACCTTTTGCCAACCGGCTCCTCCAGTTGGACTTTTGCCCAATCCACCTGACCAGGTCTTCGTGCCCAACTTCCAGTCAGGTCTTCTTGCCCAACTTCCGGTCAGGTCTTCTTGCCCAACTTCCAGTCAGGTCTTCGGTGCCCAGCCCCTTGCCAGGACTTCGTGCCCAGTCCTCGACCAGGACTTCTTTGCCCGACTTCCGGTCAGGTCTTCTTGCCCAGTCCTTGACCAGGACTTCTTTGCCCAGCCCTTTGCCAAGACTTCTTGCCTAGTGTACCTAGGACTTTTCCTGCACACTCAGCAAACATGTTAGATCACAACAACATCTTAACTTCTTAACCCTTTGCCATTATCAAAACCCAGATTTGACTTAGGTGCTGCCTGTACCAACACGTCCAACTTCTGGAGTCTTCGACGGTAGCCCTGAATGGTCGGATACAGGAACAAGCCAACCAGCTATCCCAGAAAGAAAATATGGTGAAGGCAGTAGTTGCCCACATGACCGACCTTCAGGAGGGTGTCACCCGGGCCAATTCAAAGGTCTCGGCCACCACAGAGAGGCTCAAGGAAGCCTTGGAAGACAGAGATCGAATGTCCTCTGAGATGACCCAGCTGAAAGCTGCCAAGGATGAAGCCGAGGCTGAATTGCAAAACTACAAGGTTGACGAGTCATCCCGACCGAGAGATACCGAGGCGGAGTTCAAGGGCAGGTTTCTGGAGTCCGATGAATTTGGCGACATCTTGGCTGGGTAGGTCCTGAAGCACCTGAAACAGGGCTTCAATGGCGCCATCAATCAGCTCCAGAAGTCCCAGCTACTGAAGCTGGACACAGACCTGAGCTTCATGAGTGTTGGCCATGTTTGGGATGAGCTCCCGCCCGAAGATAAGAAACTGTAGGAGTTTTTTCCCAACCTGTTCCATGTGTCTTTCCCTTTTTCTGTTTTTCATTTGTTTATTACTTTATGTACTTTCCTTGTAATTATCTAGAAGAAATGAAAGAACTTTTGCATAACTTCGTCGGGCATAATCTGAGGATATTTCTCTTTAGAGCACATGTCTTGTCTCCTTTTATTTTGTGACCTCTTGTGAAAACATATTCGAAATTGAACGATTTGCCTCTGCATTCAGAGTTGGCATTACTTCCAACTACGACCCGAGATGTCATAGTCACCAGGAGATGACTTCTAGCTCGAAGGCCATAAGGAGCGACTGGGGCAATGGAGGAGAGCCTGGACAGAGGAGCGGCATGGCCTTGGGCCTCTTCGATAGAGATTAATACTTATATCTCCCATATGTACTTACATTTTGTATTTCCTTCGGATGTTATTCTCCTTGTACCCTACTCATAAGTAAAAAGAAACTTGTTACCTATGTGTTGCGGGTAGTCTTTCGATGCTTAAACATCATGCTTGTCTTTACTATCCGAGAGTGCTACTTTGTAGCTTGTTCAGACATGCTGGTGGCTTCCCTCCCCTTCGTATGTCCACGGACCTTTCTTGGGGTCATGGTTAGAGGTAGTAGGATCTCTGCAGCTCTTGGTCAGACATCCACAGTACCATGACCAGACCAACTAACCTCGGGCATCCACAGCACTACGAGGTAGTATGGATTTAACATCTCCTGGTCAGGCAGCCTCAGCACCATGAACAGGCCTACTCACATCGTGCATCCGCAACACCGCGAGATAGTAGGGTTTTAACACCTCCTGGTCGGGCATCCGCAACACCACGATCAGGCCTACTCACCTCGGGCATCCGCAGCACCGTGAGACAGTAGGATTTTAATAGCTCTTGGTTGGGCATCCGCAGCACCACGACCAGACCTACTCACCTCGGGTATCCGCAGCACCGCGAGATAGTAGGGTTTTAATAGCTCCTGGTCGGGCATCCGCAGCACCATGACCAGGCCTACTCACCTAGGGAATCCGTAGCACCACGAGACAGTAGGGTTTTAACAGCTCTTGGTCGGGCATCCACAACACCACAACCAGGCCTACTCACCTCGGGCATCCACAGCACCGCGAGATAGTAGGGTTTTAACAGCTCCTGATCGGACATCTGCAACACCACGACCAGGTCTACTCACCTCGGCCTCGGGCGTCTGTTCTCCCGAGGTAGTCTCGAGAGCCTACTGCCCGTCCTGGCCTTGGGGGCCTACCCTCTCGAGGTGATCTCGAGGTCTATGACCCGGCTTAGCCTCGGGGGCCTACCCTCCCGAGGTGACCTCGGGGTCTATGATCCGGCCTGGTCTCGGGGGCTTATTCTCCCGAGGTGGTATCGGGAGTCAGCCCTCCCGAGGTAGTCTCGGGAGTTAGATCTTGACGATCGGGCTTGGTGGACCCTTCCATGTAGCTTCCCTGTTCCACGTGTCACTCTGAGCTACTCAACCCCATCACTCTCTTTAGATGTACTACACATGTGGTTGCGTGACTTGCCTCTGATCATGACTAGACTTTCCTCTATCAAATATCAGTTCTTGTTTGGTTTAGCCCTTGGTCTAACTGACTAGGTTTATGTTTAGTCATTCTGTTAAACATCAAGTCCTGTTTGACTTAGCCCTGTTGGTGCAAAGAGCATCAGTTATGAATAGTCAACCTCTAGTGTTTCGATGTTTGACAATATACTAAGGTCTGGTCAAAGTGATCAAGGGTTAAGCCAAATAAGACCTAATGTTTGGTAGGGTAAACCCAAGCTTGATCAGGTTGAACAAAGGGTTAGCCAAATAGGACCTGATGTTTGGCAGGGTGATCAAATCTAGATCTGATATGTTTGACAATATACCAAGGATTGATCAGTTAGAACAAGGGTTAGTCAAACAGGATCTGATGTTTAACGGAGAACCCAGGGTTGATTAGTTTGACCAAGAGATAATCAAACAGGACTTGATGTTTGGCAGAGTAATAAAACACATTTGGATAAGCCAAATAGGAATTGATGTTTGGCAGAAAGAAGTCTAGTTAGGATTCAGATGACTAGCAAAGAAGTCCTTATCAAGGGACGAAGTCCTGGCCGAGGGTTGGGCAACGAAGTCCTGGTCGGGGATCGGGCAACGAAGACTTGGTGAGTGAAGCTGAGCACAAAGACTTGGTCCGGGGGACCGAGCAGAATACTTTGCTGAGCGGGGATCGTGGACAGGAGTCGAGACGAGTCGAGGTCGAACGTCGTCAAGTTCTAGGTTCTCGAAGGTCGAGCAAAAGTCCTGGTCAGAGATCAAGCAATGAAGACTTGGTCCGGGGGGTCGAGCAGAAGACTTTGCTGAGCGGGGATCACGGACAGGAGTCGAGACGGGTCGCGATTGAACGTCGTCGAGTTCTAGATTCTCGGAGGCCGAGAAAAAGTCCAACCGGAGGTCCCAGTTGGCAAACTTCTCCAGATTGGAGAAGGCGAGGACGCGTTCCCCGGGAAAGGGAACAGTAGGCATCGGTTCGACCTAGGATTTCATTTGAAATCCAAAGTCATAACCAGAAAGCTCTAGCTGTCAATCATTAAGGCAAAAGATTATTTGTCTTGTCTTGTGTTTGTTTGTCTTGCAGGAACTTGGAGTAAGAGGCAAGATAGGAGAGCAAACGCAAGAAGGCAAAAACCTAGGAAAGAGCTCCCAGGCCCCTGAATAGCCTTTCAGGCACCTGGAAGGCAGGTCTTATCCCTGCGCCGAGTATTCCAGTGCAGATCAAGTTTTAACCGCGACTAGGGCGCCTGAATACGTACTATATAAAGGGGTCGAGTGCAGCAGTTTAGAAAATCAACATTCACATCCGTTCACTCATTCTGTGCAAAAGAAAAGTGCTGAGACAAAGCTCTGCGACCAAGGAGGCTCTAGGAGGAAGTGTGTGACGCTTCGGAGTTCCAGATTGGTCGGGATCGTCATCTTTTGTTTGGTTTGCCTTTACTTACAGTTGTAATTCTTTATATTATTTTGCTTATACTTAAATTGTAAGACGTGTTTCTCCGCCTCCAGAAATTTAGAAAAAGAGACAACTAGTGGACGGGCACTACCCGTACTTAGGCCTTGGACGTACTGACCCTTGGGGGTTGGGAACCAAGTAAATCCCGCGAGTTATTGCTGTGTGATTTTCTTATTTAATATTCCGCTGCGTACTAACACTCTGATAGCAAGAACGAACAACGAAGATCCAACAAAGTTTTTATGAGTCAATATTCACTCCCCCCTCTATTGACGCCACCGATCCTACAAACCCTTCGTCAACCTGACCAACCCTGGGTTCCTTGCTAATCACTCTGCTAAACATCAAGTCCTATTTGGCTAACCCTTTGGTCAAACTGATCAGTCCTGGGTTTACTCTGCTAAACATCAAGTATTGTTTGGCCTAACCCTTGGTTAGACTAACCAGACCTTAGTATATTGTCAAATATTAAAACACTAGAGGTTGATTGTTCTTGTCTAATGTTTTTTGCACCAACAATCTCCCCTTTTTGATGTTTGACAATAATCTTAAGTTAGGTTTAGGACTAAGGGTTTTAGGTCAATACTTGGGAGATACATAAGATATCTAACCTAAGGTACTCTCTCTCCCCCTTTGACACACATCAAAAAATTAGTCAACAAAAAAAATGTTAAGTGAGATTTGTACCAACAATGTGATTTTTGAAAATACTTAAAGTGTTTTTTAATAAAAATGCATGATTTTCAAAAACCTTTTCATGTAAGAAAACTAAGTTCCTTTTTGTTTTGAAAATATTTTAGAGAAGCAAAGTAAAAAAAATTAAAGAAAAAAAATAAGTGTTTTGTTGATTTGGGCTTCCTTAAATCGACATAATCCTAAGAATCTTGTTGACTACAAGAAAATTTCCTATGTATCTTAGAGATTTTTCAATCAAAATAAAATATTTTTAATTTATATTTAACTTTCAAAAATAATTTCATAGATTGGATTCCTCCCAAATCTGACATAATCCTAGGAATTTTGTTGACCACAATAAAATTTCCTATGTGACTTAGAGATTTTCCAATCAAAATAAAATATTTTCAATACGTATTTAATTTTTAAAAATAATTTCTTAGTTTGGATTCCTCCACTATCTGACACAATCCTAGGAAACCTTGTTAACTATAAGAAAAACTTTCCTATGTGTCTTAGAGATTTTTCCAAGCTAAAGAAATTAAAAAATTTTTAAAAATTATTTAGAAGACTAAAAGATTTTCAAAGATATTTTGGAAAATGAAACTATAATATGTTTTTGAAAATAATAGTTCTTTTAATTTGAACTCCCCCTAAGCTTAACACAGTACTAGGAAACATGCTAACCATAAAATGATCTTCCTATGTATCTTAGGGTTTGACTCAAACAAAAAGAATAACATAATTTTTTTTAAAATATAAAATTTTCAAAGTAATCTATAGTTTTGATCGAGACTCCCCCTAAGCCTGACAGTACAATGTTAGGAATCCCTGCAGATTATAAGAAAAACTTCCTATGTGTCTTTAGAGTTTATACAAGTCATAAGAGCAATTAGGGTATATTTTCCAAAAGAGATAAGTTTTTAAGAGAAATATTTTTGAAAGATATGATGGTTTTTGAAAGAACGGTTTTCAAAAATAAATTTCTAGCAAAAAAATATTTTTGAAAGACATGGTAATTTTTAAAAGAATAATAATTGTACATTTTTTTCAAAAATATTTTTTGCATAAAAAAATATAAATTTTTGAAAATATTTTTCAAAAAATATAAAATTTGCACGAAAAAAAAGACTAACTCCTCCTAAACCTGACACCTTTTGACTACCCTTGTTAACTACAAGGAACTCTACCTAAGTGTCTTAAGTGACTTTAGTGTTGACCTAGAGGATTTGTGTCTAAGTGTAGGACAAACAATTTTCAAAAAGATATATTAGTTTTTGAAAGTTATATATAAGTACACATAATCATGCATAAAATTCATTAAAACATTATTATGTTTAAATCACTATTTTGAAAATAGGATTTTAGAAAATATTCTAAGGATTTTGAAAATATTAATCAATTAATTAGTTCTTATTATCTCACCCATTCTAAGTGTCACAGTACAAACAAGTATGGTAATCTTATGGGCGTTGTGAAATGTTTGATTAATTTTTCTCAATTTAATTTTGTAGATTGTTTGACCTTGAGTTATATTCAAGTTTAACAAGTAGTAACTTAAACATATATTTCAATAATTGGCTTTCAAATCTTGACGAGGAATAGGGGTCTTCTTGAGTATTAGAATAACGACCCTTTCCTTGACAAAGTCTTTTAAAGAAACAATACTTTTAATTTACTCTTTGAGAAATTCTTGTCTGACTAGTCCAGGATGTGGCGAGATAACTTCGGCTAGTTTCACTTAGCTAAGTTGATCGAGTCGGGTACTCCTTACCCTTCCTGACTTCTTAGACCAAATTTTCCTAATGTACTATTATCTCACCCCACCCTGGTACTATGTTAGGCAAGTATCATACATTCTCTTTCCTATCTAGTCATTCTATATTTAGCAGAAAATAAACTAGCATAAATGAGATAACAGATATAATGAAAACGTAAGCAGATACATGAGCATGACAATTATACATATGTCAATCAAGTTAAAGCATTTTATTTTAAATTCTAATAAAGTATTAAATTCACGATTTGATACAGATTGTGTGAACCCATGAATGTATTAACCCACTTTGACATATTTATTATTATTATTAAGTTAATTGGTCCATTTGATAGAATTTTATTAGTTTCATAATTACAATTGTTTAATTAAAATTTAGTTCATGAATTTTATATTAACAAATTTTAAAATTTTGAATTAAGATTTTAACATTGAATTTCTATTTAAAGTTGAATTATTAATTAAAATTTAATGATTAATCAATTAGATTTGAATTTTTAAGAGGTATTTAAGAATTTTATATTTAGATTTTGAATTTAATTTTTTAATTAAAGTTAAATTATTGTTGTTAATTAGAATTTGAAATAATGTATTCAATTAGAATTAAATTTTTAAGAGTTAATTAAGAATTTTATATTTGGAGTAAGATTTTAAATTTCTAATTAACATTAAATTATTGTTATTACTTAGAATTTGAGATTTATTGAATTAGATTTGAATTTCCAAGAGTTAATTAAGAATTTTATATTTGGAGTAAGATTTTAAATTAAAGTTAATTAGAATTTGAGATTTAGATTATTAAATAAGAATTGAATTCAGTATTTTGGGTTCGATTGAATCTTTTCAATTAATTCAAATAATTCTAATTCATCTATTGATTCTTTTGATTCTAAAGTTACAATATTCAATTATATTTAATATTCTATTTTATTTGTTTTCTGATAAGATTTTTTAATTAAAATTTTTAAGTGGATTAATTCAGATATATCAATTACATTTTTAGATGTATTCTAAGATATTCTAAGATATTTTTATTTCTTTACCATGTTTGTCAATAAGGAACTCCTTATATTTTAATTTCTTTAGAGTTTATTTTTTTAATCTATATATTTTTCATTCATATTTCTAACAAAACATTGCTTGTATGTGCTTAATAGAGAAACTATATATATATATATATATATATATATATATATATATATATATATATATATATATATATATATAATATATATATATATATATATATATTTGCCTTCGTGCGGACCGCGTGCGCGACCGGGGCGCCAGACCGATGAGGGACTTCCCTGATCGGTCACGGCGACCGATCAAGGAAGTCCCTGATCGGTATGGAAAAATCGTCTATATATATATATATATATATATGGGGTCGTGCATCTCAAGTTTGACACATGGAATGGGAAAGCTACGTGGCGAGATCCACTGAACCCGACCGTCAAGGTTGGACTCCCGAGACCACCTTGGGATGATATGCCCTCGGGGCCCCGAGACCAAATCGGGAGAGCGGAGTCCGAAGATACATGGCGAGGATTCACTGAAGCCAACCGTCGAGGTCGGACTCCCGAGACCACCTAGGAGACAGGTGTATGAGGTCAGACCTGGTCTTATTCTCCCGAGACCGCCTCGGGAGGATATGCCCCCGGGGTCCGGCCGGGCCATATGCTCCCGAGATCTCCTCGGGAGGTAGCCCCGAGCTCAAGTCGGGTCGTAGGCGCCCGAGATCACCTCGGGAGGCCAGCCACCCGAGGCCAACCTGGGAAAGAACACCCCGAGACAAACTCGGGAGAGTGGAGCCCGATGATTAATACATCAGACAAACCACGACTTCAAGTTATCATTCCTCTTTCCAGATCCAGAAAGTCGTCGGATAATTATTGTCCGCTACACCCGACAATTAAGGCCCTAATAATCACTATGACCGTTACCTAAAAGTTATCATGTAACCCGATGATTACGGAACGTGGAAGAAAACCTGGAGATATGTGTGACCAAGCCCTCAGGTATATAATGTTCTTCGACACGCGGGTAAAGGGGTACACTCTCTAAACTGACATAAGTTATTTTCCCTCATTGTCCTTCTGAAAAGGATCACGGTTCTGACTTAAGCGTCGGAGTGAGCTCCGCCGGAAAGCCTCTGATGTGTTCCCATTAATGCTCGTGTTGATCTTGCAGAGTGCGATCTACTTCTCTTCATCATCCTCCTCATGGGCTGGACTCGGTGACTCGGCATCCGCATCGATTCCTTCCGGAACAAGTTTGGCGCCGTTTGTGGGAATCTAAATCAAAGCACTAGAAGGAGTACAGTGATGGCAGATTCAGAGGGACACCCCATCGTCTTGACCAAAGAAGAGTTGGATTGCTTGGTCGCCAACGCCGTCAAGGGTGCACTCGAACAACAACAAATTGAGCAAGCCGCATCATGGCGAGCGCCCTCGGGGCAAGGTGAGATCCCCATAATCTCCACCTTGCACCCCCACAACCGAAGATCTGTCTCGCCACCGGTGGAACACGGAGTGACAACTCGAGATTCCCTGGGAGATTTGGAGAAGGTCAACTTCATCGCTTCCAGCATCCTACGGCTGGAAGAAGGACCGGGGAAGAGGGAGGGGCCCAAGGCCTTCCAGAAGGCACCCTCCACCCTTTTCTTGCTTAACATCGTAGAAGATCCCATGCCAAATAAATTCCGCGGTCCCGGAATCGCCAACTACAATGGGAAGACGGATCCAGAGGACCATATCTGCAAATTCGAGAATGTGGCTCTCTTGCACTAGTACACAGATGGTGTTAAGTGTCGAGTGTTCTTGAACACTTTGTCGAGGGCCGCCCAGAGATGGTTTCAGAGGCTGCCCCAGGATTCTATAAATTCCTTCCAGGAGTTTAGAACCATGTTCCTGCATCACATCGCCAGCAGCCGTCGATATCAAACGACGACGTTAAATCTGTTTGCCCTCAAACAGAAAGCGAAGGAACCACTGAAGGATTATAGCTAGTGGTTCAACCGGGTGGCACAAGATGTGCCAACCGCAACATCGGAGATCCTTGTCAGTGCCTTTACGTAGGGACTCTCCGAAGGTGACTTCCTCTGGTCATTAGTGAAGAAGCCACCAACCAGCTTCAACGACTTGCTAGGCGCTCCGTCAAGCACATCAACGTCGAAGAAGTGCCTCATGCTCATCACAAAAAACCAGCTGGAGCCCCTATGCAGACCATGGTATAGTTTGAGAGAAGGGAACCACCAGCATTGGACCGGGTGAAGGATTGTCATTCTGGGAAGGACCACTGGTCTAGTAAGAGAAGGCTGGTAGAGACAGTCGACACCTAGGAATCGGAGCCACCAAGAAAGGCGGTCAAGAGAATACGAAACCCGGCGGCGATCTCGGTCACGTTCCAAGGGAAGGAGTTGGGGGATGGCAATCTGTCGATCTCTCTCACCTGAACGAGACCCCAAGAAAGGCAAGGCTCCTATACATGGTCCTCCTTCGAGCCATGTGGAGTGATCTCCGGAGGTCCTACCGGAGGAGACTCTCATTGAGCAAGGAAGGCCCACACTCGTCACTGGAGAAGTATGCCATCGGGACAAGCAATAGCCAGCATAGGGCCCCTGTCATCTCATTCAGCCCGGACGACCTAGAAGACGTGGAGGCCCCTCACGATGATGCCCTGGTAATTCTTGCACGCATAACAAATTATGAGGTTAAGTGTATCTTCGTGGATACAGGTAGTTCTGTGAACATCCTGTATAAGGCAGCCCTGGACCAGATGCAGATCGATGAGGATGAGCTACGTCCGGTCTCCACTCCGCTCTTTGGCAGTCTATAGGACAAATCTCCCTATATCTGTCATTGGGAGACGACACGCTGGAGAAGACGAGGAGGACTTCCTTCTTAGTCGTGGATGCCCCATCGTCCTACAATGCTATCCTGGGGCACCAGCGCTCAGCATATTCAGGCGGTGGTCTCAGTCTACCACCAAAAGATCAAATTCCCAGTAGACAAGCAGGTGGCCGAGGTCAAGGGAGATCAACTAGCTTCCCAGCGATGCTACAGCGGGGAGGTCAGGTCTGAAGCCTGCAAGAACCCGAAGGCTCATGAAGCGCTACAAATCGACCTCGCCAACCCTCGAGAGGAGGAAGGACCCAAAGAAGAATGGAGGGAGGTCGAGAGCGAAGAGGTCCAAATCTACCCTCAACAAACAGGGGGGTTACAAGGATTGCTGCTGACCTCACATCGGAGTTGAGAAGTCGTTTGATCGACTGCTTGCAGAACCATCAGGACGTTTTTGCATGGCTATCGAGGAGATCAAAGGAGTCCCCCAGCCTTGGCCACACATCGCTTGCATGTGACCCCCAGGGCTCGGTCGGTGAAGCAAAGGCAAAGACATTTCGTGCTTGAGCAGGACAAGGTTATCAGAGAGGAAGTCACCAAGTTGTTGAGGGCTAGGCACATAAGAGAAGTTCAATTCCCAACTTGGTTAGCTAATGTAGAACTTGTTCCTAAGCCAGGGGTAAATGGTGGGTGTATATCGATTTTAGATATTTGAATAAAGTATGCCCTAAAGACTGCTACCCCTTGCATCAGATAGACCAGCTAGTGGATTCTACCTCCGGTTGTGATTTTATTTCGATATTGGATGCTTACCAGGGATATCACCAAGTTCCTCTCGCTCCTGAAGACCAAGAGAAGGTTAGTTTTGTGACGGCAGACGGGACCTATTGCTATAATGTCATGCCTTTTGGGTTGCGCAATGCCTGATGGACCTATCAGCGGATGATGGATAAGGTCTTTCGACATCAGATAGGGAGGAACATCGAAGTGTATGTGGACAACATCCTGGTCAAGACCAACAAGGGGAAAGACATGATAGCCGACCTAGAAGAGACGTTCGCCACCCTGAGGGCCAACAAGCTGAAGTTGAACCCCACTAAATGTTTGTTAGGGGTGAAGAGTGGACGGTTCCTCGGGTACATGGTGACAGAGAGGGGAATTGAATCTAATGCAGAAAAGGTGAAGGCCATCCTTGACATGTCATCCCCTCGCAACTTCAAGGATGTACAACGACTGAATGGCAGAATTACAGCCTTGTCCAGGTTCATCTCCAAGTTTGCCGACAAGACACTGCCATTTTTCATGATTCTCAGAAAGGCAGTCAAGTTTGACTGGGATGACCAGTGTGAGAAGGCATTTACAGATCTGAAAGCCTATCTTCGAGCTCCCCATCCTTTATAAGCTAGTGGAAGGGGGGATATTATTCATCTACCCATCTGCAGCTGAACAAGCGGTGGGCTCTGCGCTCATCTGAGATGATGGCACTGTGCAACACCTAGTCTACTTCTTCAGACACCTCCTGAAAGACACAGACACACGATATACTATGATGGAGAAGTTGGCCTATGCTTTGGTATTAATGGCCCGAAGGCTCAGGCCATATTTCTTAGCACATCCTATCATGGTTCTCACCAACAGCTCGCTTGGATGAGTTCTCACCAATCCGAAAGCTTCGGGTTGGCTGATCAAATGGACAGCAGAGCTGAGCGAGTATGGGATCGAGTACCAGCCCGTAATGCCATCAAGACACAAGCTCTTTCAGTTTTCATGCTCGAAGTTGTTCCTGAGCCTGAAGCCGAGGGAGTTTGGAAGATCTATGTCGACGAGTCATTTAACAGCAAGCACAGCGGAGTCGGAGTGCTAATGGTTTCCCCTCAGGGAGATACGTTGCATTTATCTATCCGACTCCACTTCCGAGCCACCAACAATAAAGCTGAGTACGAGGCGATCCTAGCAAGATTACAAGCATCCAAGCACGTGGGAGTTGCTCGAGTCATCCTGCATTCGGACTCTTAGCTCGTTGCCCAGCAAATAAAGAGCGACTTCGAAATAAAGTGCGAGCGCCTACAGAGGTATGTAGCCATATATAAGCAACTGAGATCCTCTTTCACAGAGGTTATTCTGCAGAAGATCTCCCAAGCGGACAATGTCAAGGCGGACGAGCTAGCCAAGTTGGCTAGCTTTATTACCGTGTGGACACTAGACGAGCCCAGTACCACTGAAGGGACGATGGCTCAGATCGAAGAAGAAGCCGAGGGCATTACATTAACCGATGGGAGAGAACCCTATGTGGAGTTCCTACGCAGTGGGAATACGCCGACTGATGATAAAGGAGTTCAACTCTTTCGCTACCGAGCTTCTAGATTTACGCTAATCGGAGACCAACTATACAAGAGAGCCTTTGCCCGACCATTACTCAAGTGTGTCGGGCTGGAGGAAGCCGATTACATCATGAGAGAAGTCCACGAAGGCATTTACGGGAGCCATGTTGGGCGAAGATCCCTGGCTAAGAAGATCATCCTGGCTAGATACTTTTGGCCAACACTGCAAGCAGATACCCTCAAGTTTGACGCTGGATGTGAGGCTTGTCAAAAGCATCGGCATGTCACTCACCGCCCGACTGAGCTTCTTTGAGTCTCCATTGTTTCTTGCCCATTTGATCAGTGGGGAATGGATATTGTGGGCTCATTTCCAATCAGGCCACAACAGAAGTTCTTGTTGGTCCTGGTGGACTATTTCTCCAAATGGGTGGAAGTTGAGCCTCTCGGCACATCACGGAGGCTGCAGTGATGAAAATTCTGTGGAAGGACATCGTCTGCAGGTATGACATCCCTCACAAGTTAGTGTCGGACAATGGCAGACAGTTTGTCTCGGGCGCAAACTCATGGAATGGTGTGAAGGGCTAGGCATTCCCCAAGCCTTCACTTCAGTCGCCTACCCCCAGGGCAATGGCCAAGCAGAAGTCGTCAACTGGGAGATCGTCAGGGGGCTCAAGATAAAGCTGGACCACGTCGGAGGTAGCTGGGTAGAAGAACTCCCGAGTATTCTATGGTCCTACCGCACCACTCCTAGGGAAGGAACAGGACAGAGTCCTTTCAATCTGGTGTATGGCGCGGAGGCGGTAATCCCGGTGGAGGTAGGTGAAGAGTCAACCTTGCGGAAGCACTACAACAAGGAGGAAAATGATCAGGAGCGGCTGATCGACCTGGATCTTGTGCCAGAGGTACGGGACAAAGTGACTACCCGACTAGTAGCATACAGGCAGCGTATGCAGCAAGCATACAATAGCCGAGTAATTGCTCGAACCTTTCAAGTCGGGGACAAGGTCTGGAAATGAATCAAGCCAGTAGGCAAGCCCGAGAAACTCGAGCCGCAATGGGGCGGACCTTACATCGTCCTCAAAAAGCTAGCTGGAGGTAGCTACTATCTACAAGACGACAAGGGCAAGAAGCTTGAGAGGCCGTGGCATGCCAATTATCTCTAACCATACCGCACCCGATGAGATTTGTGAGATACAATATGTGCTTGTTTATGCATTCCTGCTGCCTTGCAGTGTCAATCATGAAATAAACGAGTTGTCTCACTATGAAGAGCCAACACAATTGCCTAAAATCCCTATTGCCTAGTGGTGCTGTGGATGCTCGAGGTGAGTAGGCCTGGTCGTGGTGCTGCGGTTGCCCGACTAGGAGCTGCTAAACCCTACTCCCTCACGGTGCTGCGGATGCCCAAGGTGAGTAGGCCTGGCAGTGGTGTTGCGGATGTTCGGCCAGGAGTTGCTAAAATCCTACTACCTCGCGGTGCTGCAGATGCCCGAGGTAAGTAGGACTGGCAGTGGTGCTGCGGATATCCAGCCAGGAGCTGCCAAAATCCTACTACCTCGGGGTACTGCGGATGTGCAAGGTGAGTAGGTCTGGCCGTGGTGCTGCGGATGCCCAGCCAGGAGCTGCTAAAACCCTACTACTTCGCGGTGTTGCGGATGCCCGAGGTGAGTAGGCCTGGCCGTGGTGTTGCGGATGCTCGGCCAAGAGATGCTAAAACCCGACTACCTCGTGGTGTTGCGGATGCCCGAGGTGAGTAGGCCTGGCCGTGGTGCTGTGGATGCTCGGCCAGGAGCTGCTAAAACCATACTACCTCGCGATGCTGTGTGTTGGTGCAGGCAGCACCTAAGTCGAACCTGGGTTTTGATAATGGCAAAGGGTTCAAAAATTAAGATGTTATGTTGGTCTAACATGTTCACTAAGTGTACAGGAAAAGGAGCCCTAGGTACACTAGGCACGAAGTCCTGGTCAAGGATTGGGCGCGAAGCCCTGGCAAGGAGCTGGGCACCGAAGACCTGCTCGGAAGGTGGGCACGAAGTCCTGGTCAAGGACTGGGCACGAAGCCCTGGCAAGGAGCTGGGCACCGAAGACCTACTCGGAAGGTGGGCACGAAGACCTGGTCAGGTGCATCGGGCAAAAGTCCAACCGGAGGAGCCGGTTGGCAAAAGGTAAACTCTCCTGAGAGGAGTAGGTGAGGATGCGTTCCCCGTCGAGGGAACAGTAGGCGTCAGCTCGACCCAGGGCTCCATTTGGGAGACCCGAAGTCAGAACCAAGACAGCTACGGCGGTAAATATCACTAATATTCTTGCTTTATTATGTTTGGTGCTAACCCTGGATGCAGGACCGAAGGAACAGTTTCTGCAGCTCAGAACGCTCCAAAGGAGAGGGGCAGCAGCTAGGTTAGGCGCCTGGGAGGTCCCGGGCACCCAAGGTCAAGGCCAAACGTATAGTTGAGCAAGAAACGCTTCGGAAGCTCACTGGGCCAGGCACCCTCAAGCTCCCGGGCGCCCCGGTGGTCCCGGGCGCCCTGGATGCCTCGGGCGCCTTGGGTCCAAGCCAACGAAGCGATCAAGCCGAGAAGCCTGTTGAACAAGTCAAGCAGGGCGCCCCCTGTGTCCCGGGCGCCCCCGTCAAACTTCGAGCCTGATCCTGGAAGGATAAGGGCTGACCGAGTTTCGGATAGGGGTTTGCGGATCCAGAGACACGTGGAGGGCGCCCCCAACGTCCAGGGCGCCCCCAGGTGCACTATAAAAGGGGCTCGACCCCCAAGGCTTCAGAACACACTTTTCCAACGCCTCAATGTTCTTCGCTCAAGTGCTCTGCTCCGGAAACTTCTGATCTCGAGGTTCTAGTGCCGACGACGCCCTTCCGCACCGAAGTACAATCCACACCGGGCATCGATAACGAAGAGTTAGATTTTTCTTTTTACTGCAATACTACTATACAATTCTCTGTAAACTTTGCGCATTATAGAATTGCCCGTAGTAAACGGTCAAAGACCGTGGGCCTTGGAGTAGGAGTCGACCGCGACTCCGAACCAAGTAAAATCCTTGTGTTTGCGTTTGTTTTTGTGTTAATTTTCCGCTGCGCATTCTCTTTTCTAATCCGAAAAGGTTTTACAATATTCACCCTCCCCTCTATCGTATTCTCTCGATCCGACAAGTGGTATTAGAGCGGGGAAGCTCAAATTTGGTGCAATCACCAATTTGAGATTTTTTTTTCAGATTTTTAATTTTTTTCGAATCTTTATCGTTAATCGAGGTTGGTGCAACACCACTCGATAAAATTTTTTCTTCTTCCCGCAGTGCTAATCCAAGACCAAGTCTTGGGACATTTTTTTCCGTTATCTTTATTTCAGTAATTATCAAATGGCTATGCAAGAAGGATTTAGTACAGCCAGACCACCACTTTTCAGTGGGAAGGATTTCTCCTACTGGAAAAGTCGGATGGAAGTCCACCTGAAAACTCAGGTGGACATGTGGATAATAATCCAATCTGGACTGGAAATTCCGAAGAACGCTGAAGGAGTACCACAATCTTATACCGAATGGGATACAACACTGAAAAGAAAAATTGAAGCTGATGCCAAAGCTACTCAAACACTCCAATGCGACCTAACGAAAGAAGAACTGAACCGGGCGGGACCATTCAACAGTGCAAAGGAACTCTGGGGTAAGCTAATTGAGCTGCACGAAGGAACCTCTGACACCCGAATCAGCAAAAGGGATCTTCTCCTAAACAAGCTGTACACAATCAAGATGAACGACGGTGAAACAGCAGCCCAACTTCACGCCAGAATTCAGGAACTGATGAACGACCTTCACACAATCGGTCACAAGGTAGAAAACCATGACCTGATCAGGTATACCCTTAACGCTTTCCCGAGAAACACCTTGTGGGCATCTATGGTAGATGCGTACAAAGTTTCAAGGGATTTATCTAAAATTAAATTAGATGAACTATTTTCCGAACTTGAATTACATGAGCAGACTAACTGCACACTGGTCGAGAAAGGCATTGCCTTTATTGCAGGTAGAACGGGAAAGATAACCAAGAAGAAGCCTCAACCTGAGCCCGAGTCTGATTCAGATTCAGACTCAGAAGACAGCGAAGGAGATCGACCCAAGCTGGTCCGTCTTGCCCGGAACTACTACAAGGAATTAAAGAATCAATCCAACAAAAGAAAAGCCAGCCGGAAGAAGGAAGATCCAGCTGAACCAACTAAGAACAAATCAAGTGTAACTTGCTTCGAATGCAACAAAAAGGGACATTTCAAATCGGAATGCCCTAACCTAAAAGAAGCCAAGAAGGCAAGAAGAAAGAAGACTCTTCAAGCAACGTGGGACGAGTCTTCCTCCGAAGAAGAAGAAGAGGCCCCACAGTCGAACTTGCTCGCCCTGACTGCCTCAGACGAAATCGAGACCGAGTTAGAATTGGAGCCGGACGACGAAAAGCTCACGTTTTCAGAGGATGGCGAAATTACTGTAAGTGGGTTTTCTAGAAATCAATTGTCTGAACCTATCTTTCTCGAGACTTGGCGAAAGCCAAACTCTGAGTCGAGTCCCTCCGACAGGAAGTAAAACTCCTGAAAGAGGGAGCTGACTCTAGATCCTTAACTGAGAAGGTTCAAGAAGGAACCTCTGCTCAAGCTGAAAAACTTGAGAAAGAGAATTCCTCCTTGAAAACTCAAGTCAAGGACCTTAGAGTAGCCTTAGAACGGTTCACTTCTGGTTCCAAGGGTCTTGACATGATCCTTGGAAAACAGAAGTCTGTTCTAAATTGATCCGGGTTAGGCTATCGAACCAAGTCTAGACAAAGATCATGTTATGCTGTACTGAATCGCTCTAGACCTAAAATTCAAGCATGGGTACCCAAACTATGCCTGAAAAACCAAACTGGGTCAAATCAATATTGGATCCCCAAGGACAAGATTCACATGTTGCCGAACCATTATCGTGGCTTTAGTCCAGGGGGAGCCAATTTAAAAACAATTTTTATAGTTAAATGAATTTCCTTTCTTGTTTTAAATTGCATGATTGCTTGTCTATTTAATTTCTGCAATTTACCATGCTTAGACTTAGGACTGGTTAGATTAAGGACTGAACCAATTAACTGAAATTTGAACAACCTAGTATTGGGTGGCGGTGAGATGATAGTACGTTAGGGAAGCCATTTTGGTGGAGCTAGCCGAAGCTACCGATCCACGACCCAAATTAGTTAGACCATAATTTTTCAAAAAGTAATTTTGAAAATGAAATTTCATTAAAAGGCTTTGTCAAGGAAAGGGTTGATGATCCAATAAGGCTACGGCCAAAGAAGGCCTAGTGCCTCGCTAAGACCTGGAAGCCAATTTTTGAAATTCAAATTCAAATTATTCTTTGTCAAATTCAAATCTAACACAAATGTTCAGTTAATTGTAGATTCCAACATGCTTTTTCAAAATAAATTCAAAACAATTGTTTTCAAAATTAATCTAACTTTTTCAAAATAAATCATGATTTTTCAAAATAATTCTGTCTATTCAAAACCTGTCTCACAAAAACCGATAAGGCAAACGTGATTGACAACTCTAGAATGGGTGAGAAGGTAAAATTTAACTTAACTAAAATTCATTTAATACCTGTATTGTTGTTTACATTAAATCCTGTAGTTTAGAACAGAGTTGACCTAATTATTTCAGTTAATACTAGTCAAACCATGGTAAAGTTGTCAAACCATGGTCAAAATAGTCAAACCATGTCAAAGTTATCAAACCATGGTCAAAGTAGTCAAACCATGGTCAAAGTGATCAAACTAATCAAACAACACATCAAAAGTGTCAAATCCTATATAGCCCGGGCGCCCGTGACTCCTCGGGCGCCCCTCACCTTTTTTAATTCGTTCAAGGCAGAAAAGCTGCCATGTCTTCCTAACCAGGGCGCCCAGACCCTTACGGGCGACCCCAGGACCAGTCAAAGGCAGCAAAGCTGTCATCCCTTTCTGCCCAGGGCGCCCGCGCCATCACGGGCGCCCCCATCCAGCAGCAGGTCACTGCTAAAAGCAGTGACCATCTGACCCAGGCGCCCGAGCTAAAACGCCTATATAAGCCACGCGAACCTCCTCATCTTGTCACACCCAAAAACACCTCTATTCTCTAACTCTACTCCTTCCAAGGCGACCTAACACCCCCCGAGTGACTCTCTTGCCCTCTTAAACCTCGACCATGCCTCCCCGAACGGCTACTCGGTATGATTTTTCTTACGCATTTAAAATTATTTTTCTTAATTCCTTTCTTATAAACGCATGCTTCTTATCTTAGAAAACGCCGAGCAAACCAATCAAACCTCGGTACCGAACCTAGCCCCGACCCTAGGTTCCCAACCTTAGAACTTTGCAATAAATTTGCTCGTACAATATATAAACCCATCAAAACTAGTTACCTAAATAGACACTTTTTCACTCAATCTAGTCCATTGGCCATGAATGTTATTAACTTTTATCAACTAGACAACCTTGTATTCTGCACTCATCCCATTAACACAACCCTATGTGCAGAATTCTACAATAACATAGTTAGACAGAATGATCTTATGTTTGTCACTACAGTTCAAGGGATGCCCTTAACAATTACACCTTCGTTGCTCAACCGATTTCTTGGACTACGACTCTCTCAGTCCACCTTTTGCTGTTATCCTCCCAGAGATCCTCCTTTTGATGCTCCCTACTCTCACATTGACCTAGACACTCTATACTCCTACTTTTATAGGGATGCTAGAAACCCCTTGGCTAGGCGGTTTCAGTCTGTAGACTTTCAGGTTCAGGACTACGCTCTCTATAGAGTTCTAGTCCGCTGCATTCTTCCTTTGTCCACTAGGGACGTAGCGACCATGCGACCATTTCACACCTTCCTACTGTACGCATTGATCCATCATCTTGATATCGACATTGGACTCCACATGTTCCACACGATTCTATATGCGTCCAGTGTTACCACTAAGGGGCGGGTACGCACCCCTTACTGCCACATCATCACCTCCATTCTTCATCATCACGGTCGTAACATTACCGATGGAGAGATGACCGCGATGACTGAATTTGATAAGATAGGTTTTAGGAACTTTTCCCTAGCTGGTATAGAGGTCTCGGGCACCGGGGTTTTATCGTGGAGACGTCAACGGGCCGGACCCCAGATCGACTCTGATGAGGAGATTGAGGTCGATGTCGGAGATCTAGCGGCCGAGATTCGACAGCAGATGGACGAGCCCCCACCTCCAACGACTGCCGAGACACTAGCTCTACTTCGGACCGAGATACACAATCTGAGGGAGGAAGTAGAAGCTAATCATGCGGAGTATATGGATGCCCGCAGAGCCGATCGAGAGACGAGCGATGCACGGTACGATGAGATGATGTCGCTATTTCGATCCTGGCAGCCAGGCTCATCTGATCGTCCGGTCCCTCCTCCTAGATTAGATTGGCATTGTACTATTGACTATTTGACTGTCCCTACTCAGTAGGGTTGACTTGTATTTGACTGTGGTGTGACTATACTGGTCCTCTTTTTGACCAGTTGACTTATTGAGTTGACTATTTGCCTTTCTTGATTATCTGATCATTATCAGTGATTATGCTTGGTAGAATAGGTTTACTCTACTTTTCTATTTTTTTAACTGCTTTACTTGATTTTAAAATCAGTTTTTACTTAGTTTGAAAAATCTTTTTGGTTTTTTTTAAAATTTTTTCGACTTAGTTTTTTTTGGAAAAACTACCCCCTTCAAAACTAAGGCTTTCTCGAAAATTGACTTAGCTTAGGCCCTAACCCTAGAACTGCATGCACCTATAGATCTAGAAGTCAGCATCTCACAAGCACCTTAGGGTACTTTTGATTGATAACCTAGAATGGGATGAGGTGCTTAGGTCTTTGCCTTAATTCAAGATGCTTTAAGTCAGTACATCTGCAGTAATTGGGGCACTAAATACAAACTAAACAGTAATCAGGTTAAGTGTCAAGCTTAGAAAATCGAACTTGAACAAAACACTTAACTTGACTAACCCTAGCGAAAACTACTGTTTATAACAGTTAGTAAGTAGCTAATTGGGTTAGACAGGACCCGACAGAAATAATTCAAATTGATTTGGTTCAATTTATATCTTGAATTGGCTCAGTACAGCACATTATTCGTTTGCTATATTCTTATGCAATCTGTTTTCTATATTGTTTTGTTTTTTTGATATATGGCAAAGGGGGAGAGATCGGAAAGGAGAGAAAGTTTAAATTTTTTCCAAAAAATTAAACTTTAAGCGTTTTTCAAAATATTACATCATTTTTCTCCTTTTTCAAAAAGCAAAATTTCAAAAAGCAAGGTACTTAAGCTGTTTTCAAAACTATGTCTAAATACTTAAACTATTTTCAAAACTATGTCTAAGTACTTGACTTAAGATGTTTTTTTCAAAATTATCTCTAAGTATAAAACTTCTAAAGTACTAAAGAGAGTGGAAATTCTTTTTAAATCAAAAATTTCTTCAGAAATTTTTTAGAAAATTTTCTAAAGAGAAAACTAAGTTTATTGACTTGAAAATTTTTTTAAGTGTAAAGTCTCTAAGTACAAATTTTCCAAGTGCCCAAATTCAAATTTTTTTTGAAAAATATTTTCTAACCTACATTTGTTTAAAAAGATTCTAAGTGCTGAAAAATAATTTCCCTTTTAGATATAGAAATTTTTTTTCAAACCCCGCGAACCGTTGAAAAATCTAGGAGGAGAATCCTTCTAGAGGGAGGAAACTAAGGTGGCATTTTACCTGCTTTTTATAGAACTTAACTTTTTGAACCGGGTTGCCATAAATCAAAAAGGGAGAGATTGTTGGTGCAGGCAGCACCTAAGTCGAACCTGGGTTTTGATAATGGCAAAGGGTTCAAAAGTTAAAATGTTATGTTGGTCTAACATGTTCACTAAGTGTACAGGAAAAGAAGCCCTAGGTACACTAGGCACGAAGTCCTGGTCAAGGACTGGGCACGAAGCCCTGGCAAGGAGCTGGGCACCGAAGACCTGCTCGGAAGGTGGGCACGAAGTCCTGGTCAAGGACTGGGCACGAAGCCCTGGCAAGGAGCTGGGCACCGAAGACCTACTTGGAAGGTGGGCAGGAAGACCTGGTCAGGTGCATCGAGCAAAAGTCCAACGGAGGAGCCGATTGGCAAAAGATAAACTCTCCTGAGAGGAGTAGGTGAGGGCGCGTTCCCCGTCGAGGGAACAGTAGGCGTCGGCTCGACCTAGGGCTCCATTTGGGAGACCCGAAGTCAGAACCAAGACAGCTACGGCTGTAAAGATCACTAATATTCTTGCTTTATTATGTTTGGTGCTAACCCTGGATGCAGGACCGAAGGAACGAGTTTCTGCATCTCAGAACGCCCCAAAGGAGAGGGGCAACAGCTGGGTTAAGCGCCCGGGAGGTCCTAGGCGCCCAAGGTCAAGGTCAAACGTACAGTTGAGCAAGAAACGCTTCGGAAGCTCATTGGGCCAGGCGCCCTCAAGCTCCCGGGCGCCCCGGTGGTCCCGGCCGCCCTGGATGCCTCGGGCGCCCTGGGTCCAAGCCAACGAAGCGATCAAGCCGAGAAGCTTGTTGAACAAGTCAAGCAGGGCGCCCCCGTCAAACTCCGAGCCCGATCCTGGAGGGATAAGGGCTGACCGAGTTCCGGATAGGGGTTTGTGGATCCAGAGACACGTGGAAGGCGCCCCCAACGTCCAGGGCGCCCCCAGGTGCACTATAAAAGGGGCTCGACCCCCAAGGCTTCAGAACACACTTTTCCAATGCCTCAAGGCTCTTCGCTCAAGCGCTCTACTCCGGAAACTTCTGATCTCGAGATTCTAACGCCGACGACGCCCTTCCGCACCGAAGTACAATCCACACCGGGCGTCGGTAACGAAGAGTTAGATTTTTCTTTTTACTGCAATACTACTGTACAATTCTCTATAAACTTTGCGCATTATAGAATTGCCCGCAGTAAATGGTCAAGGACCGTGGGCCTTGGAGTAAGAGCCGACCGCGACTCCGAACCAAGTAAAATCCTTGTGTTCGCGTTTGTTTTTGTGTTAATTTTCTGCTGCGCATTCTCTTTTCTAATCCGAAAAGGTTTTACGATATTCACCCCCCTCTATCGTATTCTCTCGATCCGACACTGTGGATGCCCGAGGTGAGTAGGCCTGGCTGTGGTGTTGCGGATGCCCGGCCAGGAGCTGCTAAAACCCTACTACCTCGCGGTGCTGCGGATGCCCGAGGTGAGTAGGCCTGGCCGTGGTGCTGCGGATGCCCGGCAGGAGCTGTAAAAACCCTACTACCTCGCGGTGCGGCGGATTTCCGAGGTGAGTAGGCCTGCCCATGGTGTTGCAGATGCTCGACCAATAGCTGTTAAAAAACCCTACTATCTTACGGTGCTGCGAATGCCTGATGAGAGTAGGCGTGACCGTGGTGTTGCGAATGCCCGACCAGGAGTGGCAAAAACCCTACTGCCTCATGGTGCTGCGGATGTCGGAGGTGAGTAGGCCTGGTCGTGGTACTGTGGATGCCCGACCAGGAGTGACAAAAACCCTACTGTTCGTGGTGCTGCGGATGTCCGAGGTCAGTAGGCCTGGTCGTGGTACTGCGAATGTCAAACCTGGAGCGCCAAAAACCCTACTGCCTTGTGGTGCTGTGGATGCCCAACGTGAGTAGGCCTGGTCGTGGTGCTGCAGATGCCCCACCAGGAGCGGCAAAAACCCTATTGCCTCCTGGTGTTGCGGATGCCCGGGGTGAGTAGGCCTGGTCATGGTGCTGAAGATGCCCGAGCAGGAGCTGCAAAAACCCTACTAACTCTAACCATGACCCCGAGGAGGGTCTATCATTATACAAAGGGGACGAAAGCTAACATGTAGGCAACAAGATATAGAAGAACACCATCAGACATTGAAAACAAGCATGATGTTTAACTATTGCCAGGGAACCCGCAACATATGAATAGAGTACATTGAGGTTAACATTTGAAGGAAATACAAAATGCAAGTACATATGGGCGGTATGATCATTAACCTCAGTCGAGGAGGCCAGGGGCCATGCCGCTCCTTTATCCGAGCTCTCCTCCATTGGAGGGACGCTTCCGCAGCTTCGTTCCTTCCTTCTGACCGCCAGGCTAAACTCAGATGAGGGGGCTGGGGGCTATGCTGCTCCTCTACCCGAGCTCTCCTCCATTGAAGGGACGTTTCCTTAGCCTCGTTCTCTCCTTGTGGCCTCTGAGATAGAAGTCACATCCTTGTGGCTACAGCAGCTCGACCCTTCACTTGATGTAACGCAACACCAGCTCGGAATGCAGAAGCAAATCATTCAATTCCGAATATGTCTTCACAAAGTGCGACAGAATAAAAGAAAATGAGGCAAAAGATATGAAATCCAAAGAGGGATATCCTCAAAGTGTTCAAGACAGAATCAGGCAAAATCATATTCATTCCAGCTAGATGATTACATTGGAAGTACATGGAAGAGAGAAAAACAAGTAAAAAGCAAAAAAAAAAAAAGGAGACATATAGCGTAGGTAGGGGAAGAGCTCCTATAGTTCCTTCTCTTTGAGCGGGAGCTCATCCCAAACTTGGCCAACACTCATAAAGCTCAGGTCTGCGTCCGGCTTGAGCAATTGGGCCTTCTGGAGCTGCTAGATGGCACCGTTAAAGCTCTGTTTCAGGCGCTTCAGGACCTGTCCAACCAGAATGTTGTCAAATTCATCGGACTGTAGCAACCTGGCCTTGAGCTCTGCCTCGGTCTCTCTCGGTCAAGATGCCTCATCGGCCTTGTAGCGTTGCAGCTCAACCTCGGCTTCATCCTTAGCAGCCTTCAACTGGGCCACCTCAGAGGACATTTGGTCTTTATCTTCTAAGGCTTCCTTGAGCCTCTCGGAGGTGGCCAAGATCTCTGAATTTGCCCGGGCGACGTCCTCCTGAAGGTCGGACATGTGACCAGTTGCCCCCTTTATCATAAATTCTTTCTGGGCCAGCTGGTACACTTGTTCTTTAACCGACTATTCAGGGCTTCCGCCGAAGACTCCAACAGTTGGACATCCCCAAACAGCTTCTTCTCTCGGACCTGGAGTCGCTCAAGCTCTAGCCAGATTGCGCCGGTCATTTGAAAGAGCAATGACCCTCTCTGACATCGAGGTGGTCCCGATGGCGAGAGCTGTGCAGTGCGGATTCAAAGGCCAATAGGGAATCCATGTAGTACTCCACTTTAGCCCTGAGGGCTCTGCTGACCTCCGCCTGCATGAGACCTGCCCTACAGGCACGATAGACCTCTGCCTATGATGTTGCTACTTTACGGATCAGAGGGTCGATCTCTCACCTGGAATACAACTGTCGGCCCTCGGCGAGGCAGTCATAAGTGGCCCGCATCGGAGAATAAGGGTTAGAAAACATAAGCAAGGACAACAAGAAAAAACAAGTACATTTACCTTCAGGAGAGACTCATGCAAGATGGCAAAGGGCCCAGCCGAGGCACTCAAGGCCCTTCCTCTCAGGTCGCCTTGGCTCCTCGGCACGTCATCCCAACTCCATGAGGAGGATGCATCTCTGGAGGGAGGGATGAGTTGGCTGGCTGGCGCCTCTAGGGGCACCGTAGAGGGGCCTGGAACGTCCTCCTCAAAGTTGGACGTCCCTCGGAAGAACAACCCTCAGTAGGGACCTCCTTCAGTTGCACCAATTGGTGCTTTCTAGCAGCCGCCTCCTCCACCGCTTGAAGCTTCTGGCGCAGGCGGTCAAGCCTTAGTCAAGGATCTGTGAGCACCGTCTGCTTACCTCTGAAGGTGTCAGAGGAACTGTCCGGGGAGGGGGTAGTAGTCTGATGCCCTATCTTTGGAGTGGTCGTCTGTTTGAACCACTTAGACAAGGGAATTGTATCCTCCTCCTTGGGGGTGGGCACGTCCTCCTCCTTGGGGATGGAGGGAAGCTCGGAAGGTACAAAATTCCTGAGCCTCCTCCGGATTGTCGACCGCTTATCGGGTCGCCTCCTCCTCAGCTTCTTGGTCACTTTATCCGTCGGTGGCCCGGTCTGGGACGTTGACCCTTCCGCATTCCCGCCCATCTCGATGAGGGCGAGAGAGAGGTCGGCTCCTTGGGCACCAGGCAGCTCTGGCATCCCCTCATCATCGGGTCGCTCATTCGCTCCTTGTGCGTTGGGCTGCTCCGACGTCCCTTGCTCCGGCGTCCCTTGGTCACCGGGCTGCTCCGTTGCCTACTCCGGAGTTTCAGCTACTCGACCACCGAGGCAGGGCGAACTAGAGGAGGCGCCAGGGCCTTTTCATTGGCCTTTTCCCACTTGAGTATTCTATTCATCACCCGGGATAGCATGATGTCCTCTGCAAGGCAAAAAACAACAGAAATATCAGTTAGTAGCGACAAGCAGTTTACAAAATATGTGAACTTATTGAGGCTGGGGCTAATGTTGGTAGCTTTGGAGCTGAGCCCCGCTTGGTACAAGAGCTCTTCGCATTGCACCAAACACGGGCCGTGGAACTCCATGCTAGCCAAGAGACTTCGGGCTCGCTGGTATCCGACGTCCTGCTGAAAATCGCCCAGCTCCAGAATGGTCGGTAGCTCTTCTCTCCAACGGGTGGGACTGAAGGGGCTTGTCGGAAGTTGGATAAAGAAGAAACATTCCTTCCATCCCTTATGGGAGGAAGGAAGGCTCCCTATGAATCTATGGCTGGGGCAAGCCGTGAAACTAAATACCCCTCTAGAACCAGTCGGAAGGAAAAAAAAGTGGAAAACGTGTGGGGGTTAAAGGGATATCAAAGAGTTTGAAGATGATGAACGCCCCACCCATCTGGACAAAAGCGTTGAGAGCATCTGTTGTAATGGAATGTCAAAATAGGAAGAGATACTCATGAAGAAAGGGGAAGAGGGAAGCGAAGGCCTAGAAATACCTGCCTTAGAAAAAAGGTGAAAACCCCTAGAGGGGGTTCCACAGGGGCCTGATCTAACCTAGGGACATCTACCGTCATCTCCTCTGGAATGTCATACGCTTCGCTGGTAGCTCGGAAGGCATCAGGCTTCACTCTAGAGGAGATGGTTTTGTACCATTCTGGGCAATAAACCTACTCTTCTGCTTGTTCCTCTTCCACACCTCGAGTTTTCTTACCTTTTCCTTCCTTACCCATGGCACTAAAGAGAAGAAAAAGAAAGGTGAACAAGACTTACACAGGGAGAAGAAGTCTTAGAACTCTGGTAAACGGAGATGGAAAGCGCAATCTCTGGTAGCCGATGATGCAAGAAGGCGAACGAATATTTTTGCCTCCCCTTTTTATAGAAAAGAAGTCGTCCTCGTGTCGACAATAGAGGCACGACGCGTGGACGCTGATGGCTGTCCATCTCGAGGCGTCGCCCCATCTCTACGGTCGTTGTTTGGTATGACTCTACGACGCATATTAGTAAGAGATCACGAGGAAAAGGTCGGGACGCGTGGCAAGGCTACATTCGCTGAAGCAGTTTGTCACCATTAAGAATCCCCATGCGCTTTTAATGGATGATAGATAGCTATCATTGCATCGCCTCGAAACTTATATGGACTTTTGGACTAATTCAAGAGATCGCCTCGGGCTAAGGAATGAATGTTGCGATTCCTCGAACTCGACAAGCCACCAATAGAGAAGTAATGGACGTATGGACCCACAGATGCATAACTTCCTTTTGTTGCACTATTGGTCTAATCAGTCAACCACACTTCCTTCGATTAGACTTGAAGGGAAGGACTTGTAATGGGGTCGAGCATCCCAAATCTGACACATGGCATGGGGAAGCTACGTGGCGAAATCCACTGAACCTGACCGTCAAGGTCAGACTCCCGAGACCACCTCGGGATGATATACCCCCGGGGTCTGGCTGGGTCATATGCTCCCGAGATCACCTCGGGGGGGGGGGGGGGGGGGGGGTAGCCCCGAGGTCGGGTCGGGTTGCAGGCGCCCAAAATCACCTCGGGAGGATAGCCGCCCAAGGCCATCCCGGGTAAGAACACCCCGAGACCAACTCGGGAGAGCGGACCCTGAAAATACATGGCGAGGATTCATTGAAGCCTATCGTCGAGGTCGGACTCTCGAGACCACCTAGGAGAACAGGCGTCCGAGGTCAGACCTGGTCTTATTCTCCCGAGACTACCTCAGGAGGATATGCCCCCGGGGTCCGGCCGGGCCATATGTTCCCGAGATCACCTCGGGAGGCAGCCCCGAGGTCAAGTCGGGCCGTAGGCACCTGAGATCACCTCGGGAGGATAGTCGCCTGAGGCCAGCCTGGGGGAGAATACCCCGAGACCAACTCGAGAGAGCGGAGCTAGAAGATTAATACATCAGACAGCCCGGCGACTTCAAGTAACCGTTTCTCTTTCCAGATTTGGAAAGTCGTCGGATAATTATTGTCAGCTACACGCGACAATTAAAACTCTAATAATCGCTGCGACCGTTATCTAAAAGTTATCATGTAACCGACGATTACGGAATGCGAAGGAGAACGTGGAGATACGTGTGACCAAGCCCTCAGGTATATAAAGTGCTTCGACACGCAGTTAAAGGGGGGGTACACTCTCTAAACTGACACAAGTTATTTTTCCTCATTGTCCTCCTGAAAGGGATCACAGTTCTGACTTGAGCGTCGGAGTGGGCTCCGTCGGAAAGCCTCCGGTGTGTTCCCATTAACACTCGTGTTGATCTCGCATGACGCAATCTACTTCTCTTCATCATCATCCTCGTGGGCAGTGGCGTAGCCACCTTAGTAGCAGGGGGTGCGGTCGCACCCCCTGACACTTATATATATAATATATATATATATATATATATATTTTTTTTTTTTTTTTTTTTTTTATATATATATATATATATATATATATATATATATATAGACACTTTAACGGATTAATTTATCATCGTTCATTGTCCAAAAATTGAAATTGATTATATATTTGAAAACCTCAAGACCTAAACTATCCATTAGTATAACTTTTACAAGGAAATGTCTTGATTTAGAATGATAAATATTGAATTTTAAAAATAAAATATATGATAATAAATGAATGAACTAATTCATAGAACATGAAGTGAAAACACTAAATTAAAATTGGATCGGATTCGAAATAAATCTGACAATTAGGTGCGGAGATAAGGATTACATTGGTTCAATCCGTGATTGATTTGAAGTTGATTTGGTCAAATTATGGTCGAACAAAGTTTGTGTAAGTATCCCGGATAGTTTTGATGTTGATCAACCGAATTAAGTTAGACCCTATGTATATTTGATGTTTTGTATCTAAGGATTATATTGGTTCAAATCATAATCGATTTGGAGTTGATTTGATCCAATTATGATCGAACCAAAGTTATGTAAGTACCCGGATAGTTTTGGTGTCGATCAATTGAGATAAGTCCTGTGTATATTTGATGTCTCATGTCTAAGTTTTGATGTTCATCAATTTACACTAAGGTTTGAAATTTTCGAAAATCGTTTTTCTTAGTCGAAAATCGCCTCTCCTGATCGATAATTTTTGCTACGCCACTGCTCGTGGGCTAAACTACTCATTATCCGCATAGATTCTTTCCGAAACTATATATATATATATATATATATATATATATATATATATATATATATAAGGTTTTGTTGGAAATATGAATGAAGAATAGATTAAAAAATTAAACTCTAAAGAAATTAAAATATAAGGAGTTCCTTATTGACAAACATGGTAAACAAATAAAAATATCTTAAAATATCTCAATCATGCAATGGCTTTACAAACCTTTTGACATATATATATATATATATATATATATATATATATATACACGATTTTACTCTCCTGCAGACGTGAGGACTCCCCGTGCGAATCAGACTACCAGCCTGATCAGTTTGGCGTCTCGGTCGTGCATGCGGTCCGCACGAAGCGGTCCGCAGGAGCGCATTACTTTATATATATATATATATATATAGCTAAGAATTCTGAAAGATGAAGCGTAGAGTATTTGTTATGAACAAAGTGTGAATTATAGAATATTTTGCCAAAAGCGGAAAACCCCAGGAGCGAAATTGAAATTTCTCCTATTCTTAGCAAATTAAAGTTATTGAGAGGACAGCTCACAACTGAGCAAATTATATTATCTCTAGCTGCTATACGAGAAAAGAAATAATAAAAAATGATAAATTTAGATGACACAACAATAATCAAAGATAATGCATAAATTAATTATAAAGAGATTTAAAGATATACAGCTATAAGTAATATCAGCCACGGGGCCATGGTATAGCGGTAGAACGATTAATCGTTATTCTAAATATCCATGATTCAATCCCAGTTACGATATATTTTCAGAAATTTTTTCTCCAAATAAGGTATGGATTCGGGACGCTAGTCTTTTAAATCGCTCACCGCAAGTATTTCTCGATTTATCTTGACGATTAATTTTCGTTGGACCGGACCGATCATCCGAGATTAAAAAAATCTCGTTAATTATATTTTTTATATAAGTAATATCAACCTAGATAAAAGTAAAAATATAATAAAATTATGTACCCAATCCAATCCTATCTAGTTATCTAGAATACTTAGCATACCTTCCTATAATTATTATGCATAATGAGTATGATAAAAAATATGAAATTATTCACAAATACTTATTTATATTAACTTGTCTAGTTCAATTTTGTCACAATTAATTTCTAGCCGACTCCACACATATGGTCTTCTGCTAAGCAATAAGCTTCCAGTTAATTTACACACTTAGATATTTTGTCAAGCAATTAGTCTCTAATTGATTTCACATATTTGGACTTAGATTGATCTAACACCTTGCTTGGAATTTATTTATCAAGTTTTAATCACTTAGTCTCTTGCTAATAATTTGTCAATCAAACCTTAATCATTTTAAATTTGATTACCCTAGTCTCTAATTTAAAATTTGTCTGTTTGATCTTTAATTAAGACTTAACCATGTATGAATCTCTATTAAAACTTAGATACTAAAATTTACTAGTATTTGATCACTGTCTAATTTATAACCAGATCTTTAATATCTAATCAAGTAGACTAATTTTATGCATCCAGCACCGAGAATCCTTTCCACATTATTTATCACTCATCGTCATCAGTCCCATCAACTAATTTTATGTACAAGACATCTCCACCTTATAACCGCTATAATTTTCATATATATCTATTATAAAATCACGAGTAAATTTTGAAAAATAAAAATCATTAATGAAAATATAATATCTAAAATTTTGACATAATATTAGTCGACTGCTAATCCAGTTCAAGAATGTGATAAATCAGACAAAAAAATTTAATAATCAAATTAAACAGTCGATTGTTGATCACAAATCCAATACAATAAATTTATAAATCCCATGATGCACTCAACTGTGTTTAATAATATTCGGTTGTAGTTGACCGTGGATAAACTCGAGATATAATAGAAAATAATTATATATATTTTTTGATAAATATAAAAGTCGAATACTCTATTTAAAAATAATAAAATTTTAACGGCACGTTTCAAATTGCTTAAATTTCTATAACATTGACTTTCTATGATAATAAAATTGTTTAAATTTCTATAACATTGACTTTCTATGATTTTCAAATTGGTATGCACACAAGTCTATAGGGTGGAAAGAGAGTCGGCCTTCTCCGAGAATAGATCCGAGATGGAAAGAAGGGCGAGACGCCCCTTCAGTAATTACAGAAAAACTCGAGACGGCATTCTGCCTTTAATCATTTAAGTTCATGCGCTAAGCGACTGTACCTTCTCAGTTCTTTCTCTCTCTCCCTTTTTATCGTCTTGTACATGTAAATTCAAACCTAACATTCTTCTCTTGAGTGGATGTAGACATTATACCTGCAGAGAAAGTGCACCCAAATCAGTGTCAGCGTCTCTTGCATTTATTTTTTCATTTAAAAATAAAAATAAATGTTTTCATTGGGCTTTTTCTTTCCGTCTGATGAGTGATTGCAATGACCCATTCTCCAGTAAACAAAATAGTATCAGGATTTTAGTGCAGTGAAATGGTAATTAATATTGGATATCTTAGATATCTAGTGTGAATAAAAGAAAGTGGTGAGATTTTAGTCCCATATTAGAACTTTCTAGTGAGGAGGAGAATAAAAGGACTCCCTTGTGAGTGGAGCTTTAGTCCCACATTGGGAGTTCTAAGGTAAAATGGTTGGTTTATATTGTTTCACAAGCATGATACTTATGAACAAATGCAGGAGAGGAGCTCTCTCTCACGCGTGGGTGCGTAGGGGAGGTGCACATCCAGGGCCCGGATTTGTATTGAACCAAGTGAACTCATGTGCGTGCACGACCTGCGCGCGTCGAATGTCTTACTGGTTGGGGCAAAATTTGTCCAAGCAGATGAACCAACACGTTTTGCCAAATTGATTTTTTGCTCAAATGTAACTGATGTATTAAGAGAACAGTAACCCCCAGACGTTTGGATCTGGTCGGGTTAATGGCAGTAAATGACGATTAATTCGTCATTGAATGCTACGGGGGTCTGAGCCTATATAAGGAGGTCGTGACCGAGAGCAAAAGAAAAAGAGACGATACAGAGAAATTCTCTTCCACTCCAGCTCGTTCCCGACCTTCTCTGATAGCAGTCGGGTACCTCCTCAGTTTGCCACGAGCAACGAGTGCGTCGTTGTGCCCGTGGTCTGCTGTTGTATCCTGAGAGACAGACGTCCATCTAAGCCTCGAAGTACCGCGAAGGAGGACAAATCTGTTTTAAGGAAACTACGCTGCGCATGCCTCACTAAATTCCTGATCGGTCGGGAGACGCCCGATTACTACTCGGGAAATACACTCGGGAGCTCGGCTCGGGAGCTCGTGAGACACTGCTCGGGTCGGGAGCTTCACTCGGGAGCTCGGGAAACTCACTCGGGAGCTTCACTCGGGAGCTCGGAAAACTCACTCGGGAGCTCGGGAGACACTGTTTGGGAGCTCGGGACCCCTGGTCGGGAGCTCGGAAGACACTGCTCGGGAGACTGCAGTTTGGGAAAAAGCAGCTCGGGCCACTCAACAGATAAGTTGGAATTATTGTTGTAATTTCAATTTATTGTAAATTCTCCGAATTTCCTCCAACAATTAATTATTATCTCAGACATTCACGATTTGATCCTCAGTGACGACGTATTTTATAGAAATTTTCCCTCCAATTGGAACGCACATCTTGAGATATTGGACTTTTAGATCATTTGCTACGAGCACTTCTTAATTTACCCTATCGATGGATGAAAAATTTTCGTGAGGTCAAACCCGCTTGAGGTTCGGTGTTACTCACACGCTCTCCATGCGCAGATGCTGCCAATGCCAGCCCGTACTCCGATTCCGGTCCGATCGATTTCATCATCACCTCTTTAAATCAAATCCATGGCGTAGTCAATAGTGCAGCTTCAGTACAGCTTCGTCATGGAATTATACTACTTCACCTCCCTTCCTCCTCCCCTCTTCAGCCGGAGATGGCTTCTCCTCTGGCTCTCCCTCGCCGCCCTCCTCGGCTATCTCTTTCTCTGCTTCACCCTCCACCGCATCTTTCCGGCCCCGAGAGTTATGGTCATCGCTTCTTTGTCCTTTCCTCGCCCCTACGGAGAAATCGACTCGACGCCGTTAGCGTCGGTCCCTCAAGTTAGTCATGTGGCACTGACGGCCAACTTTCCAGGCAACGGCTCCGGCGGGGAGAGCGCGGTGGAGAAATGCAACTTGTTCGAGGGGAGGTGGGTCCATGACCCGAGCCGGTACCCGCTCTACGGCTCCCAAAGGTGCCCTTTCCTCAGCGACCAAGTGAACTGCCAGAGAAGCGGCCGGCCGGACTCCGACTACGAGCGGTGGAGGTGGCAGCCCAACGGCTGTGACTTGCCGAGGTCTTAACCAGTACAGTAGAACGTCCAACATAATTAGGAATTAATGCTGGCTAATTAAGAGACAATTTCGGACTAATTAAAATGAATTAAAGGTTTGATGGGACGAAGACGCTGGAGAGGTGGAGGGGGAAGCGGGTGGTGGTGGTGGGCGATTCACTCAACCGGAACATGTGGGAGTCGATGATCTGCCTGCTCTACTCGGCCGTTCGCCGGAAGCGCGTCTACGTCGAGGACCACGGCGCCGAGCACAAGCTCTTCCGATCCTTGGTGCATATTTAAAACCTTGTATGTCTACTTTTGTTTTCAGAAATTAACTTGTTTTTTGCTGAATTATAGGATTACGATTGCACGGTGGAGTTCTTTTGGAGTCCGTTCCTGGTGGAGCTGAAGGAGAGGGAAGGAGACCGTGCCAAGATCCTGCATCTCGACAATCTCTCCGACAGCGCTCGCTTCTGGCGAGGCGCCGACGTCATGGTCTTCAACACCGGCCACTGGTGGACGCACCACGGCAAAATGAGGGCCTGGGACTACTTCCAGCGCAGGGAAGAAGTCATGGAGGAGATGGAACCCGCCGAGGCCTTCAACAGAGCCCTCAGAACTTGGGCTAGCTGGGTCGACCGCAACGTCGACCCTCGTCGGACCGTCGTCTTCTTCCGCAGCATCTCGCCGGAGCACAAGAGGTTCGGAAAGTTTGAAACACAAAATGCAGAACCGAAATTTGATTCGGTTAATGAGAATGGCGGATTAGCAGGGAGAATTTACAATGGTGCTACAACCAAACTCGACCCATCTCCGACAACGAGAGGTATGTGCGGTGGTTTCCCAAATCGATGGTGACGCTAGTAGAGAGGACCATCCGGAGGATGAGAACGCCAGTGCGTTATCTCAACGTGACGCAGCTGTCGGAGTTCAGGCGGGACGCTCACACGGGCGTGTACACTTCGCGGCAGGGGAAACTCCTGACGCCGGAGCAGAGGAAGGAACCGGAGAGCTTCGCAGACTGCAGCCACTGGTGCTTGCCTGGATTGCCCGACACTTGGAACGAACTCCTCTTTGCCTCCCTCATGGAAACCAGCTTCACTGCTTCATGAACAGAGGCTGCTGGATCACAATCCTCGACGGTGTGAGTAAAGATTCAAATGGCTCTGGCTATTCTTTTTGAATCTAATTAGCAGCATTAGTTGAATATCAGTTCGACGTAGGTATGCAAATTGACTTGTTGCGGATTCATGCAAAAGCAGGCCGCTGTGACCTGTGTATTTGTGGCATAGAAGAATGCTACATCATATCCGTGTTACATGCTCTCACTCAACCACGGGGTTAAATCAGGTTATTGCAAACGATGCAGAGGTCAGAATCACTTGCATCTTATCTTGTCGAACAGGAAACGTTACAGGAGAATGTTCTCTTTAGATGTATTACACATCAGGTTAAGTGAACTTCCACTTTCTAGGTATAGACATTAATGTTGCCAGCTCAACATATTGGCGTACCAATTCAATTCATATTCACTTTATCCTAATCGAATTATACTTTGTAATTTAGGTTTATTATAGTAGATTAATTTAAACCACATTATATGCATGAAAAAGTAATAGTTGAACTTCGAGAAAAGAATAGGGTGCGCGGAAGTACTCTGAAAAGCTTAATCCATAAGAAACTAGTTACTATGATAAGACAGTGATTTTTTTATGGACTATCAAAAATGAAAGATGCCTAAAGCGGAGAAAAATATATTATTCCCTGAGTTTTATCATATTAAAATTTTTAATATCAATGAAGGATGATCTCTGTGTTGGGTATGACTTGGCAGATTTTCTTAGTGAAAATTTGGTCGTTCTTGAGAAATCTCTCCATGTCTACGGATTAAAAAATAATTTGAATGGAGACCCGTCTCCCAACGACCATCTCGTGCCGTATCGAACAATTCAAATTACAACTCAACCAATCACAAAGATCGAGCCTTGTAATTTGCTTGACCGTTCGACCGCTGAAAAGGCGATGAGTGGATCGCTGGCTTTTGTGTTTATGGTCAGGGTCCAATTAGTTAATTATTAACCATGACAAACAATCAAAATAATTAACTAATTAACATGAAATAACGAGGCAATTAAAACATGACACAATAATAAACAAGGAGCTTGGGAAGAGGTTATACATTCCCGATCACCTCGCGGCCTTCTACCTTATATCCCTCCCTTCTCGACGTCGTGTGGGCGACGTTCTACCGGGAACCGAGATCACCAAGCCTCCAAAAACCTCTTCTCCTTGCCCTAGCCAAAACCCTAATCAAAGGGTTGCACCGCCGGGCTCTTCTCCTTCCATGTGTGCGCCGCCAGCCAACTGAGGGTTCCTGAGATCGTCGGCCACCAGTTCTCTATCCAACAGAGGCTAAGGAAGGTGAAGAAGAATGAGAGGAAGGAAGCTTCTTCTTCCCCAAACCCGCCACCCACTCTCTACTATCCTCCCTCACCGTCGGCGCCCTTGCGCCACTTCTCCACGCCGCCGGCCCTTCTCCAACCTCTTCCCCGCAATCTCCGGCCACCAACTAATAATGGAGATAGTCTACCCTTTCCTAGTAGCCCACGCCGAGAGAGAAGAAGGAGAGAACAAGAAGAGAAGAAGCCTTCTCTTCTTTGTATGCATCGGCGCCCTAGGAGAGAGAATGAGAGGGAGAGGAAAGAGAGAGGCCAAAGGTTTTCCAATTAGATTGATTAGCCTTGTTTTCTTGATCCCATAGGGTAAATATAGGGCTAAGGTAGGGACTAAGAGAAGGAGTTAATCTTGGCCCACCAATGAATCTAAACCCGATCCATTAATTAAGATCCATTCCACTAAAGGATCTTAATTGAACTTCCTCACCAACCCCCATATTTTTCATATGGGCTCCACATATTACGAGTCGTCCATCCCCCCGTGTTTAAGATATCGAATGCCCATTAATTAATTTAAATTACTGACAATTCAAATTAATTAACTTCTGGATCCTTGATTAGTACCACTCAACCTTATCATCATGCCGGATCAAATCCATCTGCAGGGTTTAGCATGATGAACCTTTTGAGCTCATCAAAGGGGTATCATCATCTCGACTCACCAGGACACGAATTTCGTCAATAATCAACGACACATCATATTATTAATATTATCTCCCAACTTACCGGACCTATCGATCTAACAGAATAGATCTCGCCCATTGGTAAATCAAAGAAATAATAATTAATAATATATGTCTGTTATTATATCGAGATTAAGGGATCGTACTCCATAATAAAATCTGAAGTCCTATCCAATTATCGAGTCAGTACAAATTGGATAACCTCTGGTTTTGGTCCTGCTCAATGTACTCAAAGCACATTAGTGTAATTCTATGGTCAAGATCAACCATACCTAATTACACCATAATCATCCCGATGGTTTGTCCAATTCTATCTCGGTTGTGAGCCTCTACTTATACTAGGCAAGGAACTGATAACATGATCTTCCGTGTGACACCACATACCATATTATCTATAATGCAAAATAATAAACTTTATGCATGTACTAATATAAACAGGCACCTAGTGTAGTTGTGATTCTCTTTTCAAAATGAAGATGTTCATATATAAAAGAAGCATGTCTTTCATATACACATCTTACACTCTGAATATCTAAACAGGAGTTTTATATAGACTACAATATAAGATCCAAATAAAAGAAATAAATTATAATTAAGATATTTTAATTTGAATCTTGTAAAGAAAAGAAATAGATCTTTTACCCGAAAAAGAAAAATACATAATGGAACGATCTTAACTCAAAATAAAACACGGATAAATATAAATTCTCCCTTATAAATACCAGGAATATCAAAAATATCTTAAATACTCTAAAAATAAAAATTATCAAAATAGAAAAATGCTCTTCAAAGGATTTAAATAGTGAAATTTGGGCCAAAACTTGACAGTTACGGTTTCACCTGTAACAAACGTAGATTTTCGAATTCTACATGCGTGACAGAGCTTGATTTCAAATCCATAATAAAAAGTTATGCTCCTTTAAAATTTAAAGGATCATATAGAGTTTCATTATGGGTTGGACATGCACCAGTCTCCTCGGGTTGAATTGAACTTACCCTAGAGTGTTGGGACCGGTAGACGAGCTAGAGGGGGGGTGATTAGCTCCGATTTGCTCCGTGATGATTTGTCGTGGCGGAAGACTCGAGCAAACGCTAACACAAAGGATTTACTTGGTATCCACCCCGGACGGGTGACTAATCCAAGGATCCACTCTCCTCACTCTCTCATATACTATGAAAGATCTCCTTCTTGAGGTGGAGAAACCTCTTACAAGCTTTCACAAAGATACAATAAGAATCTAAGCAAATACAAAATAAAATCTTACAAGATTTACAATGATAAGCTCAAGCTTTGCTTTCCTTGCTATCTTCAAGCTTGTGATTGCCTTAGAATCTTGGAAATGCAGCAGCAATATCCTCCAAGGCTTCCCTTGAAATGCACTGATGAAGGAGAAGAAGGGGAGAAGAGTTGTGGCTCAAAACCTGCGCGAAAACCCTTATACCCGACGCCTAGGGTTTCTGAATCGATTACCCAATCGATTACCACGTAGGATTTAGCCGTTCAACGGCTAGTTTTCGAACCGTAATCGATTAGCCAATCGATTACGGGTATCCTGAATCGATTGCCCAATCGATTCCGGACCCTTCTGTTCTCTCGCGCAAACTGCCCTAATCGATTAGCCAATCGATTACAGATATCCTGAATCGATTGCTTAATCGATTCAGAACCCTTCTGTTCTCTCGCGCAAACTGCCCTAATCGATCCATTGATCGATTCACCCAATCGATTGAGTCCAACCTAACTTGTTTTCACAAGTCTAGGATCCCTACCAAGTGTCCGGTCAACCTCTTTGACCAACCTGGATTTCTACTGCCTAGCTCCCAGCTCGGACTTTTCCCATGCCAGCGTGCGATCTCCCTGATCAATTTGGACTTCACCTAGTCCCACTAGGTGTGCCTAGTCCCACTAGGTCTTTTCCCATGCCAACGTGCGATCTCCCTGATCCACCTGGACTTCACCTAGTCCCACTAGGTCTTTTCCCATGCCAGCGTGCGATCTCCCCGATCCACCTGGACTTCACCTAGTCCCACTAGGTGTGTCTAGTCCCACTAGGTCTTTTCCCATGCTAGCGTGCGATCTCCCCGATCCACCTGGACTTCACCTAGTCAAGTCTCCAGTCAACTTTGACCCACTTGACATCATACGACATCCAAACATCATGCGATATTCAAACATCATTATCAAACATCGAAACATCCAACCTTAAGCTTACCAAGCTTATCAGACATAAGCTCACCCTGAGCTTAGTCAAACTAGGTCAACCCTGACCTAACCAAGATTTCACCAACATAGAGTTCATATTATTTTCATCAGCGTTCGTCGAATAAGGAGTTAGGTGTTTCACATTAAACACATCGGAAGTCTTCAGATAACTAGGAAGGCGCAACCTATAAGCATTGTCGTTAATCTTCTGTAGTATCTCACAAGGTCTAACTTTCCGAACATTTAGCTTATTATATTCGCCAACAAGAAAATGATCATGAGTCAATACAGCTCAGACAAAATCTCCAATCTCAAAAAGTATATGTCGACAATAACTATCGACCTGAATCTTATACTTGGTATTTCTTTCCATAATTGTCAGTTTCACTTGCTCATGAATACCTCGAAGATGCTCTATCATCTCATCCACTTTAGGACTAATTCGCCATACACATGAAACAGGGGTTAAATCCGAAACCCCTGATGAATTTTGCTCATAGACAATCTCAAAAGGGCTCAATCATATGATCATGTTTCTTAATATGGTGTAGGCAACTCTACTTGAGGTAATGCTAAGTCCCACTGTTAAAATATAGGAAATTTAGGGTGTGTTTGGTTTGTATTTTTCAGTCTCTTTTTCATTTTCATTTTTTTGTAGAAAATACGGTTTTCTAGAAAACATGTTTTGTTTGCATTTTCCAGCTTTGTTTTTCAGAAAAAAAATATAGTGTTTTCTGGAAAACTAGAGAATGAAATAAAGTCATTTTCCAGAAAACGAGAAAATGTGATTTTCTAGAAAATGAAAATGGAAAATGGAACAAACCAAACGCCCCCTTAGGATTGACATTTCAAGATTTTGGAGGGCCAAAAAGCTTTTAAAAAATCGAAATTAGGGATTTTGTTTGGATTAGCTAAGTTTGGAGGCTCTTTCTGCAAAGTTGCCTTTTCACACCTAAATTCCTCTTCCTTCCCCTCGTTGCAAACCAACGCCGAGACCGCAGCCCCACTGCAATCCCTATTCCTCGCTGAGCCCTCGCGCGATTTTTTTCCTCCACGCGACCAAGCCGAAGCCAATCCCCTCGCCGTCTCTCGTCCTTTCGCCCTTCTCCCTCGTTCTTCACATTTGAGCAACGCCGACGAGATCTGTTGCCACTATCGCGAGACACCATAGAGTCAGTCGCCAACTCTTCTTTTCTGATCCACCGTCGGCCATCTTCCATTAGGTAAGGTTTCATTCTATTTTTGGCTTGGAGTGTTAGTTGTAGAGTTTGGATCAGATTGTAGATTTGATTGTTCATTTTATTGTGAATCCGTTTCAGTTTGTTGATAGATTATCTTCTTGCTTGAGTTCTAGTTCTTCCCCATTGTTGTTTACTGGATTGCAGTTTCATGGAATAGATCTTGGTGAGTGGAGATGTTCTGCCGTCTGACACAGAGGTGGGATAGTTGGAGTTGGGCAGTAACTTGGTTTGGAATTGTTGTTGGTAAGGTGTGGGTTCCTCTATGGTTGTTCGGTTTGAAGTTTTGGGTCTGGCCTTGGGCAAGATGAGTTGGCTGTTCTGTTTCTTTGGTTGGGATGAGTTTACAGTGGTGGCATCTCTTGGGTTGATTTTGTTCTCCTATAGCTGTGTGCCATAGGACGCGAGTATTCTATTCTCGTGGGATACCTGTGGGATTTGTGTGTGGTTGAGTCTTATAGTCTTGTACCTTGATTAGTAGATATTTAGCCCTGCATTAGAGTTGAATTTGACTTGGGTCAGTAAGGATAATTTTTGCTTTCGATTAGTGGTAGCTCCTTAGCGTAGTTTGGAAAATTAATCTAATAACCTAATTGTGACAAGTTAAGAAGGAACTCGTGGTTATTTACGATTTGGTTAAATAAATATTATAATTAAGATTTATTTTAATTTTTATTTATGTGTAGTTTAGCTAATTAAATAATTATATAAATAACTAAACTTAGTCCTTGATACAGGACTTTGACTTTGGACTCGTACGGCTAATCGTGGCTGAGTGCACCTCGTCTCCCTCTTCTTCTCTAAGGACTCTCTTGAACGTAAGTAGTTTGCCTCCTCCTTGCCTTTTCCCTTAGGAACCATGGAAGGTTACCAGGCGGAGTGGTACGAGTCTGTCTCTTCGAGAGTGAGACTGGAGGCTCTATAAGCGACCATTAAGGCATACGACATCCCGGCTGAGATGGCGGTGGTTATCCCCAGGGTAGACCAGACGCCAGTGGAGCCTCCCGCATGTTTTTCTACCTTCTTCTTGGGGCAGGTAGAGTCAGGGCTCCGTTTCTCCATCCCCCCTTTCTTCATGAATATAGCCTCCTATTTCGATATCCCCCTTCACCAGATGACTCCCAATGCCTTTGCTCAGATAGGGAGGCGTATATTGTCTCCAAGCTCTTCGACCTCCCCTTGACTCCTCTTCTCTTTCATTCTTTCTTCATCCCGATCAGCTCCCGAAGGGTCTTTAGCTTTTCGGCGCGTCCAGGCCATAGGTTCTTAGGAGAGTTCCCTTCTTCACACAAAGGGTGGAAGGAGATGTTTTTCTTCGTTCAACTGCCTGTGTTGCCCTTCAATCCTCTTCGTTGGATAGAGGCTCTACCGTCTCCTTCCATCCTAGGGGAGTTCCTCTAGAGTCCTGCATACCAGCACGCTAGGAACGTACTCTCCGGCATGGAGTTCAGTGGCCCTAGACTGGTGCAGAGTGAGGAGCTCATGTACCGGGCGGGCCTTAGCCCCAAAGTGACCCGAAACAGCCCCAGCCTCGGTATGTTCATCTTTTTCATCAATGCCCGTTAGTTCTAACTGATATTTCCTTGTTTGGCTATTGCAGAGGAAGTCATGTTCTCCAAGATGATGGGCTGACTTATCAAGTGGGAGGAGGCGCTGACTCCTCCCCCGGCTGTTCCGGATGCAGCCCCTGTGTCTGCCGAGTCCTCGGAGGGGACTGCTGAATCGTCCCGCAAGCCTACTTCACCCGGAAGGGCAGAGGCTACTGTTGCACCCCTGCCTGTAGCGAACCAAGGGCTTTCTGACCCATCGGTTGACCCTCAGGCGGGTCCTCCTTCAGGGGGTGACTCTACCCCGGTTGTTGTTCATCCAGAGGGGGTCAACGAGGGGTCGTCCCCCCTATCGCTCCCCCAACAGTCCAATTCGTTGGTCGGCAGAAAAGACGAATTCTGGAGGGCTCGGGCCCCAAATGGAAAAGGCTGCGCTCTGATGGCCCCGACCCCCTTCCCTCAGTCCCTGAGGAGGTTGTTTCTCTTTCTGAGGGTGAGGAATCAGTTCTCGTATATTCCCCCGTTCTGCCGGCCACAGTTCCGGAAGCGGGCGTCCCGGCCCCCGGCTCTCCCTTAATTGGCTCGGCCGAGGCTCCGAAGGGTAAGGAGGTATTGCACACCCAATACCGAATGAAGCTCGACCGTATTCAAAAGAGGTTGGATGCAACATTGGAGGCGTCCATGCAATCTTTCCCCCAGTGCAGTTTAAGGAGGTTCCTGCCGAGGGGCTCTCATCCGAGGGGACTTCCAGCTCTAAGGAGGGTGACTCTGGCCCCTCTTGCCTGCCTCCTGAAGCTCCTGCGGTCCAGCTACTTACTCCGCGCAGGGGCTCGTTGCCTTCTGAGGGCTAGGCCGGCCTCTCGAGGTCTCAAGGAGGAGAGGCTGAACGTATCTCTGTGGGGCCTTTGACCAACCTCTGTGAGACCCTTCTGAAGGTGCGTGCTACTATTGCATAGGATGTGTTCTGGTAGGTTCTATAATTCCTTGGTGCAATGACAGGCAGCTGACGACTGCCTAACAGCCGGTCGTGGTTTGTACACCTGGCTTCAAATTGAAACCTTAACCCGCCGGGCCCTGAGAGCAGAAGTGGCGGCTGACCACGAGCATCGGGCGGGACTTATGCAAGCGGGGGTCAGCCGAGCTCTATAGGCGAAGGTGGAGCATCTGCTGAATACTCTGATGGCCAAGGAGTCCGCCCTACATAGTTCCTGGCACCGGGGACGGTTGGTCTCTGAGCGGGCGGTGGCCATTACAAAGGACCTGCTCCAAGTGACGCAAGAGCGGGATCAGCTGCAGATGAGAGAGAAAAGTTTGTCGGGCGACCTCCGACTTATGTCGGTCTCGACCGAGAGGCTGAACGTACGCGTTCAGAATCAAGCGCAGCAGCTCAGCCAGAAGGAGTTCGACCTCCTGATGGCAACTGACCGCTTGGCTGTCTTCGAGGATGACTTGGCCCAGGCTTGATCGGAGGTATGAGCCGCGTCAGACAGACTCAGGGAGGCCCTGGCAGAGCAAGATAGAATGTCTGCCAAGATGGAACAGTTGAAGCGCGCCAAGGAGGCTGCTGAGGCTAAGCCATGCGACCTTCGGGCGGCTAAGACTTCTAGCACTAGAGAGGCTGAGGCGGCCTTCAAAGCCAAGTTCCTAGAATCGGATGAATTTGTCGCTATCATCGCTGACCAGGTGATAAAGCGCTTGAAGGAAGGCTTCCACGGGGCCATTGACCAGCTGAAGAAGTCTCAATTTCTGCCTCCAGATATGGACCTAAGTTTATGAGTGTCGGTCGAGTTTGGAAGGAACTCCTTCCCGAGGACCAAGAGTTGTAGGATCATGTGTTTACCAGGGAGCTTGACCCTGCTGTATCAATTTTGATTAAAATGATCGTATTTCTTTACCTTACTATCTCGTGCATGCATTTGTCTTTGCGTCAAGGGCTCAGAGAGTAGCGAAATCCTGGGTACGGATCTCCTAAGATAACCCCGCAAGCCCAAGTACGGATGCGTCAAGGGCCTGCATTTATTCTCCTGTGGTGCCCCCCATCGACTCTTCTCTTTTGGAGAATGTTGGTGGTGTTGAGGCAATCTATGGTTCGGAGTGACCAAGTGTTTTGATGTTTGGGCAAAGGATTTAAGTTAGGTTTACCCTTGTGTTCCTATATGTGTATGTTGAGTGTGCAGGTTGTACAGGTTACACATATGAACTTGACTGGACGGCCTCGGTACGGTGAAGGATGGCATCGAGGCAAGCTGGAGGCTTGCGTGCGCATTCGAGGGACCTTGGAGAGCAGGGACGATGAGCTGAGGGACGCGGACTTTGAGGCATGCGTGAAGGATGACATGGAGGCAAGCTGGAGGCTTGCGTGCATCCGAGGGACGGGAGCCGAAGATGAAGAGGGCGCGAAGGCAACAGTCGAGACTGCGAAGGAGGAGTCAGTCGAATCGTGAGGGTACGAGTGCTGTGTAATTGTAGTTGGGAAATCCTAGGGTTCGAGTGCGGAGTGGAATGTACTCGAGAAAGGTAACCTTAGGTGGGTGAGTAGACCAGACGACTGGCCTGGGGGCAGTCGACTGATGAAACTCACAGAAGGGTTTCAGCTGGGGACTAGTCGACTGCTCTGGGAGCAGTCGACTGGTATGTGGCTGGTGAGTTGGCTGAAATTCGAACGTTGAGAGTTGCAATGGTCAAATTTCAGTGGCACCAGTCGACTGCCCTGGGAGCAGTCGACTAGTGGCGAGGGTTTCAACCCGAGTCCTATTTAAAGAGGACTTCATGGTGGCTGAGATTCTTGACGAATCTTCTCTTGGTTAAAGGCAAGATAGTAGTCTTTGTGCTCAGGTCTTCTCAAGGTGTTGTGGTGAGGTTTCTCCACCCACAAGGAGCGACGAGGGCTAGACGGAGGTTATCTGGGGAGTGATCCACCGACGGATTCTTGGATTAGTCACCCGTCCGGGGTGGATACCAAGTAAATCTTCCATGTTAGCATTGGTTAGTTTTGTTTTATTGTTTTTATTGTATATTTCGCTGTGAAAACTAACCGTGTAGGTAGAAAATATTCAAAAATCGCTATTCACCCCCTCTCTAGCGTACCGAAAATGATCTATCAATTGGTATCAGAGCAAAGGACCGCTCTTGATCGGACTAACCGCTGAGGGAGCACACGTTAGAGGAAGAATAATGGAGGACAAATTTGGGGATGACATCTACACTCCGTCGGCCTACGACCATGAGGAGTTCGGCTATTGGAAAGCAAGAATGGAAACGTGGTTTGGCATGGAGTGGGAGTGCTTGATGATGATAAACGATCCCTTCGAAGTTCCAAAGGATAAACACGGAAAGAAGCTTCGTCCTAGATATTGGACTCAAGAGCAACAAGCTTATTCTAGGGTGAACGAGAAGGTAATTAGTGTATTAACTAATATTGTGCCTAACAAAATTTTGAGTGATGTAGGGGGATACCAAAATGCATATGAATTATGGGATAATTTGAAAAGATATCATGAGACTTCTACACAAACTCAAGAGCCTAAGGAGAAAAGCCCCATGATTCAAGAAAAGGAGAGAATTGAGTTATCTATATCCTCAAGTGAAGTGGAAAGAGAGAGTGAGAGATCTTCAACATTCGAAGAGGAAGAAATGGAAGAGGTCACCACCTCAAGGATTGAGGGGGAGGAGAGACCCACTTCCATACCGGAGCAAGATAAAGTTCCAACCTCCACCAAAGCCAAATCAAAAGAACATATCACATGCTTTGGTTGCAACGAAAAGGGGCACTACAAGGACAAGTGCCCAAAAGGTAAAAAGGAGATAAAATCTACACTCATTTCAAGTTCTTTTAAATCTAACATGAGGTGTAGGAGTAAAGAAGCCCAAGCTAATAAGAAGAAGATTAGATGCTTCACATGTGGAGAGCTAGCGCACTACCACACCATGTGCCCTAGAAAAGGTGAGCTAAAGAAAATGGAGCACTTGAAGAGATGGGAGAAAGAAGAAAGGAAGAAGCAAAGATCACATCAAGGGGGAACTTCAAGGGTAAGGGAGGTAATTCCTAACCCTAGATTAAAATGTAATTCAATTTTAAGTTCCTCATTGCATTTTAAAAATAATGTTAATCATCCCTCCATGCATGCTAGTTTTAATAAAAAAAATATTTAATGGTGCATAATTTTGAATTTAGATATAATGATAGGACTAGGGTCAACAAGGTAGATCAAAACCACCCTAGGAAAAGCATGCATCATGATAAACCTAGGATCCTTGTACCTAAGGATCAAGGCACTAATCCCAAGAAGGGAAGGAATGTGCCTAGAAAGGAGAGTAGGTCTAGGAATGCCCAAGGTGGACATATGAAAACTAAGGTTAGAAACTTGGCAAGGGAAAATCAAGCCTTGAGAACAAGGCTTGATACATTAGAAAAGACCCTAGAGAGATTCACGGTTAAATCAAAGGGTCTAGACATGGTGTTGGGTAGTATAAAACCCAACTATGATAAATTAGGTTTGTGATGTAGGACCGGTGCCATCGATAGAGGGGGGGTGAATATCGATCGTGAAAATCTTTCAAAAACTTCGTAAATCTTCGAACTACTCAGAGCGTTAGTGCAGCGGAACAATAAATAAAAATAAAAGCAAGACAGGGACATAGCGGGATTTATTTACTTAGTTCCCAACCCCACAGGGTCAGTAAGTCCAAGGCCTATGTACTCGGCGTGAGTCCACTATTGGTCTCCTTTCCGGAATTTTCGGAGGCGGAGAAAACCCGTCTTACAGTGTACAATTACAAGCACAAGTACAGAAAATTAAGTACGGAATGATAAACGCAAACCGAACAAAATAAAGTTGAAGCTCGGCCGATCTGGACCTCCGAAGTGACGTGCACTTCCTCCTGGAGCCTCCCGATCGTAGAGCCTCGTCTTTAGCACGTTGTCGTCGGTCAGAGTGATCAGAATGGTACTTAGCAGTTGTGTTTGAAGCAGAGGGGTCGAAGCCCCTTATATAGGCCTCCTGGGGGCGCCCCGATAAACCCGGTCAAACTTTATCCCTGCGTCGACCTCGCCGCAGCTGATAAAACCTTTGACCAGGGCGCCCCGGACCTCCCGAGCGCCCTCATGAGGGCTTATCTGAGTTTCGGACTCAAAACTGCAAAAACAGTTTTGAACCCAGGCGCCCCGGACGCTCCGGGCCGCTTGACACCTATTCTGCTTACTTAACAAAAACTGCATTTTACTCTTGACTGGGGGCGCCCCCATCATCCCGGGCGCCCTCATCAAGCCTTTAAACCCAATACTGGGTTTTATGCCTTGCTCTGGGCGCCCCCAACAGTGGGGGCGCCCCTATCATCCATTTTCCAGCAACTTGCCTGCTTTGTCTCCGATTCTTGGTACCTGCAAGATACACAAACACAAAGCACATATACACATATTCTTAATCTTAAGGACTTGGTTCTGACTTCGGATTTGCACGAAACCCTAGGTCGAACCGGCGCAAGTTCCCACCCTCGAGAACGCGCCTTTCACCTACTACTTTCAGGAGACGGTTGCCACCCAGTCCTTCGGGTGGACTTTTACCCAGCAGCCCTTCACTAGGTGCCTAGCAACCCTTCGCTAGGTCTTTAATTCCTAGCAGCCCTTCGCTAGGTGCCTAGCAGTCCTTCGCCAGGTCTTCAACTCCTAGCAGCCCTTCGCTAGGTCTTAGGGTTTCGATACCTAGCAGCCCTTGGCTAGGTGTCCAACAGCCATTCGTCAGTGTTGGTGCAGTTTGCACTAACGGTCAAACTCGGGTTTTGATGTATGACAAAGTGGTTAAAGTTAGGGTTGTTGGTTTTTAACCTCTTTACTAAGTGTGCAGGGTTGAAAGACTTAGGACCAGACACCAGGCTGAAGTCCAGGATGGTTGAGTCCTGGCGGGAAGTCCAGTTGGGTCCACGGGACCTGACAACTGGCTGAAGACCAAGTTGGTTGAGACTTGGCAGGAAGACCAGAGTGGTTGAGCCTTGGCAGGAAGTCCTGGTGGGTCAAGAAGTCAAGTAAAACTGCACAAAGGGTAAGTGAGGTAAGTCACTGGAGGAGCGAACCAGTGAGGACGAGTCCATTTATGGGACTTTAGGCGCGATCCAATTTAGACCCATTTGGGTGATCTAAGTTGAGGCCTGGTTAGATCCTGGTCTAGGAGACAGGGTCTAATTAACTATGAATATATTTTACTCCAATATATTTGATAACATTATCTTACAGGGTTTGTTTGATATATGGACTAAGCTACAAAACACTTCTTGTGTAAATTAAGTCCTATCCATTTTGTTTAATTACTTAGTTACATCTTATTTAATTGTTTATTAATTCATGCTTTGTTCGGTGAAGCATGAGGATAGAAACAAATCTCCTTTGAAATAATTTTTAATTTGCTAAAACTTGTTCACTTCTTGTTAAATTAATTCCTATCCATTTTGTTACATCTTATTTAATTGTTTATTAATTCATATTTTTCGGTGAAGCATGATGATAGAAACAAAGTCTCCTTTGAATTAATTTTTAATTGCTAAATATTGGATAAGGAGCACATGTGAATAGGATCTGGATAAGAACCAAAAAGCTCGAGAGCCCCTCTATAAAAAGCCTGGCTGTAGAGCTTGAAGATATATCGAAATATTTTTCTGAAAAAAAGGCTTTTCAAGTGCTCTCTCTTCCAAACTCTCCTGCTGCGGTCCAAGCTACGACGTGTTCACGTTTGATCGCTGCCGGAACTTCAACCCCAACATCTGAGCCCATCTAGGAGATCTTCTAAGTTGTTGGGTAACGCAATTTTTATTTCTTGCATTTAATTACTTGAAAGTGTGGGGTTGTCACACTTTCAATTCTTTTGTACTCGCCTACTCTATCGGGGTTTACCGGTAGAGAGTTTTAGTGGATTGCCCAACGGAAAGGTCCGAGGGACCTGGGCCTTCGAGTAGGAGTCGCCGAAGGCTCCGAACGAAGTAAAACTACCTGTGTCGTTTGTATTGGTTTTTCGTTCGTGTTTTATTTTTTCCGCTGTGCACGCTTTTTAAAGCGCTCTAATTTTTTAAAAAGTCACATGATTCACCCCCCCTCTCACGTGCATCGATCCTACAAGTGGTATCAGAGCCAAGTTCGCTCTGTATCGGTGCAACCACCATAAGAGCCGGGGGAAATCCAGTTCTTTTTTCAATTTTTGGTTTTTCGCTACACATGATCTAAATTAGGTATTGTTGCCTAGATTTGGATTAATTTTTTTTGTTCGTTTGATTTTACTCGAATTTGGTGCAACACCATTTCGAGTCGCTCTTTCTCTTTCTTCTCCTTTTCCTACCACACTACTAATCCAAAACCTAGTCTTGGGACAAGCTTTTGTGTGGTCTATTTCAGATGGCTCAAGGTGAAGGGTTTAGCACTGCCCGTCCTCCACTCTTCAATGGGGAAGACTTCCCTTACTGGAAACGAAGAATGGAGGTGTACCTAAAGACAGACATGGATCAATGGTTCGCGGTGCAATCTGGCTACGAACCACCAATGGACGAGGGAAACAATGCACCACTGAAGCCTGACAGATGGAACCTTGATATGAAGAGAAAGGCCCAGACTGAGTACAAGGCGCAGAACACCCTCCAGTGCGGACTAACAAAAGAGGAATTGAACCGTATCGGCCCAACTGAATCTGCCAAAGAGCTCTGGGACAAACTGATTGAACTACATGAAGGCACCTCTGATGCAAAGGTAACAAAAAGGGATTTACTTTTAAATAAGTTATTTAACATAAAAATGCAGGAAGGAGAATCTGCAAGCCAACTTCACGCCCGGATCAAGGACATACTAAATGGACTCCACCTAATCGGGCACAAACAAGAAAACAAAGACATCATAAGGTATGCTTTAAATGCGTTCCCTAGAAATTCACTATGGGCATCTATTATAGATGCTTATAAAATTTCTAGGAACCTTTCTAAAATTAATTTAGATGAATTGTTTTGTGAATTAGAACTGCACGAACAGACTAACGCCAAGGCCGAGAAAGGGTTTGCCTTATTTGCAGGTTCCTCAAAAGAAGGCAAGTCAAAGAAGAAAATTCAAGAATCAGAAGAAGAGTCAGACTCAGACTCAGATGATGAGGAACAAATGGTCAACCTAGTACGAAAAGTCTTCGCCAAAAAGAAAAGCCAGTTCTCAAGAAAGGACCTCCAGAGGATAATGAAGCCCACCAGCAGTGAAGACAAAAGTAAAATAACCTGCTTCGGCTGCAACAGAAAAGGACACTTCAAACACGAATGCCCCTACAAAAAGGAGAATCAACCCAAGAAGAATAAGAAGAAGAAGGCTCTTCAAGCCACTTGGGACGACAGCACAGACGACTCCGACGATGAACCACCAAGGAACTCAAACTATCTCGCACTAATGGCAACCAGACCCGGGTCAGACTCAGAGCACGACGAAGATTCCGAATACGAGTCGAGTCAAGAGATCGGACTCTTTTCGGACGACTCGACTATGGTATATTTAGATTCAGTTAATCAAAAATTTTTTAAGATTATCTCTGCTTTAAATAAAAAATTGCTTGCATCTGAATCTAGAAATGACCAGCTCCTTAAGGAAAATCAAGACCTTAAGGAGCAATTAATTAATACCAGAACATTAACTGAACAAACTCAAAATCAAAAATTAATTGAGCTTGAAACTGAAAACTCAACCCTAAAGGGCGAAGTCCTAAAACTTAAGGATCTACTAGCAACTTTCACAACCCGATCCAAGAAATCCAAGAACCTTGACCTTATTCTTGGATCACAAAAGGGCATGTACAACAAATCTGGGATAGGATATAAATCAAGATCGACCCAAAGATCCTTTATCTCCTTTATCCACCCTCGCAAAAATCAACGAAAAGCGTGGGTTCCGAAAGCTTATCTAACAAAGCAAGTAGGTCAGAATCAATTTTATGTCCCAAAAAGGGACATCCATTACATTGACCCTAGACACCCAGTCTACAATTTAGGGGGAGGCTCCAAACTAGTTGGCACCTCAAAATCAGCCTTTGCCCAGGTGGGCACTTAGGACTAGCTTCAAAGTTAATTTGACTATTGTACTATTTAGTACCAGGGTTTTCAATGAGTAAGTTAAAAGTCCAACTTCTTTAAGCGGCTTTGCCTAGAAAATGGTTGTTGCTCCAATAAGGCTTCGGCCAAAGAAGGCCACTGTGCCTCGCCATGGCCTAGAAGCCAATTATTGAAGTGTACTTTTAAATTACTACTTGTTAAACTTGGATCTAACACAAGGTCAAGTTAACTTTTCTAATCAAACTCAAAATCATCTCACAAAATCATAGGACTCCCTTGATTGATGACTTAGACCGAGTGAGATGAATAAGGATAACCAAATTCAAATTATTGATTGATAACTCAACTTTCAAACTTAAATTCAAATTCAAATTCAAAAAATTAAAATTCAAATTCAAATTCAAAAATTAAAATTCAAATTTAAATTCAAAAAATAAAATTCAAATTCAAAAAATTAAAATTCAAATTCAAATTCAAAAATTAAAATTCAAATTCAAATTCAAAAAATAAAATTCAAATTCAAAAATTAAAAGTCAAATTCAAATTCAAATTCAAAAAATAAAATTCAAATTCAAAAAATAAAAGTCAAATTCAAATTCAAAAAATAAAATTCAAATTCAAAAATTAAAAGTCAAATTCAAATTCAAAAAATAAAATTCAAATTCAAAAATTAAAAGTCAAATTCAAATTCAAAAAATAAAATTCAAATTCAAATTCAAATTCAAATTCAAAAATTAAAATTCAAATTCAAATTCAAAAATTAAAATTCAAATTCAAATTCAAATTCAAATTCAAAAAATAAAATTCAAATTCAAAAATTCAAATTCAAATTCAAATTCAAAAAATAAAATTCAAATTCAAAAACTTAAAATTAAAATTCAAAAATTAAAATTCTAATTCTAATTCAAAAAAATAAAATTCAAATTCAAAAATTAAAAGTCAAATTCAAATTCAAAAAATAAAATTCAAATTCAAAAATTCAAATTCAAATTCAAATTCAAAAATTAAAATTCAAATTCAAAAATTCAAATTCAAATTCAAAAATTAAAATTAAAATTCAAAAATTAAAATTAAAATTAAAATTCAAAAAATAAAATTCAAATTCAAATAAAATTTAAATTCAAAAATAAAAATCAAATTCAAAATCAAAATTAACATAACTCAAATTTAAAATACAAACTAAAATTTTTAAATCTTCTTAAATTTTTTTTAAAATTCAAAAACTTAACCTAAGGTCTAAACCTTTTATGTAACACCCAATAATTTCCTGGTATTATTAGGGATTTTTAGGAATTTTTCTAGCATTTTTCGGAATATTATAGCATTTTTCGGATCAAAATAAGAAAAAATATATATATAAGAGGTCGAGTTCAAAAAATAAAATTCAAATTCAAATAAAATTTAAATTCAAAAATAAAAATCAAATTCAAAATCAAAATTAACATAACTCAAATTTAAAATTCAAACTAAAGTTTTTAAATCTTCTTAAATTTTTTTTAAAATTCAAAAACTTAACCTAAGGTCTAAACCTTTTATGTAACACCCAATAATTTCCTGGTATTATTAGAGATTTTTAGGAATTTTTCTAGCATTTTTCGGAATATTATAGTATTTTTCGGATCAAAATAAGAAAAAAAAAATATATAAGAGGTCGAGCGAGATTTGATCCCGCGACCTCTCCAATTCATGGCTAAAGCAAAAACCAGCTAGGCTAGGGTATCAAGCACAGAAAATGATGAAACGAAATAATATTATAGTTGATTTAGCCCGTTTCATGAAGAGGTATTAAAACTTCCACTTAAGTTGGGTTAAGACCCCATTAGGGTTTCGGGAGGCCGCGCGAGCAGAGGAAAGGGGCTGCGAAAACAGGGAGAAAACAAGGGGTTTTCTTCCTCCTTCTTCCTCCTCTTGAGTGGAGAGCCTAGGGCTTCTTCCCTAGGGCTAAGGAGTGGAGATTTCTTGCAAAGGAAGAGGAAAAGAGCCCTACACTAGGAATTTCGAGATACTTAGTGAGTTTTCTTCAAGAAAAGGGTAAGTAAATCACTCACCTGCAATAGGAGTAGCTTCGCATGTAGTTTTCTCGTTGTAGAACCTTGATTTTGTGATTTATATGCATGCTTGGAGAATATTGTTTATTGTGTGATTAAGTTTCTCAAGAATACATGTTTTTAATCATAGAACTTGAATTGTAGTAGATTTTTATATATGTGATCTAAGTATGGGAGACCAAGTTCTTGAAAAGTCCCAAAATTGAGTTTCGGGTTAAGGGCACGCAAGGTGCTCGATGGAAGTTCCAAGTAAGAAAAGGTAAAGGTTTATAGTGGAAAGTTTATGAAAAAAAAGAATGTTAGCTTGATAAATACAAGCATTATGAGTAAGAAAGTATTTTACTTTTGTAAAAGGACATGTACCGGGCAAAAGAGAGGCCCACAGAAAGTTAGAAAGAAGCTCTAATAGAGTGCGGTGGCTAGCTACCCCGAAACCTATTAGGGATGCGCGCATTGGTACACTGATACCAGGTACATTGTCAAGGCCTGAGAAAGTTGATTATTATTTTGAAGTATATAAGTATATGAAAGTGTTTCAATTTCATTAAGTGTATGTTTTGTTATGTATGATAACATGGTTATGTTACAAGCATGTTAAAGAGAAAGAGCAAAGAAGTTAGTGTTTGAAAGTGTGGAAATGTATCATTAGTAAGTTTGCAAAAGATCATGAGCATGTTAAGTTTGCAAGTGTTTTGATGCTAGTAAATGTTTTTAAGCATGATTGAGCATGATAAGTGTATGAAAGTTCTCATGTGTAATTATTTCCAAGTGCATGTGTTTTGAAGCAAGCATTACTTGAAAAGAGCATATTTATCCCTTATCATTGGATTTGTGAGTTAGGATTTACTTACTAAGCATTTTGCTTATTAGTTGCATTTCCTTCTATTGCAGACAAAGGTAAAGAAAAAGCATAAGTTAAGGAGGCGAAGGGACTTGCATTGATGTTCAGTGGCGGCGGAACCGTGGAAGAGATCATTGGGCTAAGTCTTGTAGAACATATGTTTTGGTGTTTCGAAGTGGTAGAATGAATGACCTTATTTAAACCTTGCATAGATACAAAATTTGGTACAAACTCTAGTTTAAAGTTCATATAGACTTTGATAGCTTATTTACTTCCGCAAAAGTCCTAATTTCAAGTTTATGAAGTTGTTTTGATTGGCTAAAATGTTTAGAAAACTAGTATGGAGTATAGAAATGGTGTTATGTCTTTGTATGGCTTGAAACTATATGTTTTGTGGACTTTTGAAACAAGTTTTCAGGTCTGAAATGCAGGTTTTCAGGCGTGCCAGTCGACTGGTTCAGAACCAGTCGACTGCCCTATCGAACAGTAGCTTCTGTTCGATGCACCAGTTGACTACCAAGAGGCCAGTCGACTGGTGCCGCACCCAGAAACTTGCTGTGGCCGATACCAGTCGACTGGCTATATAGCAGTCGACTGGTACCATTGCAGAGAAGTTGTGTAGAGCAGCTGGTTAGTGCTTTAGTATTATAACTAAGAGGTCTAGGGGTCAAATCCTGGCAAAGCAAATAAAATGAAAGTTGTTTTGTTTTTTTTGAAAAAAAAAGAGAAGGAAGAAAAAAAAATTTAGAGCAAGTTAAGGGAAGCCAAGTAGTAGTAACTTAAAGCATAGTAGTAGATAAAAGTTGGGTCGTCACATTTTACTTAACTGTAGGAAAACAAATGGATCATTGACAGTGGATGCTCCAGACACATGACTGGGGATCCCACCAAATTTACAGAACTCAAGTACAAAAGACTAGGGACCGTTGCTTTTGGAAACAACGGTAAACTTAAGGTAATTGGCCTAGGCAATATTGAACTTCAGTCTGATTTCATAATAACAAATGTATTACTTGTTGAAAATTTCAACTTCAATTTACTAAGCATTAGCCAATTGTGTGACACTGGTTATAAGGTTAGGTTCCTATCCAATGAATGTCTGATCAAACACAATGACAACCCAAACATCACACTTAGAGGACTTAGGCACAATAACATTTATGAAATTAAGTTAACCTGTCCCTTAGAAAACTGCCTCTTAACCCATAAGGATGAGACTTGGCTCTGGCATAGGAGACTTTCACACACTCACTTCAGAAAACTACCTAAACTAAATGGTTTAGTTAGAGGCCTACCAAAGTTATCTAACCTTGAGTCAACCTTATGTAATGCTTGTCAACAAGGAAAACAAACTAGGTCAACCCACAAACCAACTAATCAAACTCAAACCAAGTCAATTCTGGAATTAATTCACCTAGACCTATTTGACTCACATGGGGTTAAATCAATTAATGGGAACCTATACTGCCTAATAATTATAGATGACTATTCAAGATTTACCTGGGTAAAATTCTTAAAAAATAAAGATGAAACTTTTGATACACTCACTCAATTTTGTAAATTAACAGAAAATGAAAAAGGGATTAAAATCAAAAGACTTAGGAGCGATAATGGCGGAAAATTCAAAAATCATAAATTTAATCAATTTTGTCTAGAAAATGGCTACCATCACGAATTCTCTTGCCCTAAAACACCTCAACAAAATGGAGTTGTAGAAAGAAAAAATAGAACACTACAAGAAGCAGCTAGAACAATGCTAAATGAATACAACTCACCTAAATACCTTTGGGCTGAGGCTGTTAGTACAGCTTGTTATGTACAAAATAGAATAACTATAATTAAAAACCTAGGAAAGACCTCCTTTGAAATCTATTATAACAAACAACCTAACATTAAATACCTTAAAGTATTTGGATGTAAAGTCTATATCTTAAATACTAGAGAACACTTAGGAAAATTTACTTCTAAGGTTGAGGAAGGTATCTTTGTAGGTTATTCCCTTACCAGTAGAGCCTATAGAGTTTATAACAAAATTATCCTAAAAATTGAAGAAACTACAAATGTAAAATTTGATGAAAAATCTGACCCAAATAACTCTGATCAAACTACCTACCAACCAATTGACTTTGTTAGATCCAGTACTAACCCTGATGAAAGGCCAATTGAGGACTAAAACGATGATCTAACTGAACCCACACCTGAAACTGAACCTAACCAACCCAGAACTGTTCGAGTTAGCTCAGCCCACCCAACTGATCAAATCATAGGTGATCCAGAACTAAGGGTTCAGACTAGATCAGCCTTTAGAAATCTTAGTCAGATAGCTCTGATTTCTAAAATTGAACCTAAGTCTATAGAAGAATCCTTACTTGACCCTGATTGGATCATTGCCATGCAAGAGGAGTTAGCTCAATTTGAACGTAGTCAAGTCTGGGATTTAGTACCCTTACCTAAAAACAAAAAGTTTATTGAAACCAAATGGGTTTTTCGAAATAAACTTAATGAACAAGGTGAAACAGTAAGAAATAAGGCTAGGCTAGTAGCTAAGGGGTTTAGCCAAGTAGAAGGTCTTGATTATGATGAAACCTATGCCCCTGTAGCTAGACTTGAATCCATTAGAATGCTCTTAAGTTATACAGCCCATAAGGGATTTAAGCTTTATCAAATGGATGTTAAGTCAGCCTTCCTAAATGACCTAATTAAAGAAGAGGTTTATGTAGGTCAACCCCCTGGTTTTGAAAGCTTAGAACACCCTGACTATGTCTTTAGACTTAAGAAAGCCCTATATGGACTTAAGCAAGCACCTAGGGCCTGGTATGAAAGACTGTCTAACTACTTAGTTTCAAAAGGTTTTAACCAAGGCAAAATTAACCCAACACTATTTGTTAAAACCCTAAAAAATGATATTTTTGTAGCCCAAGTATATGTAGATGATATAATATTTGGCTCAACTAACTCAGACTTTTTACAAGATTTCACAACGATAATGGAAACTGAATTTGAAATGAGTTTAGTAGGTCAATTAACTTTCTTTTTAGGGCTACAAATAAAACAGACCAGTGAGGGTACCTTTGTCTATCAACAAAAATACACAAAAGAACTACTTAGAAAATTTGGAATGGATAATACAAAAGAGATTAAGACACCAATGGCTACCAATCAAACTATAGATAGTGACCCAAAAGGCAAACCTGTTGACCTTAAGTACTATAGAAGTGCTATAGGAAGCCTACTTTACTTAACTGCAAGTCGACCTGATATTCTTTTTGCAGTTAGTATGTGTGCTAGGTATCAAACATGTGCTAAAGAGTCACACCTAACCCTAGTTAAAAGAATATTTAGGTACCTTAAAGGAACAGAAAGATTAGGAATTTGGTACCCTAGAACAGCCCAGTTTGAGCTTATTGGATATTCTGACTCAGACTATGCTGGCTGTAAATTAGACAGAAAAAGTACCAGTGGTGGATGCCAACTTCTAGGACCCTCACTAGTTAGTTGGTTTAGCAGAAAACAACACTGTGTTGCCCTATCCACCACTGAAGCTGAGTACATAGCTATGGGTGAGTGTGTAGCCCAACTACTCTGGATGATGCATACCCTAAAGGACCTTCACTTAGATTTTAAACAAGTCAAAATTTTTATAGATAACCTAAGTTCAATCAATTTAACCAAAAACCCAATCCACCACTCTAGGACCAAACATATAGAAATCAAACACCATTTTGTCAGAGATCATATAAATAAAGGAGAAATTGAACTTAACCATGTTGAATCTAAGTCTAACCTAGCTGATATATTTACCAAACCACTTCCTGAATCTGAATTTAGCAACTTAAGAAGGTTAATAGGAATGTGTGTTATAGACTAGGACTGACCTGATAAGCTTAAGTTGACTTTTGGTTTAACTAATTAAGCTTGTGAGTTTAAAAACATGGATCTTTCAAACTTGTTTTTCAAAAGTTTATTGTCTTTCAAAATTAAACTTAAACATGGACTTTTCAAACTTGTTTTTCAAGAACTTTATTGTCTTTCAAAATTTGATTTTCAAAACTGGCAGACTTAGCCTAAGCTTGACCCCTAGAATTGCATGAACCTATAGATTTAGGTAGCCGCATCTCACAAAACACATTAAGATTAACTTGTTTGTGTTTGCAAAAACATAGAACGGTTGTGAGATGCATAGGATACTGCCTGGACTTCCGAATGCTTAAGTCAGTGCATCACAGTAAGTCTGGGCGTAAAATATCAACATTACAGTGATTAAGTCAAGTAGTCTTGCACTAAAATCTGAGCTAGACATTATTACTTGACTTGACTAACCCAGTGAACACTACTATCATCTAGATAGTTAGTCAGTAACTAGGGTTAGACACATGAAAAGGGACCACAATCATTACGTGGTCCAGGGGGAGCAGAGGTCAAAATACTTTTTCAAAATGTCATTTTTGACAAAACACATTTGAAAATTTTGATAAAAGTTGATAAAGATTGAGAGGGAGTTCCAGCTAATCCCTAAAAATATTTTTTTGATTAAGATTGATATTATATTTTCTGAAAAAAAAAATCTTTTTTGAAAGAAATTTTTTTTTTGAAAGCTAAGTTAATAGATTTAAGACTAGTTTTTTTTCTAACACTTAGCCTATATTTCTACTCCCTTAAACTTGTTATGCTTATATCTTTTTTGATGAATGACAAAGGGGGAGAGTAGGGTAAAAGGGTTAGAAAATTGCAAACAGCATGCTTATTTCACATTTATTTACCTCTGCTTTCTTGTGTGCTGCAACTTTCATACCTATGCTTGTATTATATTGTTTGCATGTTTATGCAAGTTCATATCTGCTGTTTTTTTCTAACTTTAACCTGAGTTGTCAATACATCAAAAAGGGGGAGATTGTTGGTGCAGTTTGCACTAACGGTCAAACTCAGGTTTTGATGTATGACAAAGTGGTTAAAGTTAGGGTTGTTGGTTTTTAACCTCTTTACTAAGTGTGCAGGGTTGAAAGACTTAGGACCAGACACCAGGCTGAAGTCCAGGATGGTTGAGTCCTGGCGGGAAGTCCAGTTGGGTCCACGGGACCTGACAACTGGCTGAAGACCAAGTTGGTTGAGACTTGGCAGGAAGACCAGAGTGGTTGAGCCTTGGCAGGAAGTCCTGGTGGGTCAAGAAGTCAAGTAAAGCTGCACAAAGGGTAAGTGAGGTAAGTCACTGGAGGAGCGAACCAGTGAGGACGAGTCCATTTATGGGACTTTAGGCGCGGTCCAATTTAGACCCATTTGGGTGATCTAAGTTGAGGCCTGGTTAGATCCTGGTCTAGGAGACATGGTCTAATTAACTATGAATATATTTTACTCCAATATATTTGATAACATTATCTTACAGGGTTTGTTTGATATATGGACTAAGCTACAAAACACTTCTTGTGTAAATTAAGTCCTATCCATTTTGTTTAATTACTTAGTTACATCTTATTTAATTGTTTATTAATTCATGCTTTGTTCGGTGAAGCATGAGGATAGAAACAAATCTCCTTTGAAATAATTTTTAATTTGCTAAAACTTGTTCACTTCTTGTTAAATTAATTCCTATCCATTTTGTTACATCTTATTTAATTGTTTATTAATTCATATTTTTCGGTGAAGCATGAGGATAGAAACAAAGTCTCCTTTGAATTAATTTTTAATTGCTAAATATTGGATAAGGAGCACACGTGAATAGGATCTGGATAAGAACCAAAAAGCTCGAGAGCCCCTCTATAAAAAGCCTGGCTGTAGAGCTTGAAGATATATCGAAATATTTTTCTGAAAGAAAGGCTTTTCAAGTGCTCTCTCTTCCAAACTCTCCTGCTGCGGTCCAAGCTACGACGTGTTCACGTTTGATCGCTGCCGGAACTTCAACCCCAACATCTGAGCCCATCTAGGAGATCTTCTAAGTTGTTGGGTAACGTAATTTTTATTTCTTGCATTTAATTACTTGAAAGTGTGGGGTTGTCACACTTTCAATTCTTTTGTACTCGCCTACTCTATCGGGGTTTACCGGTAGAGAGTTTTAGTGGATTGCCCAACGGAAAGGTCCGAGGGACCTGGGCCTTCGAGTAGGAGTCGCCGAAGGCTCCGAACGAAGTAAAACTACCTGTGTCGTTTGTATTGGTTTTTCGTTCGTGTTTTATTTTTTCCGCTGTGCACGCTTTTTAAAGCGCTCTAATTTTTTAAAAAGTCACGTGATTCACCCCCCCCCCCCTCTCACGTGCATCGATCCTACAGTCAGGTCTTAGGGTTTCGATACCTAGCAGCCCTTCGCTAGGTGCCCAGCAGTACTTCGCCAGGTCTTAGGGTTTCGATGCCTAGTAGCCCTTCGCTAGGTGCCCAGCAGCCCATCGCCAGGTCTTAGGATTTCGATGCCTAGCAGCCCTTCGCCAGGTCTTAGGGTTTTGATGCCTAGATAAACTAGGACTTTTCTTCAACTTAGGTTACTTCTCCTTTGCTCCCCTTTGTCTGTTTAATGTATCACTGACTTAAGTATATTGTCAAACATTAAAACACTTAAAGGAGAACATCATTGATGCGACTTGCACCAACAATCTCCCCCTTTTTGATGTTTGACAATAACTTAAGTTAGATTGGTTGAAGGGGCTAACTTACTATCCTTGGGATAAAAAATAAAAAAAATGATACAAGTTTTGAAACTATATTTTTGATCTTTGGGAGAAATTTTTTCTAACTTAAGCTCACCTCTCCCCCTTTGTCATACATCAAAAAACTTTAAGAAAATACTTGCACCAATAATGAAAGCTTTTAGTTCTTTTTGAAATTTTTTTTTTGAAAGCATGGCATTTTGAATGATATATTGCATTTTTTTTAAAAATGCATAATTTTGAAAAAGATGCTATGTACTTTTGAAAGATTATGTAATTTTTGAAAAATATAAGTACATTTGAAAAATGTATTAAATTTTTTGAAAAATTAAGTACTTTTGGAAAATGCATAATTTTTAAAAGAATTCTATTTTGGAAAATATAAATATTATGCATATTTTGCACGTACTAACTATTTTTGAAAAAGATGAGACTTTGAAAAATATAAGTAATTTTTGAAACATAATATTTTACTTGACTAGGTTTCTTTTCCAGTCTGACACAATCCTCGGAAACCTTGTTAACCATAAGGACATTTCCCTAAGTGTCCTGGAAATTCTTCAAACTCAAGTAAATATTAACCGAATTTTGCCAAAAATATGATAGTACTTTTGAAAATATATGCTAGTGGATTTTGAAAAATGTGTAAACTTTTGAAGACCCAATATTTTACTTGACTTGGTTTATTTTCCAGTCTGACATCATCCTGGGAAACCTTGTTGACTACAAGAACATTTCCTGAGTGTCCTGGAAATTCTCCAACCCATGTAAACATTATTTCAAAAGTAATTTCATAAGTCACACAAATTCTAACAAATAGAATAAAAGTATTTTGAAAGACTTAGATTTTTAGCAAGATTTTGCAGATATGAAAACATGTTATTAAATAATTCTTTTAATTTGACCTCCCCCTAAACTTGACTCAGTCCTGGGAAGCTTGTTGACCACAAGTACTCTTCCTCTGAGTCTTAAGGTTTGATTCAGATTAAAAAGAAATATTTAACACAAAAAATGAATAATTACAAAAAAAAACTTTTCTGAAATTCTTCTTTTGACTCAGACTCCCCCTAAATTTGACACATCCTAGGAGTCCTTGAAGATCATGAAGTGGACCTTTCCTCTGTGTCTTTAGGGTTTATCAAAGTCAAAGAAACAGGTAAATTTTTGAACATATAATTTTTACAACATAAACCCTTTTTGAAAACACAAGTAATAATGATTTAAAGCACAGTTTTCGAAAAGTATTTTTCAAATGATAGTAATGTTTAAAGTGCAGTTTTTGAAAACCATTTCAAAAAAAATGAAAAGCATTCCCCCTGTACCCGATACCGTTTGACTCTATCTAAGTGCTTTAAGGAACTTTAGTGTTGTCCTAACAGGCTTGTGTCAATTATGTAAGTCAAACACTTTTCAAAAGAATATAATTTTTGAAAGCATATGTTGGATCGAGAGAACCGATAAAGGGGGGTGAATATCGGAAATCGTTCAGATTTAACAAGAGTATTTGCACAGCGGAAGATAAAAAATAAACACGCAAACACAGTGATTTTTACTTGGTTTGGAGCCTAGGTCGACTCCTACTCCAAGGCCCACGGTCGTTGACCGTTTTTTGCGGGCAATTCTATAAGTTCGCAAATCAGTTTACAGTATTGAGTTACAATTATAGCACAGTAAACTTAACAAAAATAAAACGAAAACTCTTCTTTTACCGACGTCTGATGTAGGTTATCTTTTTCGGAGTAGCAGGACATCGTCGGCTCGAGTTGGGAGGTTTCCGGAGCGAGGCGCGAGAGCAAAAGAGCGTAGAAGCGTTGAATCGAAGTCGTTGCTGAAAGCCTGGGCGTTGGGTGCTATTTATAGCACCTCGGGGCGCCCTGGACGTCCCGAGCTTCGCTCGGTCAACCTCTATCCCACTCGAATAGGGATGAGGTTTGACACTGGGGGCGCCCTGCTTGACTCCTTCAGTGCGGGCTTCTCGGCTGGATAAGTGTAATCGGCTTCGCTGGTGTAGGCGCGGGGTGCCCTGGGCACTGAGGGCACCCTGGGCATTCGGGGCGCCCTGGCTGCTGGGGGCGCCCCGGCCAGTGGTTAGCTGAAGCCTTTGTTGCTTCGCTTGTTTTGTGTTGCCCCTGGGAGCGCCCAGGACACTGAGGGCGCCCTGCTCAGCTACTTGCCTCTCTCCTTTGGGCATTCTGAGCTGCAGACACACGTTCCTTCGGTCCTGCATCCAGGGTTAGTCCAAAACAATATAAAGCATTAGAGTATTATGTTTATACAACCTTAGCTGTCTTGGTTCTGACTTTGGGCCTCCAAAATGGAGCCCTAGGTCGAACCGACGCCTATTGTTCCCTCGACGGGGAACGCGTCCTCACCTACTCCTCTCGGGAGAATGTACCTGATGCCAACCGCTCCTCTGGTTGGACTTTTGCCTGGCGGTCCTTTGCCAGGTCTTGGATACCGAGCTGTCCTTCGCTCGGTGCCTAGCATTCCTTCGCTAGGGCTTTAGTCCCAAGCTGTCCTTCGCCTGGCGCCTAGCAGTCCTTCGCTAGGGCTTTTCACCCTGGCATTCCTTCGCCAGTGCCTAGCAGTCCTTCACTAGGTCTTTGATGACTAGCAGCCCTTCGCTAGTTGCCTAGCAGTCCTTCGCTAGGACTTGGTGACTAGCAGCCCTTCGCTAGTTGCCTAGCTGTCCTTCGCTAGGGCTTTGTATCCTGACATTCCTTCGCCAAGTGCCTAGCAGCCCTTCGCTAGGACTTTTCCTGCACACTTGAGTAACAACATTAGATCACAAATAATACTTAACTTTGAACCCTTTGCCAATATCAAAACAAGGTTCGATATGGTGCTTCCTGCACCAACAGCATATACTGTATTGGCAGTCAAACAAGCATGAAATCCATACAAACATTATTATGTTGAAGCACTATTTTGAAAATATATTTTTAGGAAATTATTCTAACAATTTTGAAAAATATTTTTCAATTCATAAGTCCTTAACATTTCACCCATTTTAGATGTATCAATACAACAAGCATGGTTGCCTTATAGGTGTATTGTGAGATGCTTGAATCATTTTTCTTAATTTATTATTAACTCTAAGATGTAATTGAAGCTTGTGTTAGATTTGAATTTGACAAGAAGTAACTTGAATTTGAATTTCAAAAATTGGCTTCCAGGTCTTGGCGAGGCACTAGGCCTTCTTTGGCCGTAGCCTTATTGGATCATCAACCCTTTCCTTGACAAAGCCTTTTAGTGAAATTTCATTTTCAAAATTACTTTTTGAAAAATTCTGGTCTAACTAGTTTGGGTCTTGGATCGGTAGCTTCGGCTAGTTTCACCAGTCCAAAGAGACCATGTAGAGTATACTTGACCTTATTAGAATTAGCTTCCCTAACGTACTATCATATCACCGCCACCCAATGCTATGTTGTTCAAATTTCAATTATTCTTTTTCCTATAGCCGTTCTAATATATGCATAAACTTTAAATATGAATGACATATCATATATTAAAAGAAATAGCAAATGCATGACATGACAATTATGCATGATTCAAACAAGTCAAATCATTTTATTTAAGTTTTTAATGATGTGTCAAATTCCCGATTTGATACATGTCGTGTGAACCCGCGAATATGTCAACCCACTTTGACATATTTAATGTTATTAATTTTAATTGTTATAGTTTTGGGTAAAATTTTATTTTAGTTCAAGTTTAACTTGTTTAACGATTAGTTGGAGATTATATTGATTAAGGATTAATTAATTAAGAATCAATTAAATTTGAATTAATTAAGATTAAATTATTAATTGAATTAATTTGAATTAAGTAAGATTAACATTAATTAAGATTTAATTTGAATTGAATTTAGATTTAATTTAAATTTAATTTATTTATTTGATTTGAATTATTTGAGTTAATTTGAATTTAATTTAATTTAATTTTAATTTAATTTAATTTGAATTTAATTTAATTTGAATTTAATTTAATTTGAATTTAATTTGATTTGAATTTAATTTAATTTGAATTTAATTTAATTTGAATTTAATTTAATTTGAATTTAATTTAATTTGAATTTTATTTAATTTGAATTTAATTTAATTAATTTGAATTTAATTTAATTAATTTGAATTTGAATAATTAAGATTTAATTAATTATGATTAATTAATAGTGGTGGATTTAAATTCATCATTTTCATTATTTCAAAAATTTCTTCTTCATCTTTATCTATCTTTTCAAATTTTTCTAACAATTCGGATTTATTTGAACCTTTGTAATTTTTATTAATTATGGCCATGATCTTAGATAGTTCCATATCCTCCTTATCCTCAAAATTATATCTTTTGGTATCCTCAAAGTAGGAGGAGTAATTTGGGCCACTAGTTAGGGTTTTGTAATAACTTTCAAGATTATCTATAGTTAAGTTATTATATAAGAGAATTTCATCTTCAAAATTATCTTCAGAGATAATATTTTCAGAATTAACTTCTGGATTATTTTTAGAATTTTCAAATTCGAATTTAGAGTTATACAACGGATTTTCAAATTTGAATTCATAATTATCTAAAGGATTTTCAAATTTAGGATTATCCTTAAGATTTTTGAATTCAGATTTATCCTTAGGATTTTTGAATTCAGATTTATCCTTAGGATTAAATTTATCTGAATTAGAATTATCAGAATTGTCATTATTAAAATTAAAGTTATCAGAATCAGAATTAAGTTTAAAATTATCAGATATAAAAATATTATCAGTATTAAAGTTGTGATAATTTATTTTAGAAATTACTGAATTAATGTTCTGGATTAAATAATTAAGTTCTGATATGTTAGTCATATCTACATTTTCTAATTTGACATGCAAAACATTAATTTTACTATGCAGAAACTCTAATTTATCAGAAAAATTAACTGAATTATCTAAAGACAGTGCAGGAATTTGTAGAATTTTTGGAACATAAATCTTACGTACCTTCGCCGGACACTTGTTTTTGTAGTGTCCGTACTTCTCGCATTTGAAGCATCGTACGTGATCTTTGTTTTTCCGGACTCCTGGCGCTGGTGCCCCCTTTGCCGCCGGTAGTGTAGATCGAGTCTTACGAGTAGGGCACTGATTTTTGTAGTGCCCTCTCTCCCTGCACTTAAAACACGTAATTTGAAATTTAAAAACAGACATTTTAATTAAAATATACCTGATTCACCCCTGGGCTCCCCCTCAACTCCTGGCATCGTTGCTCCGTCGGCGGTTAGTCCGGTGAAGAGCGGCTCGGCTCTGATACCAATTGTAGGACCGATGTCGTCGATAGAGGGGGGGTGAATATCGATTGTGAAAATCTTTCGAAAACTTCGTAAATCTTTCGATCTACTCAGAGCGTTAGTGCAGCGGAACAATAAATAAAAATAAAAGCAAGACAGGGACACAGCGGGATTTATTTACTTGGTTCCCAACCCCCCAGGGTCAGTACGTTCAAGGCCTATGTACTCGGTGTGAGTCCACTATTGGTCTCCTTTCCGGAATTTCCGGAGGCGGAGAAAACCCGTCTTACAGTGTATAATTACAAGCACAAGTACAGAAAATTAAGTACGGAATGATAAAAGCAAACCGAACAAAATAAAGTTGAAGCTTGACCGATCTGGACCTCCGAAGTGCCGCGCACTTCCTCCTGGAGCCTCCCGGTCGTAGAGCCTCGTCTTTAGCGCGTTGTCGTCGGTCACAGTGATCAGAATGGTACTTAGCAGTTGTGTTTGAAGCAGAGGGGTCGAAGCCCCTTATATAGGCCTCCTAGGGGCGCCCCGATAAACCCGGTCAAACTTTATCCCCGCGTCGACCTCGCCGCAGCTGATAAAACCTTTGACCAGGGCGCCCCAGACCTCCCGGGCGCCCTCATGAGGGCTTATCTGAGTTTCGGACTCGAAACTGCAAAAACAGTTTTGAACCCGGGCGCCCCGGACGCTCCGGGCGCCCCGCTTGACACCTATTCTGCTTACTTAACAAAAACTGCATTTTACTCTTGACTGGGGGCGCCCCCATCATCCCGGGCACCCTCATCAATCCTTTAAACCCAATACTGGGTTTTATACCTTGCTCTGGGCGCCCCCAACAGTGGGGGCGCCCCCATCAACCATTTTCCAGCAACTTGCCTGCTTTGTCTCCAATTCTTGGTACCTGCAAGATACACAAACACAAAGCACATATACACATATTCTTAACCTTAAGAACTTGGTTCTGACTTCAGATTTGCACGAAACCCTACGTCGAACCAGCGCAAGTTCCCACCCCCGAGAATGCGCCTTTCACCTACTCCAGGAGACGGTTGCCACCCAGTCCTTCGGGTGGACTTTTACCCAGCAACCCTTCACCAGGCGCCTAGCAACCCTTCGCTAGGTCTTCAATTCCTAGCAGCCCTTCGCTAGGTGCCTAGCAGTCCTTCGCCAGGTCTTCAACTCCTAGCAGCCCTTCGCTAGGTGCCTAGCAGCCCTTCGCTAGGTCTTAGGGTTTCGATACCTAGCAGCCCTTCGCTAGGTGCCCAACGACCCTTCGTCAGGTCTTAGGGTTTCGATACCTAGCAGCCCTTCGCTAGGTTCCCAGCAGCCCTTCGCCAGGTCTTAGGGTTTCGATGCCTAGTAGCCCTTCGCTAGGTGTCCAACAGCCCATCGCCAGGTCTTAGGGTTTTGATGCCTAGCAGCCCTTCGCCAGGTCTTAGGGTTTCGATGCCTAGATAAACTAAGACTTTTCTTCAACTTAGGTTACTTCTCCTTTGCTCCCCTTTGTCTGTTTAATGTATCACTGACTTAAGTATATTGTCAAACATTAAAACATTTAAAGGAGAACATCATTGATGCGACTTGCACCAACATGGGATACCGGTCTAAGACCTCCAAGGCCAATGGAAAGAAATATGCTGGGGAAGCATATAATCATGGCAAGAATGAGAGGTCTAAGGATGACAAGAGGGTGCCATCAAAAGGTAGAAAGGGTGACTTAACCAAGGACAAGGTGTCCAAGGTTAAGAAGGTTAGATTTGTAAGCCAAGAATCACCGGAGGTTCACCGGTGTGGCTTAGTGTGGGTTGACTCACCTAGGGAGGTGGCTAAGGCTAAGAGCTCAAGAGGGAGCTCTAGGAGACTTTGGGGTCTATGGTAATTTGGTAAATGGATCTCAAAAGTTTCTCTCCTAGGAAATCAGGTCAATTGTGCCAAAAAGGGTTGGAAGACTCGGGTAAGTATTAATCCTAGGTTTTGGCACATTAAAAAGAGAATTTAGAGGGAAAAGATGAAAATGAGGTTATAATTGATAAAATCAGGGTTTAATGTGTGAATACCGTGTAATTCAATAATAGAAATGAACTATGATCAAGGATAAGAAGAAATATTGAGGAGAAATCACAATTAGAACTTTTGAGATAGGCTAAAATGATACAATTTAGAAAAATTAGGATTTCGTGCCAATTTTGGGATCCGGAGTACATTTGTTTAGAAACGTATTTTTCCCAAGTAGACATTGGCCCCACAAATCTCCCCACGAAATTTCAAATTTTTTAGAGATTTGTGAAATTATTTAGGCATTACTGAAATTGGGCTGAAAACCTGAAAATCAGGTATCAGTCGACTGCCCTGGGGGCAGTCGACTGATCCGAGTGAATTTCAGCCCCGGGACCATTCTGTAAGGTTTGCCGGTCGACTGCCCCAGGGGCAGTCGACTGGTCAGTAGGTTTAAGGATAAAAGTCATTTTGGATATTGAGAGTTCAAATGTGGATTATAGGATATGGCTTTGTGTTAAAAGTCTTGATTATTATTTCATATTTCTTGACTAGAGTGTTACCCCATGATTTAATAAGGCATTTTGAAAATCAAGGAAGGTTGATAAGTGATGTTAATGTTGGTGCTTGGATGGCTAGAGACGGGGGGTGAATGTAGTCAGACACTAATAACTTGCTCTTTTAAGTTTTCTGCACTTGAATGTTTAGTAGCGGAAGCAAAGCAGACAGAAAACAGAGAGATGCAGAAACGCAGGAAAACAAAGACAAACTAAAATCACAACCGAGATCGCTAACAAAGAGGATTTACAAGGTTCGGGGATAACTTGCCCCTACTCCTTGGCGTGCCCGTGAGGTGGGCGATCCCTTGATCGTCGGCAGATCAAGTCCCGGAAAATCCGGATATTAAATGGAACCTCCTTCTTGGTGGAGAAACCTCTCCACAGCAAGTCTCAACAGAGATATGAAATGAAAGCCCAGAGACAATAAACACACTTACAGAGCACAATGAACACAGACAGAAATACTTCACCAAGCTCACTCAGCACAACTCTCACGCAAGAGCTCCCAGCTCTTCGTGTCTGCTTGCTGATGGACTTGCCAAGTTTTCCTCTGCTTCAAGGTGCTCAAGTTGTAGAAGCTTCAAAGGATGCTCAAGAGTATGCTTCAAGGTTCACAGTAATTGCCAAAGGATGATCAAGTGTTGCTGCAACAGAGAACTCTCTTTCTCTTCATCGCCAGCCAACACTTAACCCAGTTGCCCAACGCCAGGTCACAGACGCTCCTCTGCAGCTCCCAGCTGCTCATCTGCAACTGCCCAGCTACCCTGACCTCTCCTGGACTCCCTGAGCTCTCCTCAGCCGAGCCCCAGTCAGCCCCAGGTCAGCTTCCAGCCGTTGCCAGCAGCGCCCGTTGTAACCTGCGATGGAAAACTGCCAAACCTAATGCAGCAAAAGACACCAGTTGACTCTCCTTGAGTGTTTGAATCCTTCCTGTCTAACCTGCACACTGATCAGAGGCTTAGCAAATGGGTATCAAACAATATCAGCAGTGTATCAAGGAAACGCAGAGAAAATAGACGCGATCAGAGCGTTTGACAGCGATTTGAATTAAAGTGATCAGCTACTGATCGGTCACCGGACCGATTAGAGTGAACCCTAATCGGTCACCAGACCGATCAGGATAGGCCTAGTCCGATCAGGCTCCAGCCTGATCGGTCCCAAGTGAGAAACCCGAAATCGCGACTTCTCATGATCGATCACCAGATCGATCCCAGGTCGTGGATCGGTCACCAGACTGATCCACCCCTTTGTAGAGTGTTTTTCTAGCTTTGCAGCCAAAACCCACTAATCGGTCACCAGATCGATCAGGTTGTGGCCTGATCGGTCACCAGACCGATCAAGTTGTGGCCTGATCGGTCTGGGGACCGATCAGGACACTTCCTGACCGATCAGGTTGAAGCCTGATCAGTTATAAGGAGAAACTCGCGACATTTGATCGTTCACCAGAATGACCTGAAGGTCTCCCTGATCGGTCACCAGACCGATCAGGAGTGGAACACAAAAGCTTCTGTTCTCTCCCTGATCGGTCACCAGACCGATCAGGAGCATAACAGAAGTCAAACAACGTCTCTGTTCGCTCCCTGATCGGTCACCAGACCGATCAGACTTCTTTGGATCGGTCACTAGACCGATCCACAAAGGAAGTTCGTGCCAACTTCCCTGATCGGTCACCAGACCGATCCAACCAAAACCAATTCCACTCTAAGTCAAGAGAATGAGCTCCCAGCCTTCTCTGACTTGTGCTCAGTCCCCCGGACCAAGACTCCATGCCCAGTTTCACTCACCGGGACTTCATTCAACCTAGCTTCCTAAGCTAGGACCTGGCTTCACTCACCAGGATTTCATCCAACCTAGCTTCCCAAGCTAGGACCTGGCTTCACTCACCAGGATTTCATTCAACCTAGCTTCCCAAGCTAGGACCTAGCTTCACTCACCAGGGTTTCACCTAGTCCCACTAGGTGTGCCTAGTCCCACTAGGTGTGCCTAGTCCCACTAGATCTTTTCCACTTCACCTAGTCCTACTAGGTGTGCCTAGTCCCACTAGGACTTTTCCCATGCCAGCGTGCGATCTCCCGATCCACCTGGACTTAATCAGAATTCATTCAACCAAACTTAAATCATTGTCAACACCAAAATAACAATCGGGCCAGACTGCATCAACAGTTAAGAGATAAGAAGAAGGAAATTTTCATCATATTATGGACACATATGGAAAAGAAAAGAATTGAGGACAATTTCTTGTGTAAATTGATAATGGTTAGAATTGACAAATATAAGGAATCACGAATTGAGTTCAAAGTGGATTCAAATGCCAAATCCTTAAGAAAATTAGAGAATTGAACCGAAGTCAAGCACATTTGATAATCTTGATCAAAACATATTTTTCTAGGATAGGGTATATCCTAGCAAATGTGCTTGCAAACTCTTAGGATTGTTTAAGGTTTTGTAGAGTTCTTTTTGGCACTTGGGATAAGGTTGCTTGGGGCAATCCTTTAATGGTGTCCAAGGAAGAAGAACTTGGTTGTTAGGTTGGGTAGAACCTAATTTAAGTCTAGGTGTTAAGTTGGGTAGAACTTTACCTGGGAAAATTGAAAATTGGGAGAAGGCATATGTTAAAGGGGAGGTTGCCTCCTTGTTTGCCTTAATTTTCATTAGAAAATTTTGGGTTTTGTGTCAAACTTGAGAATAGTGATAGATACATTGTGGAATATATTTTTTCCTAGTAGGTATGGGTACCACAAAGTTCTCCACAAAATTTGAGAATTTTTGGAGATTTGTGAAATTTCTGACGTAATTCTGAAATTGGCCAAAAAGACTGAATTTCAGAGTATCAGTCGACTGCCAACAGGGGCAGTCGACTGGCCAGGTCTGATTTGTGTATCAACAGCTAGTTTTGTGTCCAAATGATAAGAAACAAGTATATGGGGGGCTAGTACATATTGTTTATGATCAATATGGATTCAAAGAACTAATAATTGGGATATTGTTGGGTTCTTTTTGATGTTAGGCAAAGGGGAAAAAGTTTGGGTTTAAGTTGAGAAACCAAACTTACCTTTGCAAGAAACCCTAGGTTTAGGGGGAGCTAAGATTAAGGGGGAGCATGTTTGCTCTATTCTTGGCGTAAGGGGAACCTTGGAGAGGTTCTTAAAAAGCTTTTGTATGTCCAGTGTAGGGGGAGCTTGGGAGAAGCTTTAAAAAGCTCATTTTAGTGAAAAATTCCTAACTTGGAGCGTCAGGTGTTGAAAAGTCCTAACTTGGAGGGTTAGGTGTGAAAAGTCCTAACCTGAAGGGTTAGGTGTGGAAAAATCCTAACTTGGAGGGTTAGGTGTGGGATGCCTTGGGATAGGATCCATGCATTGCAATTACATTGTTTAGCATGTTTTTGCTATTAACTACTATTTTTCTTTCCCTAACTTAAACGTATTACCAAACATCAAAAAGGGGGAGATTGTTGAGGCAATCTGTGGTCCGGAGTGACCATGTGTTTTGATGTTTGGGCAAAGGGTTTAAGTTAGGTTTACCCTTATGTTCTTATATGTGTATGTTGAGTGTGCAGGTTGTACAGGTTACACATATGGACTTGACTGGACGGCCTCGGTACGATAAAGGATGACATGGAGGCAAGCTGGAGGCTTACGTGCGCATCCGAGGGACCTTGGAGAGCAGGGACGATGAGCTGAGGGGTGCGGACTTCGAGGCATGCGTGAAGGATGACATGGAGGCAAGATGGAGGCTTGCGTGCATCCGAGGGACGGGAGCCGAAGATGAAGAGGGCGCAAAGGCAACAGTCGAGGGTGCGGAGGAGGAGTCAGTCGAGTCGTGAGGGTACGAGTGCTGTGTGATTGTACTTGGGAAATCCTAGGGTTCAAGTGCGGAGTGGAATGTACTCGGGAAAGGTAACCTTAGGTGGGTTAGTAGACCAGTCGACTAGCCTGGGGGCAGTTGACTGATGAAACTCATAGAAGGGTTTCAGCTGGGGACCAGTCGACTGCTCTGGGAGCAGTTGACTCGTATGTGGCTGGTGAGTTGGCTGAAATTCGAACATTGGGAGTTGCAATGGTCAAATTTCAGTGGCACCAGTCGACTGCCCTGGGAGCAGTCGACTGGTGGTGAGGGTTTCAGCCCGAGTCCTATTTAAAGAGGACTTCGTGGTGACTGAGATTCTTGACGAATCTTTTCTTGGTTAAAGGCAAGATAGCAGTCTTTGTGCTCAGGTCTTCTCAAGGTGTTGTGGTGAGGTTTCTCCACCCACAAGGAGCGACGAGGGCTAGCTGGAGGTTATCCGGGGAGTGATCCACCGACGGATTCTTGGATTAGTCACCCGTCCAGGGTGGATACCAAGTAAATCTTCCATGTTAGCATTGGTTAGTTTTGTTTTATTATTTTTATTGTATATTCCGCTGCGCAAACTAAACGTGTAGGTAGAAGAGATTCAAAAATCGCTATTCACCCCCCCTAGCGTACCGGAAACGATCTATCAGGTGGCCTCTGAACATCGCCTTCGCATCCCACGCAATCTCTTGAGTTGACTCATAAAGAGTTGCGGGTTCCCAAGCGCGGCGAAGGCATGCCAATCGATGCGACGCTTCAGAATTGACGTCCGTTGCTATTCCCGCACCATGCCTGCATTAAATGCACAGAGAGATAGTGGTCACTATAAAGAGGGGGAGAAGGGTGAGCCTTCCCCATTCATTTCACTTCCTTTCTCTTTGTAGACTCCTTGCGGCGAGATGTCAGTACCTTCTCCTTCGCCACTGTTTACGGCAGGAGTTGTCGACACCACCAGGGAGGATAGCGGAGACGTAGTAGTGTTTCTTGCAGAAGGGCCTAGTGGAGGTGAAACCCCATGTTTCACCCTATTTGCCAGGAAGCATAGCAGAGATGATGTCCGGGGTCTCGCTGAAGATCCTGCAAAGGTGGGACTCCGAGATTAATCGAGGAGTCCAAAAGAAACATCATGTACTCCGCCGGGGAGCATAGCAGAGATGACATCTCTTGATGGTTCATCTTCTGCCCCTCCCCGGGCGGTTCGTCAGCTTCAAATGTCATCCCCTTCCGACTGCTCATTTCCCCGAGTTTTGGGCATGGGATGGTGTTTGCCGGGGATGGTGCAGTACCGTCACCCAGGGACGAGGGGTTGCAGCCACTGCTTCCTCTCCCCTTCCTTCTTAATGTTGTAGTCATCCTTGTTGTTGGATGCATCTTGGCGGGAAGAGGTAGTCGGGGTATCCATATGTTACCTCAGGCATCCTCATTTGTTAATGGTTATGCGGATGAAGGGACGAGGGGTCTCTGCTACGACCGAGGGTTCAAGGATTTCGACCATAACGCGCGTGGATGCCCGCTCACCGGTTGTTGGACGGTTTCGAGCCAAGCGATTCTGCGGGAATGATGTAGTGACGAAGAAAATCCCAAGTAGAGGAATGATTCCCTTTATCGGTTCTTCTGATTGTATCTTTAGTGTTTCTCTAAGATGTTGACATCAATGTATTTCCCATATAAATGAAGGAAAATATTTGTTACCTTTGTTGTGTGCATGCCTGTATGAATGTTCTGATGTCTCGCTTATTCCCCTTTTGTTGGGTAGATCATGTTAACCTTCATAGCGCAACTTGTCCCGGACCAGAGTCTCGACTACTTGGTCGGGTGTCCAGCCTACGTATCCCGGGCATCCGCAGCACCGCGAGATATTAGGGATTCTGTTCTTGGTTGGGAGCTCGTAGCCCCTATACCAAGCCTAAGTACCTCGGGCATCCGCATCACCGCGAGGCATTAGGATTTTTATTCTTGGTTGGGTGTCCGTGGCAACCCAGACCAAGCCTAAGTACCCCGGGCATCCGCAGCACCACGAGATATTAGGGGTTTTATTCTTGGTTGGGAGTCCGTAGCAACCTAGACCAAGCCTAAGTACCTCGGGCATCCGCAGCACCGAGAGACATTAGGCTTTTTATCCTTGGTTAGGAGTCCGTAGTAACCCAGACCAAGCCTAAGTACCTCGGGTATCCGCAGCACCGCGAGGTATTAGGGTTTTTATCCTTGGTTGGGAGTCCGTAGCAACCTAGACCAGCCTAAGTACTTCGGGCATCCGCAGCACCGCGAGGTATTAGAGTTTTTATTCTTGGTTGAGAGTCAGTAGCAACCCAGACCAAGCCTAAGTATCCCGGGCATCCGCAACACCCCGAGGTATTAGGGTGTTTATCCTTAGTTGGGAGTCCGTAGCAACCCAGACCAAGCCTAAGTACCCCGGTCATCCGCAGCACCGCGAGGTATTAGGGTTTTATCCTTGGTTGGGAGTCCGCAACAACCCAGACCAAGCCTAAGTACCTCGGGCATCCGCAGCACCACGAGGCATTAGGGTTTTTATCCTTGGTTGGGAGTTCGTAGCAACCCAGACCAAGCCTAAGTACTTCGGGCATCCGCAGCACCGCGAGGTATTAGGGTTTTTATCCTTGGTTGGGAGTCCGTAGCAACCCAGACCAAGCCTAAGTATCCCGGGCATCCGCAGCACCGCGAGATATTAGGGTTTTTATCCTTGGTTGGGAGTCTGTAGCAACCCCGACCAAGCCTAAGTACTCCGAGCATCAGCAACACCGTGAGATATTAGGGTTTTTAATCCTTGGTTGGGTGTTAAAATACGGAAAAAAATTTAGGGGCGGATAGGGCAAACTCCTAAATTAGAGGGTGACTGGGAGAAATTTAGAAGAAGAGGGGTCTATTTGAAAAAAAATGGCCGAATCCCTAATTTCCTTCCCTATTTTTCCGGTCGAATCCCTTAAAAAGTCCCGATCCCTTGCCAATCTAGCGGATTTCCTTTCTCCTCTTTCGCGAGCCCTAGCGCAGCGATTCCTCTCCTTTCTCTTGCGGCGAATCGCGAGATCGGGGGGCTGATCGAGTTTCTGCTCCTTCCTTGACCTCGCCGGAGCAAGACTTTTTCCCGAGTTCTCTCTGGATTGGAGCGGTAGGGGCAACGACCCAAGATCTAGGGTTCTTGAGGGGGGCTGCGGAAGGAAAGGGGTTGCAGATCTACTCCTTAACGCTCGATTTTGGCGGAAACAGAGCAGTGTTCTTGCCGGCCACCACTGAGCCATTCGATTGTGAGTATAGCTACTGGTATTGCTCTGCTCCTCCGTTTATGGTGATCGCTTATAGTCCCCACTGTGATCAAATTCCGGGTTGCGAAGTTGGCTTCGATTTCTCTTCTGATCAGTTGATGTTTGTTGAGTATGTTCCTTTGATCTCTCGTAGCATGGATGAATCAGAGGGTGATCTTGCAGTAGGTTGCCGTGAGTTTCCTTTGTGTTTACTGTATGATTGGTTTCTGGTTTTCGAGAAGTTGAGTATGAAATGTGTAGTCAGTTGGCTGGGGGAATGGGATCTGGATGTTTCTAGCATTGTTGAGCAATTGGATCAGGGTTTTTGCTTCGTGTGAGAATCTGAGCAGAACACTAGTGTGTCGGGTTTCTACCGTGAGCAACTTGTAGCAATGGGATGGCTTGGTTTGGATGAGCGTGTGTTGTGGGTTTATGTTTGGTTGGATTATTGGATTGGGCTGTTTTTGATAAAATCAGTGGCTAGATCGAGTCGAGTTTTGGGTTAGTTTAGTCCTCTCGGGGAATTAAGCTAATTTAGATACATGGGATTTATTTGTGGTTGAGTGGTTAACTTGTTTAGTTAGTATCATATGATTAGTATAGCTAAACAATCTTATTATATGATACAGGGCACTGATTGATTTTTCTTGCTGTGGAGATTATTCTGGACGAGGGATTCTCTTCGATACGAGCACCGACATTGGAGGCGGGTATCTCTGACACTTCTTTTAGATTTGTCCCAGATATATATATACTTGATATGCTTGTTTAGCAATAGCGTAATAGATTATGGCATGACTCTTATATTTGTTTTGTTGATGTTGTTTGTGCCACAACTAACTTGTGATACTTATACCTTTAGGACTTAGGTTATGGTGCATTATCCACGAACCTTGCATATCATGTTGATATAGGTGGACTAGATAGTGGATGCTGTTTGACCAGTGTTATGCATCATCGTACACTATGCATCACTGTCGATCAGGGGCCCCTTTTGGGTGAGCTAGGTCGACAGTCATACTGACCTACCCATACGGCCACTCATGGGTTAGTGGTTGACGGAGTATGGGTAGTGTGCTCTGTGCTGCTTCGCTCGTGCACTCATGGGTTAGTGAATCGGAGCGTGATAGCAGGCAGATGTCCCTCCTTGAGTTGTCGAGATATCAGGAGATGAGAGGGAGAGGTCTCTCCCCCATTTATATACATGGGGTAGGGGTTGTTGGTGCAATCTTGGTTAGGTCAGGGTTGACCTAGTTTGACTAAGCTCAGGGTGAGCTTATGTCTGATAAGCTTGGTTGGATGTTTCGATGTTTGATAATGATGTTTGAATATCGCATGATGTTTGGATGTCGTATGATGTCAAGTGGGTCAAAGTTGACTGGAGACTTGACTAGGTGAAGTCCAGGTGGATTGGGGAGATCGCACGCTGGCATGGGAAAAGACCTAGTGGGACTAGGCACACCTAGTGGGACTAGGTGAAGTCCAGGTGGATCGGGGAGATCGCACGCTGGCATGGGAAAAGACCTAGTGGGACTAGGCACACCTAGTGGGACTAGGTGAAGTCCAGGTGGATCAGGGAGATCGCACGCTGGCATGGGAAAAGACCTAATGGGACTAGGCACACCTAGTGAGACTAGGTGAAGTCCAGGTGGATCAGGGAGATCACACGCTGGCAAGGTGGAAGTATACCGAGAGACTAGACCTAACTCGAGAGTTAGGCAAATCTGGTTGGGAACCAGGTTAAGTTCGAGTTGGGAGCTAGGCAGTAGAAATCCAGGTTGGTCAAATAAGTTGACCGGACACTTGGTAGGGGATCCTAGACTTGTGAAAACAAGTTAGGTTGGACTCAATCGATTGGGTAATCGATTGGGTGAATCGATCAACGGATCGATTAGGGCAGTTTGCACGAGAGAACAGAATGGTTCTGAATCGATTAAGCAATCGATTCAGGATATCTGTAATCGATTGGCTAATCGATTAGGGCAGTTTGCGCGAGAGAACAGAAGGGTCTGGAATCGATTGGGCAATCGATTCAGGATACCCGTAATCGATTGGCTAATCGATTATGGTTCGAAAACTAACCGTTGAACGGCTAAATCCTACGTGGTAATCGATTGGGTAATCGATTCAGAAACCCTAGGCGTCGGGTATAAGGGTTTTCGCGCAGGTTTTGAGCCACAACACTTCTCCCTTTCTTCTCCTTCATCAGTGCCATTTCAAGGGAAGCCTTGAAGGATATTGCTGCTGCATTTCCAAGGTTCTAGAGGCAATCACAAACTTGAAGATAGCAAGGAAAGCAAAGCTTAAGCTTATCATTGTAAATCTTGTAAGATTTCATTTTGTATTTGCTTAGATTCTTGTTGTATCTTATTGGAAGCTTGTAAGAGGTTTCTCCACCTCAAGAAGGAGATATTTCATAATGTATGAGAGAGTGAGGAGAGTGGATCATTGGATTAGTCACCCGTCCGGGGTGGATACCAAGTAAATCCTTAGTGTTAGCGTTTGTTCGAGTCTTCCGCCGCGACAAATCATCACGAAGCAAATCGGAGCTAATCACCCCCCCTCTAGCTCGTCTACCGTCCCAATAGGGGTAACACCCAGACAGAGATGTCCTCCAGAGATGACCTAGGGTAGACAGAGAGGTCCCCAGATAGGACATGGAGTAGGGGTGTTACACCGGCAGCATTCCGTCTACTCGATCGCTCAGGAGTAGTGATGACAGAGTATAGACGGCAGTCACAACCCTACGTCGGAGGGTGACCTCCGTTCAGCTTCCTCCCATACATAGGTGACGATGTCTGACCGACGGCAGGGGTGACCATGTCATTGCACTTTGTGTATTCATTTATTTTGCCCTTACTTGTGCTTGTTTTTATTTGATGCTGCCTATGATTGACATGCACTTACAGGAGACCCTTATGTCTGGTCTTGGTGACTCTGCGATATTGGTATGGTAGTTTTTATTGTTCTCTTGCAGCTCTTCTTATTACTGTCTGTGCACATATGATTTCGGTAGTCTATTACACTGTTGTTATATTTGACTATCTTGTATATATATATGATGAGATATTCGCTGAGTTCTATGACTCATGCCGTTAGCTCCTTGTTTTTATTTCAGGATAATTGACTGGAGCGTGCCCGACAGCCTGTCCCAGTTCGCGTACTCGTCGAGATGTCTTCGGGATTTTTTCGTCTATATTGTTGGTAATACTTTCTTTATTTTCTTCTGCTATTGCTTTTGTGTTGGATTTAGTCATACTATACGACAGTATAGTTGTACTTTTGTGAGGCCTGTATGCCTTGTGTTTTGTCGTAAGTCGGACCGGTCCGCATCAGGTATGGTTTACCCGGTTTTTATTTTATGTTCTGTCTTGATTTGAGGCCTGAGGCCCATTTAAACTGCGTGGTTGTGATTTTGGTGATGTATGTATGTGTAATTGTCCGCCGGACAGGGGCGGTGCTATCCGATTTTCTATTGGACCAGCGACTCCTGGGGTCTCGGGGCGTGACATTGGGAGTCTGTAGCAACCCATACCAAGCCTAAGTACCCTGGGATCTGCAGCACGCGAGATATTAGGGTTTTTATCCTTGGTTGGGAGTCCGTAGCAACCCAGACCATGCCTAAATACCTCGGGCATCCGCAGTACCGCAAGGCATTAGGATTTTTATCCTTGGTTGGAAGTCCGTAGCAACCCAGATCAAGCCTAAGTACCTTAGGCATCCGCAGCGCCGCGAGGTATTAGGGTTTTTATACTTGGTTGGGAGTCCGTAGCAACCCAAACCAAGCCTAAGTACCCCGGGTATCTGCAGCACCGCGAGATATTAGGATTTTGATTCTTCGGTAGTACACTGATATTTTGGAGAGTGCACCTTCCTTTATTACTTGAATTCGCTGCAAGGCAGCAGAGATACATAGGTGAGTGCATAATATGCAAGGTAAACCTTACCAGGACCGGAAGGGTCAGAGATAGATGGCCTACCCGGGCCTCTCGAGCCTTTTGTCCCTCTCCCCTTGTGCATGACCGCCTCCTCCAGCTAGCCTTCTGAAGCGCTTGGGTTCTTGTGGGACTCCGACCTAACTTCCCCGCTGTAGCTTTGCCGAGACACCAGCTGGTCCCCTCTAACTTCAACCACTTGGTCGCTCACGGGGAATTTTATCTTCTGGTGGTAGACAGAGACCACCGCCTGGAAGACACTAAGAGCCGAGCGACCCAGGATGGCATTGTAGGAGGAGGGAGCATCCACAATCAAGAAAGGCGTCGTCCTGGTCCACTCCAGCGCGTCGCTACCCAATGAGAGCGATAGGGTGATTTGACCTATCGGCTGTACTCGATACCCCGTAAAGCTGAACAGTGGGGTTGAGACCGGGAGTAGCTCATCCCCATCGATCTGCATCTGGTCCAGAGCCACCTTGTACAAGATGTTCATGGAACTTTCTATGTCCACGAAGATGCGCTTAACCTCGTAGTTGGAGATGCGGGCTATGATTACTATGACATCTTCATGGGGAGCTTCCACCTCTTCTAGGTCTGCTGGACCAAAAGAAATTGTAGGGTCATGCTCCTGACTCCGGCTCGTCCCAATGGAGTAGTTTTCCAGCCGTCGGGTATGAGACTTCCTTGCCCGGTGGGAATCTCCTCCGGTGGGTCCCCCGGAGATTACTCCAACATGCCCCAAGGGCGGGCCACGCATAGGGGCCTTGCCCTTCTGGGGATCTCTTTCTAAGGAGAGATCTTCGGGGTGCTGGTCCCCGACTCCTTCGTGACCGTGACCATGACCGAGACCGATGTCAGGTCTCGTTTTCCCCGGCCTGCTACCACCGAGTAGAAAGGCTTCGCCGTGGAGATCTTCGGCGGTACCCCGCTTTATTCCACTTTTTTCGAGGTTTGGTGTCTGTCTCCTCACCGAATCTCTTCTTCAAGGTGTGACACTCCTCGGTGGAGTGTGTTGTGCTGCCATGAAAATTGCAGTACTTCGACACTGGCTCCGGCTGCTCGGTGTCCACCGTCTCAACCAGCCTTCGCCTACCCGCCCACTGGTCCTTCCCGAGGTAAAGGTCTTTTCCTCAAGTTGGAGATGAGGGCTCCCTCCTTTCAGACCGAGGAACGGCTGGAGGGAGGACTCCGGCTGGTTCCTTGCGGCGGGCGTATTGTACCTTCTCCACGTTGAAGTGCTTGACAGAACGCCCCAGTAGATCATCGAAGTTGACGGGGGGCTTCTTCACCAGGGATCGAAAGAAATCCCCTTCCGCGAGCCCTTGAGTGCAGGCGCTAACGAGGATTTCTGACATTGCACTGGGCATGTCCTGCACCACCCTGTTGAACCGCTGGATGTACTCCTTAAGCGGCTCCTTCGGCTTCTGCTTGAGGGCGAATAGATTGAGCTCCGTCTTCTGATAACGGCGGCTGCTGGCGAAGTGGTGGAGGAAGGCGGTTCTAAACTCCACGAAGGAGTTGATGGAACCTTATGGCAGCCTTTGGAACCATCGTTGGGCTGCTCCAGATAGGGTGTTTAGGAACATCCGGCACTTTACACCATCAGTATACTGGTGCAGGAGTGCCGCGTTCTCAAACTTGCAGACGTGATCTTCCGGATCCGTCTTCCTGTCATAATCTCCGATCCCAGACCCACGGAACTGCTTCGGCATGGGGTCTTCCACAATCTTAGATGAGAAGGGAGTAGAAGGAACCTTGTGGGAGGCCTTAGGTTCCTCCCTTTTCACATGTCCTTTTTCGTGCCTCTGCGCGTTGGAGGCTACCGAGTGGGCCTTCTCGATATCTCCGGGAGAGTCTTTTCGGGGACCTATGGATGCTCCGTCCCGTCGTCTCACTGGTATGACAGATTTCCGCGAGTGTGAGATGGAGATTCTAGGGATCTCCTCTCGCGCAGGAGCCTCTTGCTGTGAGGCAACTTGTTCGACTTAGTGCTGCTTAAGCGCTTCTTTAATGGCGTTGGCCACCAAGCGGTCCAGTTCCTCCCTCGTCAAGACAATTGCTTGTCCCTCCGGTCCTGCCATTAGTGCTCCTTCTGGTGCTTTACTGGATTCCCATAGACGGCGCCAAACTTGTTCCCGAAGGAATCGACGTCGATGGTCAGTCACCGAGGTTCAGTCTGCGTGGATGTTGACGGGAGGGGAGGAATTCTACGCCCTGCGAGATCAACACGAGAATTAGGGGAACACGCCGGAGGTTGTCCGGCGGAGCCCACTCCGACGCTCAAGTTAGTGCCTCGATGGAGAAGGATAGAAGGCAAAAAATGTATAAGTAGTAGAGAGTGCGTACCCCTTTACCGGAGGGGTTGAGCTAGCTTTTATACCTGTGACGGTTGCCTTGGCGCGTCCCCATGATCTATGTCACGTCCCCCCCTTTGGCAGTTACTGGATAGCCTTTGAAATGGTCCACGCCGTCATTACGTGTTTCGACCCGTTGTGATATTCATGGGGCATGATGATTCCGCGATAGCAGGGATGATTATCCGTAGATCCGCGATGGAGGGGGATCGTTGCTTAAGGTCGAAGGCAACTTGTCCTCCATTTTCCCGAGGTGATCTCGGGGTCTTTTGGCCCGGCAATCACAGGCGCTCTACTTCCTCGAGGTGATCTCAGGACCCGACTTCCCGGGGTGCTCCCGGGAGGGGTTTTCGGATCTGATCTTCAGGACGTGTTTCCCGAGGGGGCCCTGATAGTTCTGAAAGAAGAGTCGCTCAGACTCGTAATGTTTTGACACGTAACTTTTTCATTCCACATGTCCGTCACAAGCTACTCAATCCCATCAGTAAATATAGAATATCTTTTGAACACAACATAGTAAGACTATTGGGTAGTTGATTCGAGCGACCATATCGATTGAATTAGAAAATGAAATCATATATAAAAATATTAAGTAATGGTTAGGGAAGGGTACGGATGTATGATTCTTCATGACCGCCTATTTGCCTATTTAATTAAGAGTAATGATTAGGACAGTGAATTTGGGACAATGAATGAGACAGTAAATGACGTGCAATTAATGTCTACATGTCCGATCGCCGATCGGACACCACCGATGACCTCTGATTAACGTCCTGAATCAATCTATACCTTCGGAGGACGGTGAACTCGTTAGGATCGCCGACAACGGTGAACCTATCGAAATCGACGGTCAATGATGTGAGATCGCAATTGCGGCGATTTCCGACGGGTTCACCGTGCCCCCCAGGGTATAGTTTGGTTCGGGGCGGCGGCCGAAGGCCGCCGGTAGTGTTCGATCGGCGATCGGACGTGTACACAATAATTGCCACGTCATTCACTGTCCCATTCATTGTCCCAAATTCATTGTCCCTATCATTACTCTTTAATTAAAGATAATTTTTAAAAGAGATTTAATAAGATATCTATCACAGCTAATACAATTAAATTTTAGTATATTAAACGATGATAACTATCACCGTATCAATTTATAATAAAATTTACGATTCAATCCCAACTACGACGTATTTATAAAAAAATTTCTTTAAATGGGACGTGAGCCCTGAGACGCTAAACTTCTAGACTATTCATCGCGAATGTTTCCCGATTTACCCTGACGACCCATGAGCGATTCTGTGATGTCAGATCGATCATCCGAGATTAAAAAAATCTCGTTAATCATTTTTAATAATAAAATTAAATCATGATATTTTAACAGTAAAGTTTGGCACATAATAGCTGAACTATAATATACTTAGATAATAAAATTGTAACACCTATTATAATTCAGAGCAATGATAGGGAGTGTTACATGCACACGTTCGATTATCGCTTGGACACAATCGGCGGCCTTCGGCCACCATCCCGAATCAAACTATACCCTGGGAGGTACGATGAATCCGTCGGAGATCGCTACATACAAATGTCATGTCATTCACTTTACCTTTTACTTTTTTATTTTCATTCTTCCTATTATTTTTCTATAATTAAACTAGGGTAGGTACTTCATGTATTAACACAAGAAAAAGAGAGTTCAGCTATAGCATCTCCCAAATTATATGATGGAACCTTCGAACAAATTTGCAGTCGCCAAATTTTGTTTGGTTTTGATCGGATATTCACCAAATACTTGATGATAATAAAGTAATTTTCTTATACATATTTTTATCCGGTCTTACCTCAATCATCCTAGAAATTTGGAACATGGCGAAGTGACTCCCCAGAGTTTCAGAATTTCAGTAACTTCCCATGTTTTTTACATCAGTCACCAGATTCATCTTCTGTGTTCAGATACAAAAGCACTTTTGTTTCTCCTTTCCTAATTCTCTAGCCTGATCCACTGTCAACAAGAGGTAATGTGAATGGCGGATTAAACTGTGAATGGCGGATTAAACTGAAGGGAGAACACAATGGTGTTATGATCTGGTCGATTTTGGTGGGCCCCAAGGAAAAGAGAGTTAACTATAACACACTAGACTGGTAAAATGCCTATGGGACCAGCAGAGGTAGCCGGACAGTCTCACCCAGCGCAAGTTCAAGACGAATCATTGAGAAAAATCCGTTTTGGGTAGTCGACCTGACTTTGAAGAGGGAGATGTCTGGTTGGACCTCCAAAGTTCGTAAGGAGAAAAGCGCCACCCAAATGAGGGATACCCAACTAGGTCAGAATTCTTGAAAACCCAGATAGAGAAATCCGATCGGAAGACTCATGAGCCTTGAGAATGCATAAGTGGAAGGTATATCCGGTCGGATGGCCCATCGGGCCAATAAGCGAAACTAAACTTCAGGGTGAGCCGATGGATGCTTAAAGAGCCCACCAACCACTGATGTTATCAAAGGGAGCAGAAATCCCCTTTCAAAAGCCTAATGGGCCTACTAGGCATTATCCCAAAATCACTTCAAGAGACTAAACCCAAACTTATATGTCAGAGGTACGTCGATGGTATCTTATATAAGATAAGCATTAAATACAACATAATCATGATATAGTAACGCTGAGACTACTCCATACCTTATAAATACATTAAGGTGATAACTTTATTTATATTGATATAACACCATTAAAATAGAGGTTATGAGAGGTGTTATAAAAGGAGTTACTCCTTCACAACGCAGGTACATGCACATTTGAGAGCTCACTCAGATTTTTTGCTTTCTACCCTTCTTAGATTGACACTAACTTGAACGTTGAAATGACTGCCCTGAGAACCCCTTGCCTATCTACTGACGCTTCTTTTCCCCCTTAAGTGTGTGCAGGTGCTCAATGGATATTTGACCTTTCTTGCATAGAGTCTTCTTGCGGTAAAATTCCTAGCCACATTATCAATGTTCCAATCTTCATCGATTCAATGCATTCGGATTCCAAGCGCTTGGATCCAATCCATGCGTCCAGAAAGGGCAACCACGTTAGCAGAGCCGTTGCAAAGCAGATGAGCATGGAGTCCCCATCAGCAGACTCCAGACACCTCGACTGCTTTCAGATGCCCAGACTGCCTGAAGTCATTTAGAGTCATTGGGGGCCATTGCCAAGTGGATCAACCTCGACCTAAGTCCAGACTTTCGGACTACTTCCAGGCGTCCGAAATATGTCATATCAGCAAATGACTATCTTGACCAAAAGACTATAAATAGAACCCTTTGAACTGGAAATTAAATAAACAATACACCGTATTTCAAATTTCATATTCACAATCTCCATTCATACTTTTAACTTTTGTAAGAGGCTGTTCCACTTTGGACGCTTTAGTGGAAGGAGTTTTTAGTGGAGCTTTAATATAATTCTTAGACTCGAAATCTCTAATCTCTTACTTCAGTATTATCATGTATTTTATTGTTAAGTGATATTTTTTATCATTGCTAAATTAGCAGTAAGAGAATCTTCTATATTCTTTTTGAATCTACTTAGCAGCATTAGTTGAATATCAGTTCGACGTAGCTATGCAAATTGACTTCTAGTTGTGGATACATGCAAAAGCAGGCAGCTGGGACCTGTGTATTTGTGGCATAGCTGAATGCTGCATCATATCCTTGTTACATGCTCTCACTATACGACAGAATTCAACAGTTTGTTTTTTTTTCAAAAAAAAAGAAAAAGGAAAGATAAATCAGGTTATTGCAAACGAAGCAGAGCCAGTATCACTTGCATCTTATCTTGTCGAATTACATGATCAAACAAGAGAATGTTCTCTTTAGATGTATTACAATTTTAGAAGAATTTTTTCTTCAAATTGAGCGCGAATTCTGGGACACTAGACTTTTAGACCGTCTGTCATGAGTATTTTCCGATTTACCCTAGCGGTCGGTAGGAAATTTCCGTCGGACTGAACCGATCGTTCGAGATTCGATATTACCCAACCTTATTAATTAATTTTTTTTCTTTAGATGTATTACACATGTGGTTGCGTGACTTGCCTCATTCCAAAAGCCATAGTTATTAGGTAAGTGAACTTTCATTTCTTGGGATAGACAGTGTTGCCAGTAATTATCCTAATCAAATTATGCTTTGTAATTTAGGTTTATTATAGTAGATTAATTTAAACCACCTGGTTAAGGAAATGTTATATTATGAAAAAGAAATGCTTGAACTGCAAGAAAAGAACAGGGTGTTAACTTCTCCGAAAAGTCCTATCCCTTGAGAAATTAATAACAATCATAACTGTGATTTATGCCTCGAGAAATTTTCAAAATAGACTCCATTTTCTTAAAATTTACACTTTCATAATTATTCATGATATTTTATAAGGGTCACTCGTTTTCTATGCTACTAGAGAAGAAATGATTATTAAAATCAATCTCGATAAAATAGACATTTGAATTTATTGTTTTAATCACCATCTACTTACCAATAATAGAGTTGTTTGTATTGACAAACATTGAAAAGAAATAAAAATGTCTTAGAATATCTCAATCATGCAGTGTCTTTCTAAAATTTTGAGAGTACTAGTATTAGGTAATTTTGTATGAAACATCTATATCGCGTGAGATCAAGTGTTCAGATCACACTACACACAGAGATTCTGTTTTAAAACATTTGTTGCTGTCAATTGCTGCATGAGGTTGAAATACCATCTGGACATCAATGAAATCACGTGCATAGATGGACCGATACAAAATCAAATATATTCACTTTTAAATTGGTCCATTAGCTAGGTGATCACAAACAAAAGGAATGCAGCTAACTCAATAGTGTTGGCCGAAGGAATCATATTCATCCATTAACTCTAACTAAAAAAAAAATGATGAACCAGACAGCAGATAAATTAAACCTGAGATGACCGGCCCGGCCTCATGGAATCATATTCATCCATTAACTCTAACTAAGACTATATGATAAGTAGCATTCAAATCCATTAAACAGTATGTCATTTCATTAAGTAGAATTTTATCAATAGGAAATGCTTGGATTCATAGATTAGATAGTTAAAATTGCAAGAAGAGAAGTCTAATTCTTATAATTGTAAGAATGAAAGGCAGAGAATGCAAGGATGATGAAGTGTTTCCCTTCAATTGAATTTAATTTTGGAGAGATGCTTTCCCAAGTAAAAGCCTTCCTCGTAACCTAATCTAACTAGCTATGCTCCCGGGGCTATGATGCAGTGGAAGAGAGTTAAATCATCATTCAAGTATCCGGGTTTGATCCTCAGTTACAATATATTTTGTAGAATTTTTTTTTCTAAATGGAGCACACAATCATGAAATGCTGAGCGTCGTCTAAATCGCTTGCCGCGTGCGCTTGCCGATTTACTTGACGATCGGTGAAAAACTTTAATGAGATTAAATCGGTCGTCTCAGATTCTACTATTACCTCATTCACCATTTTTTTTTAAAAAAAAATCTAACTAGCTAAACAATGAACTTCCAACCTAGGCCATCAATAGACCTAATTCGGACTAGTTGCTTTAAGCCACTTTATGGGCCACATCGTTAGCTCAATTAGGCAACCACCAACCCAATCTGGCTCTACCCAATTGAGCTTTTAAACTCTTTTTTAAGATAGTAATTATCCATTCCTTAAGAACTTTAATTTACAATAAGTAACTCATAAAATAAATTATTTAAGTTACAGAAACATCTTCAACAAATTGATGACTATATTAATTTCTGAAATTATGTCATGGTTTGTTCAAGAACCATAGATCAAGAGTTATGCATGGATCTCTTGCATTCCATGCAATATGCATCCTCTATTTGATGAAAGAAATTGAACAAAAGAAAAGAGAAAGTGTTGTTTTTTCTTTGGATATTTTTCTACTAGTTTTTTTAATTCATACGTTTGGCACTCGATTTCCTTGTGTTTTCTGGCTCAAATGTGGTTAGCATATATCATATGCCGTTCCATCGCCTCTGGGCGAAAACATAATTTTAAGAGCAAATAAGGCAATAATGGAGGTGAAAGGAACTTGTATTTTTTTTTTTTTTCAAGATAGATGCAATCTATATAAGAAATGAGATAGATTTCATGTATAGCATTGGATACATTTTCCTTTTATGCATATGAAAGTTTGATCACCGAACGTGTAGTTGCTTTCGCCCCTTTTGATAGGGTAATTGTGTTCAGTAGTTTAGATGCGATCCAAGTTGACATCATAATCCTCATAAAATTTTAATGAAGACACCCTTTTTTTAAGTACACTTTCATAATTATTCATGGCATTGCATGAAATAAAATACTAGTTCTCAACTCAAAATGATTTGATTTTGTAGACTAAAAAGTAGTTTCTGTTGAATGAGTAAGCTCAATCTAACAACATTTATGTTAGAAACTATATTACTAAAATAATTATTAGTAAAATAGATAGTTGAATTCATTGTTCTAATCATCTATCTAAACAATATTAGTTGTTTGTCATGAGAAAGGCTGTAAAAAAGATTTTTTAAAAAAAAGAAAAATAGGATCTTTAAAATTAGTTTAAAGTATATAATATATTTTGGCTATCCATTAAGTTTTAATTAAAATTTTATTAGTATTAAAAAATAAAATAAAATCAATTATTTAAGTGTAGGTCAATAGTTGGGATAAAGAGTAGAAGCAATTCGAATAGCTATTTGATGATCAGATTTGTGGAACAAAATAGACAGGAACAAAAAGCAATAAACACTTCCAGTATTTGTAGCAGGAGAACCAACACTTCCAGATTTAATCACTCGCTAAACAAATATTTTGACTCGGGAGAAATTAAGAAAAACTTCAAGAAAAGTACAAATTTCAGTATTATAACTTTAAATATTTCAAGAAAAAGTACAAACTAATAAAATTTTCAGGAACAACTATCAACTTTTAGTCTAATAGGCATATAATGCTGATTATATATTTGATTGCTAATAGCATAAGGGAAACTAAGAATATTCCTTTCGTGTTATTCCACTGTCAAATACACTAGTGGCTTGGCCTCTGCGTTGGGTGGTCGGTAGTTTATGATGGTGGAAACAAAGGGCTGGCACTATGGCCCTCTCTTTCTTTTTATAGTATAGGGTATCAGTATGGTCACTATTCAGTTATGGCTCGGTCACGAATTAGGCCGTAATAACGCCTCTAGCCATGGATCGGTCTTTAGAGAAAAATTTCAAATAATGTATGAATCAAAAAAAAAAAATAAAAAAATGTCACTAATTAAGCTCTAGCCTTGGTCGTTCATAGCTCTATTGACAAATGTCATATGCTCAACCCAAACACCCTATAGGTCGGTCTCACATCATTATCAGAAAATTGAACAGGATTTTTCTTTTAACTTCGTCAAAAATTGACTTTTGCTTAATTTGACAATACGAACTCAAGCAAACCCTGAAAACCTCTATAGCCCTACATGAACTATATGAGTATGAACGAGGGTGGCCTCTCTAGTTCTTTGACCTAGAGCATGTATAGTTTATTGACCCTGACACAAATGAGAGTGGAAGCCAAGCTTTGCCTTCTAAAGAAGGGAATTTAATAGGATGTAGATCCTACTAGTAGATCTTAAAGGTAGTGTGACCTTGTTCTCACCTATGACGCTCCTCCTGCAACACTCAATTTAAAATGTTGATGGAAGAGCAGTAATAGCAGTTTGCAACGCGTGGGTGATGGTGCTCATTGGTTGATCCTTTCTCTTAGAGGCTTGGCACACAGAAAAATTATTAAATTATAGTTGAATTGTCTAAGGTTACAAAAATTTATTAAAACGAATGTAATAAACTCCATCGTAGACAATTCGTTCGTCTTCAACACCCCGCCACGGAGAAGGTAAATGTAATAAACTCCATGTTCGTGTTGAACGTTGTATTGTCACGTGACTGGCCTTGTTAAAGTCCATGAGATTGACCTATTTGTTCCTACCTAGGAGTAGACAAATTTCACACTACAGGTTAACTTGTTTGAGTTCACTGCCAGACGTTAATTTCAACCAAAATGCTGGTGGATCATCTATTAGAGGAGCTGAGCTGGATATCACAGGTTGAATAAAATAGGTATTCCAAGAATTACGTTGCAAAAAGAAATGAATGAATTTCAATTGCAATATAATAAACCCTTTAAACCTCTTTACCGCTATATGAATTTGCTAACTCGGATGGAAACTAATGCCGTGCGACCAGAGTGAGCAATACGGCAACCTAATTAACATTAATTAACAGAACAAAATTTCTATCAATGTTAATGTACTTTAACATCTTCACAGTTTGTAGATTGGGCTGAATTTACCTTCTTTTTCTTCCCTTTTTTTAGATGGCACCTGTTGCAGCATAGTTAGTGGGTTTAGAATCATATAGTAGTAAAATGCCAATGCTTTACAAGGAAGGAAGCATCTCCACAACACATTGTGGACCAACTTCAAGACTCCAGTCTGACTTTTGCTGCCCTTGCTAGCTGTCGGAATATTTCCAAGTTGTAATAGTCAAACACAAGTAGAAAAAAAGAAAGGCAAAAATGGTGATGAGTGCCCTACACAATCAATGCATCCAACAACAACTACAAGGATCAAGTCACCACTTAGTAGCATTTATTGTGAATCCTAAATCTTCAAGCTAGGGGACCATTAGCGCTATAGGTTTTAATTTATGCTGAGAAACTGTTGAAAGCCGTAGCCAATAAAATCACCAAGCAGTACACAGCACGTCAGTGTATCATTGCATTGTAGAACAAATTTCAGACAGTTCTGCGTTTTTTAGTAAAAGGAAAAAAAGCATATGAATAGCAAGTTGTAGCTAGCATCCATTGTGGAAGGAGAATACATAAAGTTGTTTTATTTCATAGAAGTGGTAGCACATCAATGCAACAAGGAAAAAAAATAATCAATGAACACCTTCCCCCTCCTCCCCTCTCTTCTTCCCGCCCCTCCCATCTTCAGCTTCCAATGTTCTATTCGTATGCTGTATATACATGCACTGAACAACCAGCCACTTCACTACTCAAAATGCAGGTACACGTATGTAGAAGACAAAGGTGGACTGACAAGGAATGAGATTGGATATATTAATGGAGCAGAAAATTGTAGGAAAGAATGAGTCAAATGGACAAGAGGATGAAGCAAAGTAAAAGTAAAGGTAGAAAATTTGAGCGCTTTCTTTTTCAACCCAAGTTCACTCTTTGACACAAAACAGCCACTTTGAATCTCAATTCGTAGATTAAGTTCTGTGAATTTCCCAGGATCTATCAAAATCGCTTCTGTCACCTTAAAGACTATAGTGGCTCACCGATGACTCTAACATTTGTTGGCTGGGGCAGATCATCTCCTTGACTGTTCTTCCATTTTTGTAGATCTTGAATGTAGGGACTATCCTAACATTCTCAGCCTTTGCAACAGCAGGACTCCGGTTGATATCAACCTTTGATAGAAGAAATCAATACCATCAGAAACCAAACAAGAAGAAAGCCAACAGAAGAATGTGATGCAGGACCCAAGATACCACCTTGATAAAGTTTGTAGATGGATGACGGCTGCACATAGCATCAACAAAAGAGGATAGTTGAGTGCATTGTGAATTTAAAGATGCCATGAAATAGGCAACTGAAGATCCTGAAATATAAAACCAACTTAACAAAGGTCAACAATGCAAAGGAAACAAGCAAACTGGTAATCAATATAAGTGAAAATTGAAACTGACCAGGTAATGATACTGCTGCTTGGTATTGTTCCACGCTAGTAACTTCTTCGACATCTCCACCAAACTTCAAGTTAGAGACATCCTCACCACGAGAAGTCTTTAGTGCAACCTGGGCATGGAATAAGGCTTCAGCGACATCGTTGTCCCCTGGAAGTTCTTTCCTCAGTGCTTCATAATCTCGTACAGCTTCAGCCCAGCGCTCAAGCTGATTATGATGTAAGACAAGGGAACAGAAAAAATTCTCAATCCTTCATAAGAGCATAATAATGTCAATGAAGCAAGATGATATGTGACAACCTTGGCATAGGAATCCGCTCGTCTGAGAAGAGCCTTAGTGTAGTTAGGTTGGAGTCTCAAAGCTTCGTTGCAATCTTCCACAGATTTAACCCACTGTCCAAGCTTCGAACGGCAAGCTGCTCTGTTGCATAGAAGTACTGGGTTCAAAGGACTGGACCTCAGTCCTTCCCCATAAGCTGTGCAGGCCTCTGCAAAATTTCCAGACTTAAAGAGCTCATTTCCCTGAGCCCGAGCTCTTGCTACTGATCTTATGTTGTTTAATACTGTTGTCACTTCTACACTCCGAGCATCTATCTGCCTGGCCTTTTCAGCAGCTGTTACTGCATTCTCAAACCTACCATATCCATTTTAGTTTCATGACCCAAGAAATGAATTATGGTATGATATGGAACTTTGAAATAGTCAACTTACCTTCCCAATGCCATATCAACTTGCGCTTTAACAATGTAGAAATAGGAATGGGAAAGCATACCAAAGACTTTGGTATCTGGTACTACGTGGATTGAATCTTCAATTTTAGATCTGGTTAAATTTGAGTCAGCCTCATCAAGCTGCTGAAGGTTGAGGAGAGCTTCTGCCCTCAACGCAACAAACTGCAACATAAATTAAAAAGTTAACGACATTAAATTTGCATTCAGAATGCAGGATAAATAAATAATGCGAATAATTTACCAGCAAAGAAGAGTCTGCTCCTGCAGCAATTGAAGTATCAGCTTCCCTTAATGCACCCTTCCAATCTCCTATCCTCCTTGCAGCTTCACAGAACCCCAAGTGTCTCTCTAGTTCTTGCAATTTCTGCAACTCAACAGGATCGGGCAGATGTCCAGTCAAGAAAAGGTGTTTCCTTCCAACTTCAACAAGCCCTAACCTGTAATACCAAATTCTTTAGAAAAGGTCTCATATCTAGAACCAATTGTAATTTGAGAATGAGTCAAAGGTAACCATAAAGAAAGTGTGAACAAGAGTTTGGTGAAAATATCATGAAGGATGGCAAAATGCGTGTACTATAGTTTCAAGGGGAATCTCAATTTGATCATTGTGCTAACCAGGAAAGATATCTAAACTGACAATCCATGTGACCATTGCAAAAGGTCACTCAAACATACGTGATAAACAATGTATATAAGCGAGTAAGAAATCACTGAAACTCTGGTGAAGAAATACGCATCACAACAATTTGCACCAGGTCAGTCTTCACCCAATTCAGTTAAATCAAGCTCTACACGGAAAAAAAAAAGAAAAAGAAAAAGAGGTAAACAAAACCCTAATCCCAACAGGATGACGAGATATAAATAAATAAATAATACTCGCACTATCAGTGTCGTCAGTTGAAAGCTAACAAAAACATAAACTACAAAAGGATTCAACAGAAACCAATACCTTTGGGATGAAATGAGCATAAAACAGAGGAGATCTATCAAACATAAGGATCATAAGTGTTGACTAAACCCCAAGAACAAGTTAACTAGAACACTTCCATCGGTACAACTACTAACCGTATGTATATAGATGCTAGCCGATGCTGCGCCCGCCCGTTTGTCGGATCCAATCGGACTGCCTCTTCGCATTCTCTTGCCGCTTCTCCTACCCTGCCGAGCCCCACAAGAGCTGCCGCACGATTGCTCCAACATGCAGCATTTTTGGGGAACAATGCAATCGCTTTATCATAATGAGCAAGAGCATCTGCATACTGCCCCTTCTTGTAGAGCTCATTCCCGGCCCTTGTTAGTTCCTCGGTATCGATTCTGCCCATGTATCTCCTTGGGTTCGAGCCCTCCAATTTCTCTCTGCCACCAACTACACCCCGGATTACGCTGCCATGGCCATAGTTCCCAGTACCTGACCCAAGCACATCGCTTCTTGGCGTCGTCCTCTGCATCATTCCGGTCTTCCAGATCTTCCCTGAACGGCAGATGTTCCCCGCAGGAAGCACATTGGCGACGGGAGAGCTGGCCGTGCTACTACCGGCGCCGCCTCCGCTACTGCTACTGCTACTGCCACTGCCACTGCCGCCGGAGTAGATCTGCGGCCCGGAACCCGATCGACGGTGGAAGGGACTTCTCACATTTCTTAATTCCATGGATATCGGGCTGGTCTCACCGGAGAGTTCGCCTGAGTGGCTCCGCTTCCCGACGCCAGCCACAGCGGCGCCAGGATTTGAGACCAGATGGGCAACGGAGGCATGCGTCAAGGTCTTCGCTGAAGCGGATCCAGAGGAACTGGAGCAGCTGCTGCTCTGGGATGGGTTGCGAGGCCGGAGAGGGGAGACGGGGGACCCGAGGTCGGGGAAGTCAGGCTTGTTCTCTTCCACGTTGAGCGCGGACTCGAACCTTTCGACCACGGGTTGGATCCGGCCTGGAGACAACGAAACTGAACCGCTTCCCTGCTCCGGCCGGCCCGTCTCGCCGGCGCACGACATCTTAGCGGCCTCGTTGCGTCCGCTTCAGGTATGCCGTCCCACCTCCCGCTTCCTCTCCCTCCCCGGCAACTCTCACAGTGGCAATGCCTACAGAAGAGAAGAAACCACCACCAAACAGTACAACAATCTCTCGAGGAGAAAGAAATGCGAGATCTCGAAATGGGAAACCCAGAATACGAAAGTAAGGGAGAATCCGGTGATCTCAACTAGAGATCAAAGAATGTGAGTAGCGTCAGATCGGACAACGCAAGAAGAGCAACGAGGAGAAGGAGAGGAAAGAAGGAAAGAAAAGACCAGTGAAGGGAGCCGGAAGCAACTAAATAGAATCCATTGTTTTCTTCTTAAAGAGTAACGGGTCCTTCTCCCTGCGCCGTGACGTGTCAAAAAATTAAAAACAATATTTCTGGCTCAATTGTTTATTATTTTAAATTGTATTTTTAGTCGGTCCAAAAATCGATCTCCCACTTCCGAGTCGATCGCTGATTTCCATGACTAAAGTGCCTAACAAAAATGTAACTTCCAATTTCCTTGTGGGTGAATTTAGGACTTGGAAAAAAAATCTTTTTATTTTTTAGTCATTTAAATTATTTTATAATTTATTTGTTTTAAGATGAACAATGGAAAACGCTTGAGATGAATATAATTGTTTGTTATTATGATGTGTGAATTTTAGGGTGAGAATGAGGGTGTTTAGGTAAATTAAACGCGGGTGGGAGGCAAAGGCAGGTGGCCATGTGCCGGGATCCATGTGCCAACTGGCTCATTGAGATTTGAAGGGGCCCGAGTCCCTCCGTCTTCCGCCAGCTAAGCACTTCACGGCTCCACTCGCGGTGATTTGGATGGATAATTCCTTCACCGCCGATCGGACCGCAGCCCATGGGCCCTGATGGAGAGATTCGGTCGCTCCTTGTGGATTGTGCGTGGCATTGGTAGGCACATTGACCCAACTAAAAGATACAATGAAAATCTAAAGGATAATATGAAAATAAAAACTAAGATGATTTAGTTTTGTAGTGCTGTGAAAGTAAAGACAGCCCATCAGGAATTCATACGGATAATACTGCGTGAATATTTATTATAATAGGGAATGAAGGTAATTTTAATCGATAAAAAATATTTTATTAGGTGTTGACTTTTCTATACAAAGAGCTTTGATAAAATGTCTCTTATGAGTTTTTTTTTCTTTTTCAAAATGTATAAGACCGCCACTAAAATGACAGCTTCGTGATAATTTTTTTAAAAAATTTAGGAGGAAGATATAACTCGTGTTGTTATCAACTATTAATCTATTACAAAAGTTATAAAAAGGTTGAACCGCTATCTTACCGGCTCTTTGGTCCCAGTCTCACAAATATTCAAAGAGGATAAATTATGATTTTTATTGGTGGGGTAAGGCACCTGGGGCCGAGAGGATTTAAGCCAGCAGACTAGGTTTTTATCCGGTGTGTGACTTGCGACTCTCGAACCTGATACCTCCGTTGTAAGTAGTCAGACGCCTTACCAACCGAGTCAGCCCGTGGAGGCCATGTTGTTATTAACTATGATCAAACAAGCAGATGCCCAGTCCGTGGAAAAATATTGTAATGATTAAGTCCTCTAATAGATAATAGATAGATGAACCAGATAGCAGATAAATTGAACCTGAGGTGATCGCTCCGACCCCACGAAAGTTTCCCATAAATTTTTATCAAATTTGAACTGGTAACTAATCCCAACATAGAAGCATTGAAAAAACTCATATAAGCAAAAAATCTTAAATATCCTCGATCATGGGACAAAAAATTTCTGTAAAATGCGCCGTAACTGAGGATCGAACCGTAGATGTCTGGGTTAAAACTAATTATCCTACCGCTACACCATAGCCCGGGGGCAAATTTTATTATAATAGAGGATGATCATTGGATGTGTCTCAATCTATTCTTATGTCAAATTTTCACAGAGATTAGACTGATAATCTCCCAATGAGTTGGTAAAAAAAACAGAAGAGATGCCCAGATGGCGATGGATGCACATACTGCTTACCTGATTCAATTCCAAAGTACTAATTGGGCAGTGAAATGCGACTTAATTGGGCAATGTTCCAAATTAAGGTAGCACTCGCCTTGTTCTCCCTCGCCACGTAGAGGACGAGGGCAGTAGAAATCTTCGTTGAAACTAACACCGAAAACAACGAAATCTTCGTTGGAGATGACGATGACGTCCCCTTCGTCGAGCACCTGCGAGCCGAGGATGGAAGTCAGAGCAATGGCGTGGTGGTCATCCACGCTCAGCCGGCGTTCCCGCGCCAGCGTAATGGACGGGAAATTCCTGGTTGCGCACGAAAGGATGACCGGGACGACTCCTGCAGCTGACGCGCATCTGCGCCAGGCCCACGCAGCGCATGGCGAACCGGAATGGTCTGACATTCCCAAATGCACTTCTTTTGTATTTCTCCACCGATGGAAAACCCAGTGACCAAACAAAATAGAAAACCATACCAACTTGCGTCTTACTCGAGCAAAATCAAACTCCAATGAAGAAAAAAAATATCAACTTTTTTTATTGATTACTCATTTGTTAGATTAGTTAACTGACTCGATTATTATCAGAGCAGTGCATGTGAGCTTGCATGGGTGGCCGTGAAGGGGCACGTGAAGCCGAGCTCGATGCGCAACAATGGAGGCACTGAAGATGGTGACGATGACGATGGTGGTTGACGAATTTGCAGTGTGTCTGCTAGCGTTTAGGGAGATGATTCCCATTCCAATGGTGTCAAATGCAAGCCAGTCCATTCTTCTCTGCTGCCTGATTTTGTTTCCTACTATATGCCATATTCTTCCTGTCGAGAAAAACTATGACCTGCTAGCTTTCAAAAGCTGAATCCTGTGCAGAGGAGCGATCTGCAACTGACGGTGTAGCAGATATCAAGCCAACGAATGGATAAGCCTCGGTTCGATCGATTTGACAGAATCCCTCCATACATCCACGAAATGATGAAACCATGTGAGAGTTGTCGTCACAGAATAATGATTGGTGGTGCAATCTCTGATGATGTGAGATTAAAGACGAGTTTGGATTTCACAAGTTTGGTTCACATAGGAAATGCAGCCTTGTGCATGCATGCAGCCTTGTTCATGCATCAGCTAATTTTGACTTCACGAATACCAAAAACTAACTAATTTCATAAACATTGTTTTCAAATTAAAAAGAAATAGTTAACAAGGAATCAAGCTCAATCACAAATTATGCACAGATATTGGTGAACAAAAAACAAGAGCTCAAGAAAAAGCACAAATATGAATTAAAGAACGACCTCAGTAGCTAGCCTAACACATTCCAATGTGAGATTAAATCATGGTGTACTGGTAAGGACAGGCCTCTGTGGACTGTCTTCAGACAAGCCATCGAGCCCTTGGCTTTTGTTCAATCTCGCTAGTTTTAATATGACAGAATTAACAAGGACAAAAAATACATAAATGTCTTCTTTTAGCATGTATTTCTTAGAGTAGGATTGTTAGCTCCATATGCAAAAGTTGTTGCTCCATTCTTAAACCTTGATTCAAGGTTCAATGTTCTTGATGAAGTAGACGCAGCTGAAAGAAACACCATTTATGTTCTTTAAGTAAAATAGCTTTTTTAAGCCAATAGTTTTAGATTTTGAATAGAACTAAAAGACGTTGTGCGTAAGCTGTAGTTGATCATTTTAAGAAATAGATCTTGTTGCGAACTTCAAAAGGTTTCGGATCAATGCTTTCACCGGCTCTGCTAATGTTTATATAATCATCAAATAGTGCATGTCTTTATGTGCTTTTCTTTTTGATGCTGCGTAGAGAAATGAAATCATGTTTGCTTTACGATTAACAAGGTTTTTTTAATCTCGGACGATCGATCCAACCTCACGAAAGTTTTTCACCGGCCCTCAGGCTAAATCGGGAAGCAATCGCGGTGGACGGTCTAGAAGCCCAGCGTCCCAGGTCGCGCCCCATTTGGAGAAAAAATTCCTGTAAATACGCAGTAGCTGAGGATCAAACCGTGAATGTCTGAAATAGCGATTAGTCGCCCTACTACTGTACCATAACCTCGAAGGCATGATGGATGGCAAATAATGTAGATATATAATTTTATGTTGCTTGTGTACAATTTCTAAATGTATAAAATTTAAGGAAAATGATATGTTTAATAAAAAATCTTAAGGAAATGCTTAGTGAATGACGTGACATTTTGCATGTAGCGATCCTCGACAGGTTCACCGTACCCCCAGGGTATAGTTTGATTCGGGACGATGGTCAAAGGTCGCCGATAATGTCCGAGCGATAATCGGACATGTACATATAAAGATCACGTCATTCATTGAGCATTTAATTGAGTTTTTCCAGTTAGTGTATCATACCTCAAAATTTAAATCGTTATTTCTTAATTGAATGTTAAATACCAGTACAATTTAGTCATTAAATAAAATAATAAGCTCTATCAAAATTATATAATAGATATTGATGTGGTGGAATCATCTGGTTGTCCCCATGTGTCCCTTTGGCTAAAAGTCATGCTGAGATGAGATAAAGAGTTTGATCGAATCTATTTGGCGCACTGATCTCAAAGAATAGAATTTACACAAAGACGTCTTTATGGGATGGATTGAGAGTTAATATATGGATATTACCACTAAGAGGTCCGGGAGTTAAATCCTGACTAAGCCAATATGTCCACCCTTCCCACGCGCTAGCCACAACATCCGGGCTAGTAGTCCCCGTGATTTACCTCCTCCGTGTTGGCCTTGGGACGAATTAGCGGGGGCGCTGGGGGCGAGCGAATTACCTTTTGCTAGCAAGAATTTACATAAAGACAAGACAATTATTAAGACTTGACTTCAGTCGCCAGCATCATTCCTATTTTGGCTTCGAGACTAGGCCTCCTCTCTGCCTCAGCATCAGATTTTGATATCATTTATGTCTCAGTCTCAAATTTTGACATCCTCCATACCTTGGCCTCGAATTCCAATATCATCTAGGTCTCAGCCTTGGTCATCAGCATCACCTCTGTCTCAGCTTTAGTATCAGATCCTGACATCATCTATGCCTCAGTTTCATTTCCCGACATTCTCCATGTCTTGGCCTTAAATCCTAACATCATCCAGACCTCAGTCTCAATCGTCAACATCGTCTCAGTCTCAGTCTCAGTCGTCGACATCATACATGTCTCATTTTATCGACTTCAGTCACCGACATCCCCACGTCTCAATCTCAAAACCCGACATCATCCCTCGCCCTCAGTCACTGACATCCACTACGTCTCAATATCAAATTTGTTAAATACTGATAGTTTGAGGGCTAAAAAGGTTTTAAAAAACAAAAACTAAGGGTCTTATTTGGATTAACCAAACTAGAGGGGTCTTTTTACAAAAAGCCAAAACTATTAATGACGCCCTAAATTCCTCCCTAAATTTATTTCTCTTCCATTTTCCTTCCGGACGTCGAACCCACCCCGTGCGCGGGTTCGCGCATCGCCCACCACCCTTGGCTTCCCCCTCTCCTCCTCCTCCTCCTCCTTCTTTTCGCGCGCACGAACGAGACACCGAGGGCAACCTTTCCCTCTGCGACACTGCAACCCTTCTCGATCGCCTTTTCTCGGTCGAAACCCATCGCCGGCTTTTCTCATCTCTGGATCGCCTTGAGCGCAAAGAGGCAGAGCCCTTCTAGCGATCGACCGGCGCAAGCAACTCCTCTTCAATCGATTGGAGCTCCGCGCCTTCCACGAATTTAATCTCCCGTCTCCACCTCCGACCATGAGAAGGATGAAGACCTTTTGATCTTCAATAAGTTGGAATTGTTGGCTGGTTTCTTGAGGCTGTGATCTTCGAATCGAAGAGGTTGTTCGTGTCGACCATGATCGAAGTAAGCTTTCTTTTGGTGGATTAGCTGTATAGAATGAAATTGGTTCGGGTTCTATTTGTTTAGGAGTTGTTAGGTCTGTACAAAGGTTTATGATGGATTGATAGATGAATAATTACTCAGATTTTGGTTGTGAGTTTCTTTTTCCTTCTCCATCATGAGCCCTATTTGTTGATTTTGTTTGTGTTAAAAATCCTCGTTGTGGAAAGCTGTGTGGTAGCATGTAATAGCATTTGAAAATTTTACTCAGTTAGAGTTTGTGGTTGGGAGTCTTACCGTGAGCAAGAATGGTGTTGACATGGAGTTTTGAGTTGTTGTAGCATTGAGGCTGTGAGTTGAAATTTGAGAATGTTTTGGTAATAGCAAGTTTGTTGGATACTTGGAGGTTGATGTGGTGCGTATTGGTTGATGGTTTTCCTTGGATACTCAATTAGTTAACCTTGTTTTCCCTTGATGCTGTGGGACTCATGGGTTGTAAATTGTAAGTTCTTGCCAAGAGTCTTCATGCTTGTTTTAGAGATAATTAAATAGGTATTATAGTTAGGATTTATGCTAACATATTTAGTATTTTGTTTAGCTAATGTATTTAATTGTATAAATAGCTTAACTCTATCTTGATATAGGACCTTGACCATTTGTGAGTGTTCAATCGCGGGGGTTCTTTCAGGCACGTTCTACAAATAAGGCTAGTACTTCTCCTTTTGTATTCTATAGATTATTTATCTTAAATGCATGATTGTTTATGTCTGAGTAGGACTGCATGACCTTGTCCTTTGTTGTTTTTAACATCGACCGTTGATACTTTTTTTGCTTGACCTTCGAGTTAAATCATATTTTTATGTTCGTATAGTCTCCCGTTGATTTTCTATTCTGTAAAGTATTGCTTGTATGGAGTATATAGAAAACTATCATTAAACACAATTAGGGTTGGTTGGCATTAGAGATACCCTACCTAGTAGTTTAGTTACATGTCTGCTGATTTTTTGGTACTTATTGGTTGTATCGTTGCATCGTTGTTGCTTGGTTGATTGTGCATTTAGTATCATGTACCATATCTGTACAGTTGCATGCTGACAAGTATTGGCTTTCATTTAGTTAAGTCATCGTAAGTCATTTAGTTGTTTTACCCACTCAATCACTCATTGTGGTAGTTGCTAGAGTGCGAGCAACTATCCTGTTATGTCACACTCGACTACTCATGTGCAATAGATGTTGGAGTTGTAGGCAAGCAGTTGACACCCTCACCATTATTTTCGAGGGATACTAGAGTTGTTGGTGGCTCTCCCTTTTTCTCGGGGTTTTTGGAGTAGTTGGCTCCCCAACATCCTGTCCACTCAACCATATATACTAATGGTATTCGTTGGAGTCCGTACATTTGTCATAGTCCTACCCACTCGGCTACAATGTGATGTGATGGCGGCTTGACTAGCGTCAGGGATGACACATGTCATTGTATCATATGCATTTATTGTATTATGTATTTTCTTATGTTTGTTGCACTTATATGAGTTATGATTGTTGCATTTGATTGACATACATGTATGTTTTGATATTATGGTATCGCTCTGTTTCATACATGCCTAGTTACTATACGGTTTCCTAGAGATTGTACACTGTTATTTCTTTTGCTTGTTATACTTTTTGTTATGACATGCGTTTATCTACTCATATACCCACAGAGTCCACCTGGACTCACCACCCCCACCATCTACTTTTGTTTCAGGTAGCAAATAGATGTATTACCTGGAGTCAGAGAGGATCTAGTTGTCAGTCCACAGTGTTGAGTCGGTTTGAGTTTGTTTCAGTGTCTCGTTTATTTCCGTGTTTATTTCCTCGACTGGTATTTACTTTATTTATCTGGTATTGTCTTAGCAGATTTATGTTGATACTGTATTGGGCTGGTATGTTTGTTTTTGAACATACATTGGAGTTTTCTTTTGGATATGGACTTCCTGCTATATTATATTCTTACGATAATAACGGTCTGCGATGTTTATGTTTATCTTATGTTTATCATTTTTATCGATTTTAACTGCGTGGTTGTGGAGTTTTTTTTATTTTATATTTAAGATAGCTGAGTCATCGTATGTGTGAGAGTTATGTATATTTGTCCAACTTATCTGTCGTACAAGGGAGATGCTGTCCGATTTTCAAGCAAGAATGAGCCTCTGGGGTATGACAATTTTGGTATCAGAGCCAGTTTTGCGATGTAATTTGGCGTCTGTGGGTTTACGGAATTGTTTTACAATGTCTATCTGTATTTTATATTTTTATATTTTTGTGGAGTCATTTTCTTGACTTAATTGTGTTTTGAGACTTTACAGCGACGAGATCTCTCCCGACAAACAAGAAGTAAGTTGGTTTTAAATTTTGATAAAATTATATCTAAGTAATGTGTGTTGATTTTGTTAACAAGTATGTCTCGTCGTATTGAGTTATCTCCACCCCATGCATGTGGTCGTGGACGACAATCACGAGGGAAGCCAGTGGAGTCAGAGAGTGACTTGAGTCAGGAGGATGAGAGGCCCACCAAGGTAGAGCCGACTGGTCGGGGACCAGCTCACCAGGACCTTTTGGGTGAGCTAAGACCTCCACCACTGAGAGTACCCCCATCGTATCCAACAGCAGTTCCAGTAGTACTACCAGTGGCAGGTCCATCAGTGCCACCAGTGGCAGGTCCATCAGTGCCACCAGTGGTACCCCCTGCCCAAGCGGGCTAGATTCTGGATAGAGCTCGGATTCTGTTATTGGCAACGTCTGTGAAGGGTCGGTACGCACTGTTCCATAGAAAACCAGATCCATAAGCTGCTCGTGCCTTGTTGGAGACATTGGAGGGCACCTTCAGCTATATGTAGAGCTGTCAATTTGGGTTAGGCTCGTCGGATTGGCCCGCCCTGCCAATCAATTTAAGCGGGTTGGGTTAAAATTTAAGCAACCCAAGCCCGCCGCGGGCCAACCCGCCTAGGCCCGCGACCCGCACGGGTCGGCCCGCGACGGGCTTGGGATGACCCGCGGGTTGAGAATCATATGTTAGTTAAGTTTTATGACAATTTATTATTTTTCTTTGTTATTATTTTGAAATAAAAAAAATATTTTTCATCACATGTGTACTCGTTTGTATCCATTTATATTTAAAAAATATATTTCTTAATATATTTGATTGATGAAATCTAAATATATGATTTTTTTAAATTTTTTTAAATTTTTTAAAAATATTTTGATGGGCCCGCGGGTTGGCCCGCCTAACCCACGACCCGCCTTGGATTGGGTTGGGGATTTTCCAACCCGCCTAGATGACGGGTCGACCCGCCCCGCCAAATGTCCAGCCCACTATGGGCCTGTTGAGACAATCGACCCTTAAATGATTGGAAGATCATGGTTTTGATGTGTGAGCGAATAAGTTTAAAGTTAGAGTGTTATGTTGTATTTGATTTGTGTGATTGAGTTTGCAGGACTTGGAGAATCACACTTGGTGGACCTGTCCGAGGGGCGAGAGCCGAGGGAGGAGAGCTCCAAGGGCAAGCCGGGAAGTGGACTTCAAAGGGCGCACGTGAAGGGTGGCATGGAGGCAAGCCAAGGGAAGGCTTGCGTGCGCATCCGAGGGACGATAGCCAAAGGAAGAGGACTTTAAGGGGCGAGCCAAGGGAGCAGACCTGAAGGCATACGCGAAGGAGAAAGTTCGGAGTGGCTGGAGCTGAGTTGGGAGGCAGGGCAGTCGACTGGCCCAGAGATAGTCGACTGCCAAAACCCACAGAAAGTTCGCAGCTTCGGACCAGTCGACTGGTATACCCCAAAACTAGCCGTTGGCCGGCATTTAATGCCGGGTCTGGACAGACTGCGAATCTGTCCTTGTCACCTATAAAAGGAGCTCCTCGTTACACGTGCATGTACGGTTCCGTACAGTAACGAAGTGCTGCCAAATTGTAGAGTGACTTTTGCTTCCTCCATCATATTTCTGCATCTGTAAAGAGGAAAATTCTGCTGTAAAGGTTTCTCCACCACAAGGAGACTTTTCGATAGTAAAAAGTGGTGCTCGCAGCGTGGATCCTTGGACTAGTCACCCATCTGGGTGGATACCAAGTAAAAGATTTCTTGTTTGCATTGTTTATTCCTTTTACATATTATTTCCGCTGCGCTAACAACTTTGTAGAGATCAAAATGATCCGCGAAAGTGCATTCACCCCCCCTCTGCACGCCTAAATCGATCCTTTAGGGCCGACCCGCCCCGCCACGGGTTGGCCCGTTTGACAACTCTAGCTATATGACTCTCACAGGCATTGAGAAAGTGGAGTTGGCTACTTATCACCTTCGAGATCAGATCGTCACTTGGTGGAACATGCAGAAGACTATTATTGGTGGACAACCAATTACTTGGGTTTCTTTTCGTGAAGCTTTTGAGAGAAAATATTGTCCTGCTGCGTTTCGTACGACCCAAGGCAGGAGTTTTTTAGTCTTCACCAGGGAGATCGCTTAGTTTTGGAGTATGAGGCAGAATTCAATCGCCTGGCGGAGTTTTATCTTCAGTTGGTGGCTAACGAAGATGAGCGGACGTCACAGTTCACGTAGGGCCTCGCTGGATATATTCAGTTACATATGTCTGGGTGGGCTCCGACTTCTTATCGAGAGGCTTCGGACCGGGCTCTATACATAGAGATGACCCAGTATCGGTTGTTTGGTGATAAGAAGAAAGGAAAGCTGTCAACTCAGGATTCAGCAATGACTCAGAAACAGTAGGTCATCGGATAGAAGCATAGTAGAAGGAGTCAAAGTACGCAGGAGATTTTTGGGCCTCAGTCTCAACCCCAAAAGTCTGGACGATTTTCAGCAGGATCGTCCCAGGGTTCACAATATACCCGAAAGTCTGCTACTAGTGGAGCTCATTATTTTCAATATGGATCTGGGGACCACAGCAGACCAAATTGTCCTCTAGACCACCCTATCTGCTATTTTTGTAAGCTTCCGGGTCATGAGAGTCGAGGTTGTCCCTTGAAGGCTCATCATAAATCTGTTGCAATTACTCCCCAGGGAGGTCGGTCAGACAACAGAGGCCACAGAGAGGCGACCGCTAGACTCAAATGTCGTCCCGACAGCAACAGACAGGATGTCAGCATGCAGTTCCTCCACCAGTTCAGATTTATTGTATGTCTGGGCATGAGTACCCCTCACCAGCGGCATCTCAGTATTCTGTGACGGGGTCGTACTATTAGCAACCATACCCAGCGTACCAACTTGTAGTTTATCAGCCTTAGAAGTTGGTTGGAGCTTTAGGTTATCAGCCTTAACAGTCGATTGGCCTTCTATATATCAGCCACAGAGACTGTCGGACCTTCAGCATCTCAACCGCAGCAGATTTTGGCGTTGCCACCTCCAGTTCCAGAGCAGGATGAGTTTATGCAGTCATCAGAGAGGAGGCACAACGGGTCGATGGATCGATCTTCCGTGGTATGATTTCAGTTTATGCATTTTCTGCAGAATTGCTTGTTGATACCGGTAGTTCCAGTTCTTTCATATCACAGTTATTTATGGGAAAAATTAGTAGGTTGCCTACCCTTAGATCACGACGTCTGTCAGTGTCTCTTCCATCCAGTGAGGTATTGGATATCACACAGGAGGTCAAGGGATGTCCATTGAATTTTGTGATTATACACTCATCGTGGATTTATCGGTTCTCGAGATGGTAGAGTTTGATATTATTCTGGGCATGGACTCGTTGGCAGCTTATCATGCCATAGTCGATTACCAAGCGAGGGTAGTCACGTTTCAGCCTCTGAACCAACCCTCACGGGAATTCATTGTCACCAGAGATGATGGGATTTCGATTATCTCTGTGCTTCAAGCCCAGAAGCTTATGTCGCACAGATGTCAGGGTTTTCTATTGTCACTGATCAACACGGATGACAATAGTAGCCCTCAGCTCTCGGATGTTCCAGTGGTCCAAGAATTTCTGAATGTATTTCCAGAAGAGCTTCTTGGTTTGCCTCCCAGAAGGCAAGTCGAGTTCATGATTGAGTTGATTCCGGGGACAGCACCGGCATCAAAGGTTTCGTATCGTATGACGCCTAAGGAGTTGGACGAGCTAAAGGTCCAACTTCAGGAGTTGCTTGACAGGGGATTTATCCGTCCTAGCATATCTCCATGGGGTTCTCCAGTTCTGTTCGTAAAGAAGAAGAATGGTTCTATGAGGTTATGCATCGATTACAGACAGTTGAATGCAGTAACCATCATGAACAAATATCCCTTGCCTCGTATCGAAGACTTGTTTGATTAGCTGAAGGATACATCAATGTATTCCAAGATAGATCTGAGGTTAGGATATCACCAACTGAGGATCAAAGATTCAGATATCCAGAAGATAGCGTTCCACACCCGGTACGGACATTACGAGTTTTTTGTAATGTCATTTGGGCTTACCAATGCTCCTGCAGTATTCATGGATTTGATGAATCAGGTCTTTATGGAGTATTTGGATCAGTTTGTTATTGTTTTCATCAACGACATCCTGATTTACTCCCGTTCTGAGAAGGAACATGCGTGTCATCTTCGCATCATCTTGGGGACGCTCCGACGGGAGCAGTTGTATGCGAAATTTAGCAAATGTGCTTTCTAGTTGTCTTCAGTGGGTTTTCTCAGACACGTTGTTTCCAGTAGAGGTATCTCCGTAGATCCCCAGAAGATCGAGACTGTTACTAGTTGGGAGCAGCCGAAGTCAGTTCAGGAGGTGCGCAGTTTTCTCAGATTGACTGGTTATTATCGATGATTCGTTGAGGGATTTTCCAACATTGCTACACCGTTGACACGTCTGACTAGAAAGGGCGTGAAATTTGTATGGACAAAGGCTTGTGAGACCAGTTTTCAAGAGCTGAAGCGGCGATTGGTGTCTGCGCCTGTTTTGGTGTTACCTTCAGGAGAGGATGGTTTCATACTCTACACTGACGCATCACATCAAGGTTTGGCCGCAGTTTTGATACAGCATGGATGAATAGTCTCTTATGTTTCTTGTCAATTGAAGGAGCATGAGAAAACCTATCCAGTCCATGACTTAGAGCTTACAGCCATTAATTTTGCCTTGAAAATATGGAGACGTCATTTGTACGGCGTCATGTTTGAGATTTTTACAGATCACAAGAGCCTCAAGTAACTATTCACTCAGAAGGAGTTGAATCTTCGTCAGAGAAAATGGATGGAATTCTTGAAGGATTATGACTATACCGTTAGCTATCATCAAGGGAAAGCTAATATGGTTGCAGATGTACTGAGCAGAAAATCTCGGAGTGTTCTGGCTTGCTACTAGGTTATAGTCATAGACTTAGTTCAGAGCTTCTCAGAGTTGGGACTGGAGGAGCAGGGTCAGACAGAAAAAGGGTTACTGGTGACTATGGTTGCTCAGTCTTCGATCAGGACGAGGATCCAAGAGGCTCAGGTGAGTGATCAACATCTGCAGTTCCTAGGCAGCCTGATAGCCTCAAAGCAGTAGACTGACCTTACACGAGATGACTAGGGTATTCTATATTTTTGAGGGAGGTTGTGCGGCCCAAGTCACATCTGATCTTGGAGGAGTTGCTTCAGGAGGCTCATCGATCTTAGTTTGCAATACATCCTTGTGGAACCCGTATGTACCGAGATTTGAGACGTTCCTACTGGTGGAACGGTATGAAGAAAGACATCGCGAATTTTGTAGCTAGATGTCTAGTATGCCAGTAGGTGAAGCCCGAGCATCAGAGACCTGTTGGATTACTCCAGAAGATCTCTATTCCTGAGTCGAAATGGGAGCACATCACTATAGATTTTGTCGTGGGATTACCGAGGACTCGAAGAAGACACGACGCGATTTGGGTGATCGTTGATCAATTAACCAAATCTACTCATTTCTTGGGGATTCAGAGGACGGATTCACTGGACAAGCTGGCAGAGTTGTGTTGCCGCGAGATTATCAGATTGCACGACATTCCTCTCAGCATTATATCAGACAAAGATCCGCGTTTCACTTCGCAATTTTGGCAAAGTTTATTGCAGCCCATGGATACCGAGCTTCGATTCAGTACAGCCTTTCATCTGCAAATGGACAGACAGTCAGAACATACCATTCAGACTCTAGAGGATTTACTGAGATCCTATGTTATGGATTTTGGAGGCAACTGGGAGGATCACCTGCACTTGGTTGAGTTTGCCTAAAATAATAGCTATCATTCGGCTATCCAGATGACACCATTTGAGGTGTTGTATGGTAGGGCTTGCAGGACACTCATCCTCTAGGAGAAGGTTGGGGAATCTCAGTTGTTAGGGCCTCAGAGTATTCAGCGTGATGCAGAGCTAGTCCGTACTATCAGACGCAGGCTGTCAAAGGCTCAGGATCGCCAAAATAGTTATGCAGATCAGAAACGTAGGCCCTTGGATTTCTCCATGAACGATCACGTATTCTTAAGAGTATATCACCCACGAAAGGGGTGAAAAGGTTTAATTTGCGAGGTAAGCTAGCTCCACATTAAATTAGACCTTTCCAGATTTTGGAGCGGATAGGAGTAGTAGCTTACCGTCTGGCATTACCACCATCTCTAGCTGGAGTTCACAATGTGTTTCATATTTCTATGCTGAGGAAATATGTACTAGATCCTACACATATGTTATCGGAGATGTCAGTCACACTTCAGCCAGCCGCAACCTACGAGGAGGTACCTATTGTTGGGTATGGCTTGGCGGGTTTCCCTAGCGAAGACTTGGTCATCCTTGAGAGATCTCTCGATGTCTACCGATTAAAAATTAATCCGAATGGAGACCCGTCTCCCAACGACCATCTCGTCATCGTATCGTTCAGTACAAATTACAACTTGGCCAATCACAAAGATCGTGTCTTGTAATTCTCCTAACCGAACGACCGCGGAAGAGACGACGAGTGGATCACCGGTTCTTGTGTCTATGGTCGGGGTCCAATTAATTAATTATTAGCTATGATACAAAATCAAAATAATTAACTAATTCACATGAAATGACGAAGCTAATCAATAAGGCACAAAATAACAATAGGAGCTAAAGGAAAGAATTATACCTTCCCTTTTATCTCGTAGCCTTCTACCTTATACCCCTCCCTTCTCGGACGTCGTGTGGGCGACGAGCTATCGAGAACCGAGATCACCAAGGCGTTCCAACCGAGCTCTTCTTCTTGTATTGGCCGAAACAAGAAACCCTAGAGGTTAGGGTTTTCCTTGCGCCGGCTTCTTCCTTACTCTTCCCTTGCGCTGCCGGCCACCGGAGCCACTCAAGCTCCCCTGACCAGCTGCAGACCTTCAGAGGAAGGAGAAGAAGATGGTCCTTCTTCCTCACCCAACCGGCCGAAACCACCCTTCTTCCTCTACCTTGCGGCGCCGCCGCAACCTCCACTTGCGCCGCCTCCCGTCGGCCACCGGTCCCTTCTCGCTCGCAGCCGACCACGACGGAAGGAAGAGAAGAACCCTCCCTTATCCCTGTTGATCCCAGCCTAGTGTTGGTGGAGAAGAGAGGAAGAAAAGAGAAGGAGAAAGTCTCCTTCACTTGCGCCGGCCGAACCCTAGAGGGGAAGAGGAGAGAGAGAGAAGAGAGGAGAGAGGCCTAGGGTGTCACAGGTCAGGAAGTCTTCCACCACCAATGAACCCAAGGACCCATCGGCTATCAACCTCTGAATCCTACTAAGGTTAATATGACCAAGCCTAAGGTACCAAAGATACGCCTAATTCATCTTAGAAGACTCCTTTCTCTTATTTAGGTTAGATGATGAGCTACTCACCTCTGTTTGCATCGTGGGAGTTTTTGGTGCTAGAGTGTACAGATTGCCTACTATCGTACCTGAACAGATAATCTCTCTATTTCTTTTTATAACAACTCTGTTATTAAAAGCAACAGAATATCCATCCTTTATTAACTTAGAAATTGAAATTAAATTCTTTCTAAATGAGGGTATAGATAAGCAATCTCTCAGAACCAACACTTTATTCCTCTCAAAAGACAAATAAAAAACTCTCACTGCAACTACTGCCACCTCCGTAGCATTACCCATGTAGACCACGATTTTCCCATCAGCTAGCCGTCGGGTTTCCTGGAACCTTTGCATAGTATTACAGACATGATCAGTGACCCTCGTATCTACGCACCAGGTACTGGTAGATAGCACCGCTAAACATGTTTCAACGACAAAGCATGAGCAAATACCTTTGTTTTAACGACGGGGACAGTCCGCCTTCCAGTGTCCAGTTTGTTTACACGTGAAGTACTTGCCTTTCGGCTTCTTCACGCCAGTCCAAGGTCCTTACGATGCCGCCGCTGCTGCCTTCTTGAACCCACCTTGTTTCTTCTTCTTCCTGCCTTTTATCACAGAAGTAGAAATCTTTTGAGTAACCAAGGCCTGCGAGCTCTGACGAAAGAGGTCCTCTGCCGCCTGGAGTTCTCCTAGCAGATCCCCCAATGTATACTCATGCTTGTTCATGTTATAGTTGAGCCGAAACTGCTCAAAACTCCTAGGAAGATACTGAAGTATAATATCGACCTGAGTTTCCCCATCGATTTGTGCTCCGGGTACCTCAATCTCATTGAGGTGAGCCATCATTTTCATGACATGATCCCTAACGGGTGTCCCTTCGACCATAGTAGTCGTCATCAAGTTCTTCATCGCAACCTGCCTAGCGGCCCGACCCTGGTGCTTGAGGAGCTCCTTGAGGTTTAGCATTAATGCATAAGCAGTGGGCATGGCCTGATGCTGATGTTGCAATACATTCGACATAGATGCCAGAATGTAACATCGCGCCATCTCATCTGCCTTGACCCACTTCTTAAAGCACTCCCTCTGCTCTTCACTAGAGTTCTCGCTGGCCTTTCAGGACAGTCCTCAAAGAGCACATATTTGTACTCTTCAGCAGTAAGGACAATGTCTAGGTTTCTTTTCCAGTCAATATAGTTGAGTCCAGTAAGTTTGTTCTCCTTAAGTATGGTCAATAGTGGGTTAAAGGTCATTTTGAAAATCCTAAGAATCACAACACACACTACTTTAGAATTCGAAAACAAATTGATCCCTCAAAATAATAAATTTTCGAAATCAACCAACATCTCAAACACTGAGAATTCGCATGCCACGTTAGTGTGGACGTATACGAACTCTTCATTCGTTGGAGAAGGTTTTACCCATCAATCTTACTATCTTGTCAACCTAACTTTTTGACAAGTAAGATTAATAGTTGGTTCACTTCGGCCCTACAAATTATTAGCAGTGACTCCGTTGGGGAGGATACTAATATTTGTATCTAAATGTTTACCATTACACGACACTAAAAGAATTATTTATGGTTATGTGTCTTCCGTTGGGAAGTGCACACGCTCTTCAATAATTCCCTATAATCTTTTCTAACCTTGTGATCCACAAAACAAGCCTATCCGTTATGGAGGAAGACACTCAGAGCCAACGCGCGGGCTTGTTCGCATCACATGTCAGATTGTATGGAGGCCACGGGACCCTTAGGGTCCCTCTCCCACTTAGTAATTTAGTTTGAGGAATTTTAACAAACACACACACACGACATGCACATAACCAACATAATGAAAAATAGAAAATCCTAGATTTTCCAACTTCTCATGGCCTTGGTCATCAATGCGTCTCCAGTCGTGTCGTCACTTCGTCCGCTCCTCCTTTCCTTATGCGCAAGCCACCTTAAGGGATCTCCGAGCCGAAATGACTAGCTAATTATTTACATCATCGATCTTATACTCCACGAAGGAGTGTACATGAAAACTAGATCGAAAGTAAAATAATGAGCTCGGCTAAACATGTGTTGTATTTAATTACAAAAATTAAATACTACCTAGCCTCGTCAACCCCGAGGATTAATTAATTTACAAAAATTTCACAACCATTCACACAATAATTATTTGGCCATGATAAGTTGGAATCTCGTGCCTGCAACACAAAGTTAGCCTACGCACATCCACATATCATCCAACAAAATAAAATATATGAAAAATGTAAAAAATTAACCAATCATAAACACACAAAACCGGAATCCTCAGCTCTGATACCAATTGTTTGGTATGGCTTGTCGGGTTTCCCTAGCGAAGACTTGGTCGTCCTTGAGAGACCTCTCCATGTCTACGGACTAAAAATTAATCTGAATGGAGACCCGTCTCCCAACGACTATCTCGTCATCGTATCGTTCAGTACGAATTACAACTTGGCCAATCACAAAGATCATGCCTTGTTCTCCTAACTGAACGACCGCGGAAGAGACTGTAGGACCGGTGTCGTCGATAGAGGAGGGTGAATATCGACTTTAACTTTTCGTGGAAACTTTCGATCGAATGTTAGTTCTAGACAGAGCGTTAGTGCAGCGGAAAATAGAACGAAAATAATGACAACACAAAATGCACACGGGATTTATTTGGTTCCCAACACCCCAGGGTCAGTACATCCAAGGCCTAAGCACGGGAACGCCCATCCACTATTGGTCTCCTTTCCGGACTTTCCGGAGGTGGAGAAGCCAGCCTTACAGTGCACAATTACAATCACAAAGATAGATTAAAATTGATTGTGGAAAATGAATTCAAACCAAAAGAGTAGAAGACTCGGCCGATCTGGATCTCCGAAGTGCCGCGCACTTCCTCCCGGAGCCTCCTTGGTCGCAGAGCTTCGTCGTTAGAATGTTTCTTCTGTTTGGAGTGCTCAGAATGATTTTGGAAGTTGTGTTTCGAGCTAAGGGGTCGAAGCCCCTTTTATAGGCTTCATTAGGGTGCTTGTGATCACTGGGGCGCCTCAAAGGGCTTGGTCAAAGTTTATCTCCGCGCCGAACTCGTCGCAGCAGATAACACCCTTGACCAGGGCGCCCTGGACCTCCTAGGCTCCTCAATGAACCCAGTCAAAGCTTATCTCTGCTTCGAACTCGCAGCAGCAGATACAACTTTCAACCAGGGTGCCTGTATCATATGGGGCGCCTGAATGAAACCCTGTTTTGCCTCCTTTTATGGAGGCGCCCTGGATGATGGGGGCGCCTAGCTCCATCTAGGCGCCTCCTTCAATGGGGGTGCCTAGCAGCCAGCCTTCCAGCCGCTTTGTGCGTTGTTTGTCTGCTTTGTCTTCTATTCTAGATACCTGCTGTTGGTGTAAGTTGCATCAATGATGTTCTCCTCTAAGTGTTTTAATGTTTGACAATACACTTAAGTCAGTGATACATTAAACAGACAAAGGGGAGCAAAGGAGAAGTAACCTAAATTGAAGAAAAGTCCTAGTTAACCTAGGCATCGAAACCCTAAGACCTGGCGAAGGGCTGCTGGGCACCTAGCGAAGGGCTGCTAAGCATCGAAACCCTAAGACCCGGCGAAGGGTTGCTGGGCACCTAGTGAAGGGCTGCTAGGCATCAAAACCCAAAGACCCGGCGAAGGGCTGCTGGGCACCTAGCGAAGGGCTGCTAGGCATTGAAACCTTAAAAGACCTGGCGAAGGGCTGCTAGGCACCTGGCGAGGGACTGCTAGGCATTGAAGACCTAGCGAAGGGTTGCTAGGCACCTGGCGAGGGACTGCTAGGCATTGAAGACCTGGCGAAGGGCTGCTGGGCAAAAGTCCACCCGAAGGACTGGGTGGCAACCGTCTCCTGAAAGGAGTAGGTGAAAGGCGCGTTCTCGGGGGTGAGAACATGCATCGGTTCGACCTAGGGTTTCGTGCAAATCTGAAGTCCGAACCAAGTCCTTAAGCTTAATATTGTATGTATATGTGCTTTGTGTTTGTGTATCTTGCAGGTACCCCGAACCGGAGACAAAGCAGGCAAAAAGCTGGAAAATAGCTAATCCAGGCACCCCCACTGTTGGGGGCGCCCTGAGCAATGCATGTAACCCAGTAATTGGTTAAAAGGCATGATGGGGGCGCCCAGAATGGTCAGGGCGCCCAAGACAAAGAAGAGAAGTGTAGTTTCGGGTGATAAGCAGAATAGGCTCCTATGAGGGCGCCCGGAAGGTTCGGGGCGCCCAAGTTGAAAGCTGTATTTGCTATTTTGAGTTTGAAACACAGATAAGCCTTCATGAGGGCGCCCGGAAGGTCCGGGGCGCCCTAGTCAGAGATTTTATCAGCTGCGGCAAGGTCGGCGCAGGGATAAGGTTTGACCGAGTTTTTAGGGGCGCCCCCAGGAGCACTATATAAGGGGCTTCGACCCCTCTGCTTCAAACACAACTGCTGAAAGCAATTCTAAGCATTTTGACCGACGACAACGCTCTAAAGACGAGGCTCTACGACCGGGAGGCTCCAGGAGGAAGTGCGCGATACTTCGGAGGTCCAGATCGGCCGAGTTTCAGATTCTTGTTCGGTTTGCTTTTATTTGTTCCGTACATAATTTTCAATATTGTTGCTTGTAACTTTACACTCTAAGACGGGTTTTCTCCGCCTCCAGAAATTTCAGAAAGGATACCAATAGTGGACTCACGCCGAGTATAGACCTTGGACGTACTGACCCTGGGGGTTGGGAACTAAGTAAATAAATCCCGCTATGTCCTTAGTTCTTTTTCTATTTTACTTTTTCCGCTGCATTAACACTCTGAGTCCAGAACGAACTAAGGTCTTACGAAGTTTTCGAAGAGCTTTCAACGGTCGATATTCACCCCCCTCTATCGACGGCACCGGTCCTACACCTGTAAGATACACAAATACAAAGCAAATACACAATCTTAACCTTAAGGACTTGGTTCTGACTTCGGATTTCCACGAAACCCTAGGTCAAACCGACGCAAGTTCCCACCCTCGGGAACGTGCCTTTCACCTACTCCTCTCAGGAGACGGTTGCCACCCAGTACATTCGGGTGGACTTTTACTTAGCCTTCGATACTCTCGGATCTCGAGACGTCCGAACCTCGACCTATCTCTACTTATGTCCTTAGTCATCGCTCAGCTAAATTGCTCAATCCCTCGGACCAAGACTTCATGCCCAAACCCTAGGTCCAGGACTTCGGTGCCCAACCCTTCGCCAGGACTTCGTGCCCAATTCCTCGAACCAAGTCTTTGGTGCCCAACCCTCGGCCAGGACTTAGTGCCCAATTCCTCGAACCAGGTCTTCGGTGCCCAACCCTCGGCCAGGACTTGGTGCCTAGGTTAACTAGGACTTTCATCACTTTGGTCCAGTTTTCTTGACTACCCTTCCCTTGTTCAATGTAAGCATATTGTCAAACATTGAAACACTTAGAGGAGGACATCACTGATGCAACTTGCACCAATAATCTCCCCCTTTTTGATGTTTGACAATATCTTAAGTTAGATTGATTGAAAGGGCTAAACCTTGAAAAATAATAATCTAAGTTTTGAAAATACATTTTGATCTTTGGGAGAAAAATATTTCTAAGATAAGCTCACTCTCCCCTTTTTTTGAAAAAGAATTTTTGATTTTCATTGATCCTTGTAAAAAAATGAAAATTTTCTAACTTAAGCTTACTCTCCCCCTTTGTCATACATCAAAAAATCACCAAAAATATTTGCATCAATTATGAAAACATTTAGTTCTTTTTGAAAATACTTAGTATAACTTTTTGAAAGCATAGCATAAAACTAAGTACTTAAATTACACCTAAAAAGAATTTTACTTTGAAAAGTATTTTGTATTCGTAGGAAAGTATTTTGAAACTCAGAAAACTTCTTACTTAAAAAATATTGCTTTAGAAAAACTTTCATTTAGAAAAAAAAATTTCAAAACATTTACTCATAGAAAGATTTTCACTTTAATAGCTAGTGCACTTTGAAAAATATTGTAAAAGGTTTGTATTTTGAATGATATTTTGCACTTTTTGAGAAAATACTATGAGCTTTGAAAAGTGCAAGTGCTTTTTGAGAAATATAAGTGTTTTTAAAGGTATAAGTACTTTTTGAAAAAAATTAGTAAATTTTGAAGAGTATAAGTACTTTTGACAAGTATTAGAATTTTTGAAAAAATATTATTTGACTCATATTTTGAAAGTACTTAGAAACATCTTATTTTTAAAACATAATATTTTACTTGACTTGGTTTCTTTTCCAGTCTGACACAATCCTAGAAAACCTTGTTAACTACAAGGGCATTTTCCTAAGTGTTCTGAAAATTCTCCAACCCAAGTAAATATTATTTTCAAAAAAATTGTTTTGAAAGTGATAGAGATTGAAAGTGGTAGAGAGATAATATGATTTAAAAAGACAGTACTTTGATAGAAAAATTATGTTTTCAACAAGGACTTAATAATGCGGTGCATGAAAACATATTAAATAATTCTTATAATTTGACCTCCCTCTAAACTTGACCCAGTCCTAAGAAGCTTGTTAACCACAAGTACTTTTCCTCTAAGTCTTTAGGGTTTGGTTCAGATCAAAGAAATTATCTGATAATTTCAAAACAAATAATTGCCAAAAAAAACTTTTTAAAAATTTTTCTTTTGACTCAAACTCCCCCTAAATTTGACACATCCTAGGAGTCCTTGTAGATCATGAAGTAGACCTTCCTCTGTCTCTTTTAGGGTTTATCAAAATCAAATGAACAATAATTTTTAAACAAGAGCTTTGAAAACATAGGTGATAGTGATTTAAAGCACCGTTTTCAATAAGAAACATTTTAAAAGATTTTAAAACACTCCCCTTGCATCCAACACCATTTGACTCTATCTAAGTGTCTTAAGGGACTTTAGTGTTGACCTAAGAGGCTTGTGTCTAATTGTGTAAGTCAAACAATTTTTTAAAAGAATATAATTTTAGAAAATCTATCATATATAATCAATCAAGACAAGCATGAATTCCATAAAAATATTATTATGTTGAAGCACTATTTTGAAAATATATTTTTAAAATATATATTCTAACAATTTTGCAAAACGATTTTGAAAAATATTTTTCAATTAGTCCTTAACATCTCATCCATTCTAGATGTCTTAATACAGCAAGCATGGTTGCCTTATGGGTGTATTGTGAGATGCTTGAATTTTTTTTTGAATTTTAAATCTAAGAGTTAATTAAAACTTGTGTTAGATTCAAATTTATCAAATAGTAAATTGAATTTGATTTTCGATAGTTGGCTTCGAGGTCTTGGTGAGCCACAGAGGCCTTCTTTGGTCGTAGCCTTATTGGAGCAACAACCCTTTCCTTGACAAAGCCTTTTACCGAAAATTCATTTTCAAATTACTTCTTGAAAAATTATGGTCTAACTAGTTTAGGTCTTGGATCGGTAGCTTCGGCTAGTTCCACCAAACTAAACAGACCAAGTAGGGTACACCTTACCTTACTTGACCTTATTAGAAGGGCTTCCCTAACGTACTATAATCTTATCTCCACCTAATACTAGGTTGTTCAAGTTTTAATTAGTCTTTTTCCTATAACTGTTCTAAATCATGCATAAAATTAAACATGAATGGCATGACATAAATTTTAAAGAAATAGCAGTGCATGTACATGACATTAATGCATGATTCAAACAAATCAAGGTATTTAATTAAGTTTCTAAAAATGTATCAAATTCCCGATGTCATGTGAACCTGCGAATATGTCAACCCACTTTGACATATTTGTTGTTATTTAGTCGGGGGTTTCATTTGGGTAGGATTTTATTTGCTCTGATACCAATTGTAGGATCGGTGTCGTCGATAGAAGGGGGGTGAATATCGACCGAAAATAACTTTTGCGGAAACTCATAAACTTTCGTTCATTCTGGACACAGAGTTAGTAGCATAGCGAAAAACAAAAAGAACGAACAAACACAGAAATGTACACACGGGATTTACTTGGTTGCAGTTTAATATTTAATTGATGTTAAATTAATTAAGAATTAATTGAATTTATTAATTTAATTAGGATCTGATTGGATATGAATTCAGTTAATTAAGGGTTGAATTAATATTTAATTAGATTAAGAATTAATTGAGGTTGATATAATTGAGAGTTAATTAAAGTTGAAATAATTAAAGATTAATTAAAGTTGAAATAATTAAAGATTAAAGGTGAAATAATTAAAGATTAATTAAAGTTGAATTGATCAAAGATTAATTAAAGTTGAAATAATTAAAGATTAATTAAAGTTGAAATAATTAAAGATTAATTAACGTTGAAATTAAATAAGAATTAAGATTAAGTTAATTAAGGATAATTAAAATTAAGTCAATTAAGGATTATTGAAATAAATAAAGTAAAAATTGTTAAGATTTAATTAGATTTAAATTTCAACATCTTTAGGTTATATAATAATTGTGGGTTTAGCTTCTTCATTTTCAATATTTCAAAAATCTTTGATTCCTTTACTATTTCCTCTTTATTTATCTTTTCAAAATTTTCTAATAATTCTGATTTATTTGAATCTTTGTGAACTTTATTAACTATAGGCTTGATCTCAGATAATTTCTTTTCCTCTTCATCTTCAAAATTACATCCTTCAATATCTTCAAAGTAGGTGGAGTAATTTGGGTCACTAGTTAAAGTTTTGTAATAATCTTCAACATTATCTATTATTAAATTATCATCTAAGAGAATTTCATCTCTGTTATCCTCAGAATTATGAGAAATATTTTCAATTTTATCCTTACGATTTTCTAAAATATCATTAAATTCAGGATTAACATTAAGATTAATTACAGAATTAATTTTAATATTATCGGAATTAATTTTAAAAATCATTGAATTTACATTCAGGATTAAACAATTAATTTCTGACATTTTAGCAATATCTACATCTTCTAATTGGGCATGCAAAATATTAATCTGACTATGCAGTGAATTTAATTTTTCAAAAAAATTTCCTAACTTATCATATGACAGTGTAGGAATTTGAAAATTTTTCGGAATATAAATTTTGCGTATCTTTGCCGGACACTTATTTTTGTAATGTCCGTACTTTTCGCATTTGAAGCACTGTACGTGGCACTTGTCCCTCCGGACTCCGGGCGCTGGTGCTTCCTTTGCTTCCGGAGAAGAACGAGTCTTATGAGTAGAGCACTGATTTTTATAGTGCCCTCTCTCCCAGCACTTGAAATATATTATGTGGAATTTAAAATTTGGCATTTAAAATAAAATGTCACGCCCCGAGACCCAGGAGCCGCTGTTCCAATAGAAAATCGGACAGCACCTCCCCTATCCGGCGGACAATTTAAACAAACACAAAGATAAATATATCACAACCACGCAGTTAAATGGCCTCAGGCCTCAAATCCATGCAGAAATAACAGGTATATAACTATAACCGTCGTAAAGCCAAAATACGAACTCACCTGAGCTGCCAGGGGGCAGGAACAAAGCCGAAATCCCACGAAGTCCAACATAGGACTCAAAAGTACAATACCATCGAATAAAACATGAATACATGTTCAAAACATGACAACGGAAGCAAAGTATATACTACAGGGTCCATAACCGAAAAATAACATAAACTAAAACAAAGCAAAGCTCCTCTCGAGCTGGGGACTGGCGACTAAGGCTCTCCTTGCAGGCATCAACCTGAAATAGAAATGTATGGCAACGGGGTGAGTCCATAACTCAGCGAATACCCAACAGATATGCATAGAAAGTTATACTACAATAAGAGTTCCGCTAATACAGTCTCATTTCAACAATAGGGAAAGACTTGAACTGAAAATACTGGGGTAGACACATACCAGAATCCATCTAACCTGAAAAGAGGGTAATAAGTACCAAAGGAATATCAATAGACATATAATCTCAGATAACAAGTCTCCAGAATATGCATGTCAAACAAGTGCAGGAATCAAGTGCAGCAAACAATGCACGATGCAAAATATGCACATGGTGCAATGCCATGGTCACCCCCCTAACTCCAGTCAAGCCACCGAGATAGGCGACACTGTGTCGGCCGAGTGGGTAGAGCTGTGACACTGTCCACACTCTGCCATCACTGCTCCTGAGTGACCGAGAGGACAGGATGCTGGTGGAGCTATCGCTCCGCCCCATGTATATATGGGGGAGATATCTCTCTCATCTTCTCTGGTCTATGGGTAGAGAAGGGATCCCTGCTTGCTACCACGCTCCGAAACCACTACCCCTGAGCGGACGAGCGGAGCAATACAGAGCAAATGCACACACCCAGCGGTATCCACTAACCCATGAGTGGTCGTGTGTGCATATCATGTGCCGGAAGACGATTAGGCTTAACCACAAGGGAGTCGCTGATCGCCGGCATGCAACAATGCAAGGATGGTGTATGATGGATACACATACCTCCCTCCCCAAGTCCTCAGTATACTAAGTCTCAGTCTGAAATCCTATAACAGGAAATACAGGTAACCTACAAGGTATACTGGCCGGAAACTACAGATCTCTCAAGGTCAAATGCAGGAGGTACATCACAATCCCTAAGCATACATATAGATATGACAATACCTGAGACTGTATGGAACTAATAGCATAATAACTCAGGGATAAACAACAAGTATCCAGAACAAGTATAATAAACAGGGATATCGTATAATCTTACTGCTATCTATAACAGTCTATGCATAACAAAATGACAATATCATAAGAGATAAGTCAAAGGGTACCCGCCTCCAAGTAAGTGAAGTCCGTATCAATCGAGACAGAACCACCCGTCAAAATAGGTAGCAATAAATCCGATCAAGCACCTATATCAAGGGTGTATTTAATTAGCTAGTTATAGAAGGATAATTAGCTAATTACTCCCTAAACCCTACTAGGGTTAACCTAATTATCATAATTAGGCTCAACTTAGGTTTAATCTAAACCTAACCTATCCCAAAGACATAGATCCACATCCAACCATCAGATTCTAATTTCTCATAACTTACCTACTGCTCCAATTATACTACATAGCAACAACTAAACTGATCTAATATAATCAATGCAATTCGATTACAGATTTAGCAACCACTGGGACCCAAACACTGCCAATTACACAGAACACCAATAGCAAAAACTCCACACCAAAGGATTACCTTATGCCAGGGAGCTCTCGATCTTCCAAAACCCACACTAACAATTCAAGATAGCTCCTCAAGCCCAGAACCTGATGAACCTGCGCAAGCGTGGAGCTCAACTAGAAGGAGCCAGAAATTCCAAACAACCCAATCACATCTCAAGTCCGAAACAGTGAATTGGAGCTCACCTCAAGAAGATCTCCACGTTAGGAGCTCACAATTAGCTAGGGAGTTGAAGCCGAGAGAAACCACAGAACCCTAACCAAAACCACAATGAAATCAATACTGATCCCAGAGCATTTTCTTCAGGAAATGGGTTAGAACTCCTCACCTAAGTGCCGGAGAGTCTTCCCTGATTCGTCGACTCGTGGTCGCCCTCTGGTTTGCCAAACCTAGGTAGGAATAGGCGAGAGTCGAGGTCGGAATGTTGTGATGGCGATGGCGAACGGAAAGCCCTCTGATCTAGGGTTTCGGTGGTCGGAATCGTAGAGACCGTAGGCGAGGTCGAGGGAAGAAGCTAAGCCTCAGCGTTCGGTTGCAGCTAGGGCACGCGAGCTTTGAATCGGGGAAGGAGCAGCGATCGACTGTTGCTCGGCAGCAGCGGAAGAGAAAGAAGGGAAGAGCAGAGGGAGGCGTCGGCTGTCGGGTTTAGGCTAGGGCAGCGAGACGAGAGACGCTACTGTAATCGGGCCGGGGGCTAGGTCAAGGTATATAAATGTCCATTTTGCATTTAGGTCCACCGAGTTTCAGTCTAATCGCAGGACTGCCCTTGGGTTTTATACTTAGTTTCGTCTTAGTCCTTGAAACTAATCATTCCAATACATTTTAGTCCCTAAATTGTGTCCAAGGACTCGGAAGCCCCGGAACCTATCCGGTAATTCTCCGAAAATTTCCGGAACCTATCAAAAGTGTCGGATTTAACATCCTCCCCCACTAATAAAAATTTGGTCCCCAAATTTCGCTATTCACTATAATAAACACTATAAAGAAGTATGCTGATATAAATACTGAACAGTAACTAGTCACGCATACCTCAAGTGAACAGGTGGGGGTAGCGAGCTCGAATGATATCCTCAAGCTCCCAGGTAGCCTCCTCATCTGAGTGATGCTGCCATCCGACTTTAACCAACCGGATTGTCTTGTTTCGCAACTGACGCTCTCGGTGACCCAGAATCCGTATAGGAATCTCCTCGTAAGTCGCGTCAGGCTGAAGTGGAACTGAGACATCCGACAACACGTGTGAAGGGTCGGGTACGTATCTCCTCAGCATCGATACGTGGAACACATCGTGTACACCGGTGATGGATGGTGGAAGAGCCAAACGATAAGCAACTGCTCCAACCCTCTCCAGAATCTGGAACGGACCGATGTAACGCGGAGCAAGCTTCCCTCGAAGACCGAATCGTTTCACCCCTTTTGTGGGTGAAACTCGCAGAAATACATGATCACCTACGGAGAACTCCAGAGGTCTCCGTCTCCGGTCGGCATAGCTCTTCTGACGATCCTGTGCCTCAGATATCCTGCGTCTGATGGTACGGACTAACTCTGCCTCGTGCTGAGCTCTCTGAGGTCCTAACAGCTGGGATTCCCCAACCTCCTCCCAGAGGGTGGGTGTCCGACAAGGCCTACCATACAACGCCTCATACGATGCCATTTGAATAGCCGCATGATAACTGTTGTTGTAGGTGAACTCGACAAGGTGCAGATGATCCTTCCAACTGCCTCCGAAATCCATAACACAGGCTCGTAGTAAGTCCTCCAAGGTCTGGATCGTACGCTTTGACTGACCATCAGTCTGCGGATGGAAGGCGGTACTAAATCTAAGCTCGGTACCCATGGCCTTCTGCAGACTCTGCCAGAAGCGTGAGGTGAAACGCGGATCTCGGTCAGAGATGATACTCAATGGTATGCCGTGTAATCTGATGATCTCTCTGCAATATAGCTCTGCTAGTCTGTCTAAGGAGTTTGTCCTCCGAATGGCCAAAAAGTGTGCAGATTTGGTTAATCGATCAACGATCACCCAAATCGCATCGTGTCCTCGCTGAGTCCTCGGTAATCCTACCATAAAATCCATAGTAATGTGTTCCCACTTCCACTCGGGAATGGGAATACTCTGAAGTAGCCCAGCAGGTCTCTGGTGCTCTGCCTTAACCTGCTGGCATACCAGGCATCGGGCTACGAAGTCAGCAATATCTCGCTTCATTCCGTTCCACCAGTAGGAACGTCTTAGATCCCGATACATGCGAGTGGCCCCCGGATGGATAGCAAATCGGGAGCGATGTGCCTCCTATAATAGCTCCTCCAAAATAGGGTGGCCCTCGGGTACGCAAAGTCTCCCGCGAAAATACAAGACATCCGCATCGTCTCGTGTAAAATCAGACTGCTGCTCTGTGGCTGCTCGACTGCCGAGGAACTGCAGATGCTGATCGCTCACTTGAGCCTCTCTAATCCTCGTCCGGATGGAAGACTGAGCAATAATGGTCGCCAGAATACCCCTCTCAGTCTGACCCTGCTCCCTAGACCCAACTCTGAGAAACTCTGGACGATCTCGGTAACAGAACTCGGTGGTAGGCCAGTACCCCTCTGGACTTCCTACTCAGGGCGTCAGCAACGACATTAGCTTTCCCCGGGTGGTAGCTAATGGTACAATCATAGTCCTTCAGGAACTCCATCCACCTCCTCTGTTGGAGGTTGAGCTCCTTCTGCGTGAAAAGGTACTTAAGGCTCTTATGATCTGTGAATATCTCAAATGTGATCCCATACAAATGGTGCCTCCAAATCTTCAGAGCAAAAATAATGGCTGCAAACGCTAAATCGTGAACTGGGTAGTTCTTCTCATGCTCCTTCAGCTGTTGAGAAGCATAAGACACTACCCGCCCGTGCTGCATCAGAACGGCGCCCAATCCCTGATAAGACGCATCTGTATAAAGCACAAATCCTTCCTCTCCTGATGGAAGAACGAGGACGGGTGCCGACACTAATCTCTGCTTCAGCTCCTGGAAACTAGACTCACAAGCCTCTAACCATGAAAACTTCACGCCTTTCCTGGTAAGGCATGTCAGCGGCATAGCAATGCTCGAAAAGCCCTCGACAAATCGTCGGTAGTAGCCGGCCAATCCCAAGAAACTGCGAACCTCCTGAACTGACTTCGGCTGCTCCCAACTGGTGACAGCCTCGATCTTCTGGGGGTCTACTGAAATACCACGGCTGGAAACCACGTGCCCCAGAAAACCGACTGAAGATAGCCAGAATGTGCATTTGCTGAACTTCGCAAATAAGTGCTCCCGTCGGAGGATCTCCAAAACTATGCGAAGATGCTGTGCATGCTCCTCCTCAGAACGCGAATAGATCAAGATGTCATCAATGAAGACAATCACAAACTGATCTAAATACTCCAGGAATATGCGGTTCATCAAATCCATGAATATCGCTGGAGCGTTGGTAAGCCCAAATGGCATTACCAAGAACTCACAGTGCCCATATCTACTGCGGAACGCTGTCTTCTGAATATCTGAGTCTCTAACTCTCAGCTGATGATATCCGGACCGCAGATCAATCTTAGAATACACTGAGGTGTCTCTGAGCTGATCAAACAAATCCTCTATCCGTGGCAACGAGTACTTGTTCTTGATGGTCACTGCATTCAACTGTCTGTAGTCGATGCACAACCTCAAAGAACCGTCCTTCTTCTTGACGAACAGAACCGGTGAACCCCAAGGAGATACGCTCGGTCTGATAAACCCTCGGTCTAATAACTCCTGGAGTTGGACCTTCAGCTCGTCCAACTCTTTCGGTGCCATGCGATAAGGAGCCTTAGATGCCGGCGCAGTCCCCGGAATCAGCTCAATCGTGAACTCTATCTGTCTCCTGGGAGGAAGACCCGATAGCTCCTCTGGAAAGACATCTGGAAACTCCCGAACAACTGGAATATCTGGAAGAGAAGAACTACTACTGTCATCCACGCTAATCATCGATAACAGATAACCCTGACAGCCTAGTGATAACAATCTCTGTGCCTGGAGCGCAGAAATAACCGATATACCGTTGTCTCGGATGCCGGTGAAATCCCATGAGGGTTGGTCCGGAGGCCAAAAGGTAACCACCCTCGTTCGGCAATCCACGGTGGCATGGTACACTGTAAGCCAAACTCTACTGAGAATGACGTCGAATTCCATTATCTCGAGTACCAACAATTCATGGAGATTCATAAATCTCAATCCACCTCTCAACACACATAAGGAAGAGGTGATATCGACTCTATCCCTTCGAGAACTAGTGAATCCACAGTGGGGGTATAACCACCTAAATACTAGTGGTCGTTCTTTGGCCACCGGATTAATGTCTCATACCTCTTCAAAAGGTAAGGGCATAGTTAACTCCACATTCGCTACACCCTAACCAGTTATACATCCTGATGTACCATCAAGATTATTCAGTCACATACGCTCAATCTATAAGTCAAAATCCCTCATAAAATAGTGTAGCGACGAGCGAGTCGATCGACCATCGTCTCGAAACCCCAAACTCATTCAATTTCCTCCACTCAAGGTTCAAAACCTCTGAGGTTAACTCCATAACAAGGAAATAGAGATACTCTACCTCTCAAGAGTATCTTAATATAATCACGAAGTGATTCATTATTTCTTGAAGGTCATCTTCGATATCTTTCACCCAAAGGTGGTCTAGCCTCGTAAGTGATTCGCCTCAGCGTAAATCATAAGTACGAAGGTATCGCCTTGGTTATCCAAACCAAGTACACGCGATAACTCGTAGGTGTCAAGCAATTAACACCACACTTTTCCGTATCGGCTCAAGTCACCCATTAAACTGTACCTTCTAGGTCATCAACGAGGTACAGGTGATCCATGATCAAAATTCCCATGGAATAGGATGTATCAATCCTCCACTAACGATGGTAGCACGTAGCTAATGCTACTCTTCTACATCAATGTAAATCGTGTACCCTAAACGTGCCTTCAAAGTCATCTAACCAGGCACAAACAACCCAAAGGTTTGAAACCCTTTGAACCAGAGTAAATCGATCCTACACTGATCGAGCCAACTACGATAGACAACCCTAGTTCTTGCTCAGCAAATAATAGCTAAAACACGTACTATAAATAGTAAGGTTATGAAAAACCAAAATCCTTAACCTTCAACAGGTTGTCGATATATTCGACCTTAGTTGTCCGATTCAACAATCGGGGCTACTAGAGAATTAACATTCTCTGTTCTAAGATCTCATCCGCAATATGTCGCTAATCGCTCACATGAACGATCACGAATATGATAGATTGACAAATGTCAATCCAACTAAAATAAATCTACAAACATCTATCCATCTAGTGTGAATATACGATCCCACCAAGCTGGGATAATCTAACCAATCCTAACACAAATAGTGAATACTAAAAGTAGGACAGGTTCAGAAGATATACCTCTTGCTGCTTGGAGATGTCCCATCGCTGCCAAGTCCCAAATTATCGTAGCATCGCATCCACGACCTTAAAGATCCGTAATGTACTCGGATGAATAACATCAGACCCGAACTCCGACACCTACCAGTTCAGTGTCAGATTTAAATTCCGAGAAAACACGACTCGATGGTATCCCGCATCCTAGGCTTGATACCAAAAATAAATTGGTATCAGAGAAACACCAAAAAATCCGCAAATACCCGAGGTATCTCGCAACCTGAGCTCTGATACCAAAATAAATTGGTATCAGATAAATGCCGGAAAAACTCCGAAAAGCCACGTAAAAACAAGTAGGCATCGCAAACCTCGCTCTAATACCAAAATAAATTGGTATCAGATAATTATCGAAATCCACAAGCCCTCAAGGTATCCGACAACCTGAGCTCTGATACCAAAATAAATTGTCACGCCCCGAGACCCAGGAGCCGCTGTTCCAATAGAAAATCGGACAGCACCTCCCCTGTCCGGCAGACAATTTACACAAACACACAGATAAATATATCACAACCACGCAGTTAAATGGCCTCAGGCCTCAAATCCATGCAGAAATAACAGGTATATAACTATAACCGTCGTAAAACCAAAATACGAACTCACCTGAGCTGCCAGGGGGCAGGAACAAAGCCGAAATCCCACGAAGTCCAACATAGGACTCAAAAGTACAATACCATCGAATAAAACATGAATACATGTTCAAAACATGGCAACGGAAGCAAAGTATATACTACAGGGTCCATAACCGAAAAACAACATAAACTAAAACAAAGCAAAGCTCCTCTCGAGCTGGGGACTGGCGGCTAAGGCTCTCCTGGCAGGCATCAACCTGAAATAGAAATGTATGGCAACGGGGTGAGTCCATAACTCAGCGAATACCCAACAGATATGCATAGAAAGTTATACTACAATAAGAGTTCCGCTAATACAATCTCATTTCAACAATAGGGAAAGACTTGAACTGAAAATACTGGGGTAGACACATGCCAGAATCCATCTAACCTGAAAAGAGGGTAATAAGTACCAAAGGAATATCAATAGACATATAATCTCAGATAACAAGTCTCCAGAATATGCATGTCAAATAAGTGCAGGAATCAAGTGCAGCAAACAATGCACGATGCAAAATATGCACATGGTGCAATGCCATGGTCACCCCCCTAACTCCAGTCAAGCCACCGAGACAGGCGATACTGTGTCGGCCGAGTGGGTAGAGCTGTGACACTGTCCACACTCTGCCATCACTGCTCCTGAGTGACCGAGAGGACAGGATGCTGGTGGAGCTATTGCTCCGCCCCATGTATATATGGGGGAGATATCTCTCTCATCTTCTCTGGTCTATGGGTAGAGAAGGGATCCCTGCTTGCTACCACGCTCTGAAACCACTACCCCTGAGCGGACGAGTGGAGCAATACAGAGCAAATGCACACACCCAGCGGTATCCACTAACCCATGAGTGGCCGTGTGTGCATATCATGTGCCGGATGACGATTAGGCTCAACCACAAGGGAGTCGCTGATCGCCGGCATGCAACAATGCAAGGATGGTGTATGATGGATACACATACCTCCCTCCCCAAGTCCTCAGTATACTAAGTCTCAGTCTGAAATCCTATAACAGGAAATACAGGTAACCTACAAGGTATACTGGCCGGAAACTACAGATCTCTCAAGGTCAAATGCAGGAGGTACATCACAATCCCTAAGCATACATATAGATATGACAATACCTGAGACTGTATGGAACTAATAGCATAATAACTCAGGGATAAACAATAAGTATCCAGAACAAGTATAATAAACAGGGATAGCGTATAATCTTACTGCTATCTATAACAGTCTATGAATAACAAAATTACAATATCATAAGAGATAAGTCAAAGGGTACCCGCCTCCAAGTAAGTGAAGTCCGTATCAATCGATACAGAACCACCCATCAAAATAGGTAGCAATAAATCCGATCAAGCTCCTGTATCAAGGGTGTATTTAATTAGCTAGTTATAGAAGGATAATTAGCTAATTACTCCCTAAACCCTACTAGGGTTAACCTAATTATTATAATTAGGCTCAACTTAGGTTTAATCTAAACCTAACCTACCCAAAGACACAGATCCACATCCAACCATCAGATTCTAATTTCTCATAACTTACCTACTGCTCCAATTATACTACATAGCAACAACTAAACTGATCTAATATAATCAATGCAATTCGATTACAGATTTAGCAACCACTAGGACCCAAACACTGCCAATTACATAGAACACCAATAGCAAAAACTCCACACCAAAGGATTACCTTATGCCAGGGAGCTCTCGATCTTCCAAAACCCACACTAACAATTCAAGATAGATCCTCAAGCCCAGAACCTGATGAACCTGCGCAAGCGTGGAGCTCAACTAGAAGGAGACAGAAATTCCAAACAACCCAATCACATCTCAAGTCCGAAATAGTGAATTGGAGCTCACCTCAAGAAGATCTCCACGTTAGGAGCTCACAATTAGCTAGGGAGTTGAAGCCGAGAGAAACCACAGAACTCTAACCAAAACCACAATGAAATCAATACTGATCCCAGAGCATTTTCTTCAGGAAATGGGTTAGAACTCCTCACCTAAGTGCCAGAGAGTCTTCCCTGATTCGTCGACTCGTGGTCGCCCTCTGGTTTGCCAAACCTAGGTAGGAATAGGCGAGAGTCGAGGTCAGAATGTTGTGATGGCGATGGCGAACGGAAAGCCCTCTGATCTAGGGTTTCGGTGGTTGGAATCGTAGAGACCGTAGGCGAGGTCGAGGGAAGAAGCTAAGCCTCGGCGTTCGGTTGCAGCTAGGGCACGCGAGCTTTGAATCGGGGAAGGAGCAGCGATCGGCTGTTGCTCGGCAGCAGCGGAAGAGAAAGAAGGGAAGAGCAGAGGGAGGCGTCGGCCGTCGGGTTTAGGCTAGGGCAGCGAGATGAGAGACGCTACTGTAATCGAGCCGGGGGCTAGGTCAAGGTATATAAATGTCCATTTTGCATTTAGGTCCACCGAGTTTCAGTCTAATCACAGGACTGCCCCTGGGTTTTATACTTAGTTTCGTCTTAGTCCTTGAAACTAATCATTCCAATACATTTTAGTCCCTAAATTGTGTCCAAGGACTCGGAAGCCCCGGAACCTATCCGGTAATTCTCTGAAAATTTCCGGAACCTATCAAAAGTGTCGGCTTTAACATAAAATATACCCGATTCACACCTGGGCTCCCCCTCAACTCCTGATGTCTTTGCTTCGTCGGCGGTTAGTTCGGTGAAGAGCGGTCTGACTCTGATATCAATTGTAGGACCAGTGTCGTCGATAGAGGGGGGTGAATATCGACTTTAACTTTTCACGAAAACTTTCGATCGAATGTTCGTTCTAGACAGAGCGTTAGTGCAGCGGAAAATAGAAAGAATGAAAATAACGACAAAACAAAATGCACACGGGATTTACTTGGTTCCCAACCCCCTAGGGTCAGTACATCTAAAGCCTAAGCAGGGGAACGCCCGTCCACTATTGGTCTCATTTCCAGACTTTCCGGAGGCGGAGAAACCCGTCTTACAGTGCACAGTTACAATCATAAAGATAGATTAAAATTGATTGCGGAAAATAAATTCAAACCAAAAGAGTCAAAGACTCGGCCGATCTGGATCTCCAAAGTGCCGCGCACTTCGTCCCGGAGCCTCCATGGTCGCAGAGCTTCGTCGTTAGCGTGTTTCTTCTGTTTGGAGTGCTCAGAATGATTCTGGAAGTTGTGTTTCGAGCTAAGGGGTCGAAGCCCCTTTTATAGGTTTCATTAGGGCGCTTGTGATCACTGGGGCGCCTCAAAGGGGTTGGAGTTTATCTCCGCGCCGAACTCGCCGCAGCAGATAACACCCTTGACCAGGGCGCCCTGGACCTCCCAGGCACCTCAATGAACCCAGTCAAAGCTTATCTCTGCATCGAACTCGTAGCAGCAGATACAACTTTCAACCAGGGCGCCTGTATCATATGGGGCGCCTGAATGAAACCCTGTTTTGCCTCCTTTCATGGAGGCGCCCTGGATGATGGGGGCGCCTAGCTCCATCTAGGCACCTCCTTCAATGGGGGCGCCTAGCAGCCAGCCTTCCAGCCACTTTGTGCGTTGTTTGCCTGCTTTGTCTTCCATTCTAGGTACCTGCAAGATACACAAATACAAAGCAAATACACACACAATCTTAACCTTAAGGACTTGGTTCTGACTTCAGATTTTCATGAAACCCTAGGTCGAACCGACGCAAGTTCCCACCCCCCGGAACGTGCCTTTCACCTACTCCTCTCAGGAGACGGTTGCCACCCAGTCTATTCGGGTGGACTTTTACTTAGCCTTCGATACTCTCGGATTTCGAGATGTCCGAACCTCGACCCGTCTCTACTTATGTCCTTAGTCATCGCTCAGCTAAGATGCTCAATCCCTCGGACCAAGACTTCATTCCCAAACCCTAGGTCCAGGACTTCGGTGTCCAACCCTCCGCCAGGACTTCGTGCCCAATTCCTCGAACCAGGTCTTCGGTGTCCAACCCTCGGCCAAGACTTAGTGCCCAATTCCTCGAACCAGGTCTTCGGTGCCCAACCCTCGGCCCGGACTTAGTGCCTAGGTTAACTAGGACTTTCATCACTTTGGTCAAGTTTTCTTGACTACCCTTCCCTTGTTCAATGTATCACTGACTTAAGCATATTGTCAAACATTGAAACACTTAGAGGAGAACATCACTGATGCAACTTGTACCAACAGAGACGACGAGTGGATCGTCGGTTCTTGTGTCTATGGTCGAGGTCCAATTAATTAATTATTAGCTATGATACAAAATCAAAATAATTAATTAATTCACATGAAATGACGAAACTAATCAATAAGGCATAAAATAACAATAGGAGCTAAAGGAAAGAATTATACCTTCCCTTTTACCTTGTAGCCTTCTACCTTATGTCCCTCCCTTCTCGGACGTCATGTGGGCGATGAGCTATCGAGAACTGAGATCACCAAGGCGTTCCAACCGATCTCTTCTTCTTGTATTGGCCTAAACAAGAAACCCTAGAGGTTAGGGTTTTCCTTGCGTCGGCTTCTTCCTTACTCTTCCCTTGCGCTGCCGGCCACCGGAGCCACTCAAGCTCCCCTGACCAGCTACAGACCTTGAGAGTGTTGGTGCAATCTTGGTTAGGACAGAGTTGACCTAGTTTGACAAAGTTCGGGTGAGCTTGAGGTCGTATGTTTCGATGTTTGACATTGATGTTTGTATGTGACAAAAATGTGTGAATGTCGTAGGAAGTCAAGTGAGTCAAGGTTGACTGGAGGCTTGACGAGAAAAGACCTAGTGGGACTAGGCACACCTAGTGGGACTAGGTGAAGTCCAGGTAGATCGGGGAGATCGTACGCTGGCAAGACAAAAGACCTAGTGGGACTAGGCACACCTAGTGAGACTAGGTGAAGTCTAGGTAGATTGGGGAGATCGTACGCTGGCAAGGCAAAAGACCTAGTGGGACTAGGTGAAGTCCAGGTAAATCGGGGAGATCGTACGCTGGCATGGGAAAAGACCTAGTGGGACTAGGTGAAGTCCAGATGGATCGGGGAGATCGCATGCTGGCAAGGTGGAAGTCTACCGAGAGACTAGACCTAACTCGAGGGTTAGGCGAATCTGGTTGGGAACCAGGGTAAGTCCGGGCTGGGAGCTAGGCAGGAGAAATCCAAGTTGGTCAACGGGGTTGACCGGACACTTGGTAGGGGATCCTAGACTTGTGGAGACAAGTTAGGTTGGACTCAATCAATTGGGTGATCGATTGGGTAGCTGAATTGATTAGGGAAGTTTATGCAAGAGGATAGAAGGTAACTGAATCGATTGGGTAATCGATTCAGCCTTTCTTAATCGATTGGTCAATCGATTAAGGTGCCTCTTGATCGATTGGGGTAATCGATCACAGAGTTTGCGCGAGAGAACAGAGAAGCTCTGAATCGATTGGGTAATCGATTCAGGGCACGGGTAATCGATTGGCTAATCGATTACCGTTCGAAAACTAGCCGTTGAACGGCTAAATCCTACGTGGTAATCGATTGGCTAATCGATTACCAAACCCTAGGCGTCGGGTATAAGGGTTTTCGCGCAGGTCTTTGGCTGGAGAACTTCTCCTCTTCTTCTTCAACTACATTGTCATTTCAAGGGAAGCCTTGGAGCTCGTTGCTGCTGCATTTCCAAGGTCCAAGAGGCAATCACAAGCTTGAAGATAGCAAGGAAAGCAAAGTGTGAGCTTATTTGTAAATCTTGTAAGATTTTATCTTGTATTTGCTTTGTTCTTGTTGTATCTTTGTAACAAGCTTGTAAGAGGTTTCTCCACCTCAAGAAGGAGACTTTCATAGTGCATGAGAGTGTGAGGAGAGTGGATCCTTGGATTAGTCACCCGACCGGGGTGGATACCAAGTAAATCCTTTATGTTAGCGTTTGCTCGAGTCTTCCGCCGCGACGAATCATCTACAAGCAAATCGGAGCTAATCACCCCCCCCCTCTAGCTCGCCAATCGGTCCCAACAGAGAGGAAGGAGAAGAAGATGGTCCTTCTTCCTCACCTAACCGGCCGAAACCACCCTTCTTCCCTTTCCTTGCGGCGCCGCCGCAACCTCCACTTGCGCCGCCTCCCGTCGGCCACCGGTCCCTTCTCCCTCGCCGCCGACCAACCCAAAAGGAAGAGAAGAACCCTTCCTTATCCCTGTTGATCCCAGCCGAGTGCTGGTGGAGAAGAGAGGAATAAAAGAGAAGGAGAAAGGCTCCTTCTCTTGCGCCGGCCGAACCCTGAAGGGGAAGAGGAGAGAGAGAAGAGAGGAGAGAGGCCTAGGGTGTCAACTCTTGGATTAATCCCTGGTTTCATGATCTCATGGGGTATTTATAGGGATAAGGTAGGGACCAAGAGGAGGAGTTGGATCTTGACCCGCTGATGGTTCTAAACCCGATCCATTAATTAAGATCCATTCCATTAAAGGATCGTAATTGAACTTTCTCACCAACTCCCATATTTTCATATGGGCTCCACATATTATAAGTTGTTCATCCCCCATGTTTAAGATATCGAATGTCTGTCAATTAATTTAAATTACTGACAATTTAAATTAATTAACTTTTGGATCCTTGATTAGTACCACTCAACCTTATCATCATGTTGGATCAAATCCACTTGCAGGATTTAACATAATGAACCTTTTGAGCTCATCAAGGGGGCATCATCATCCCGACTCACCAGGACACGGATTCCGTCAATAATCAATGGCACATCATATAATTAATATTATTTCCCAACTTACCGGGCCTATCGATCTAGCAGAATAGATCTCGCCCATTGGTAAATCAAAGAAATAATAATTAATCATATGCACCCATTATTATATCGGAATTTAGGGATCGTATTCCATAATAAAATCTGAGGTTCTATCCAATTATCAAGCCAGTACAAATTGGATGACCTCTAGTTTTGGTCTGCTTAATGTACTCAAAGCACACTAGTATAATTCTATGGTCAAGACCAACCACACCTAATTACACTATAACTATCCCGATGGTTTGCCCAATTCCATCTTGGCTGTGAGTCTCTGCTTATACTAGGCAAGGAACTGATAACATGATCTTCCGTGTGCCACCACACACCATGTTATCTACAATGCAAAGTGATGGACTTTTATGTATGCACTAATATAAACAAGTACCCAGTGTTTTTGTGATTCTTTTTTCAAAACATAGATGATCTTATATAAAAAAAAGAACAAATCTTTAGTATACACATCTATCACCTATGCGGATATTGGGGTACAAGGAGCATCGATTGAGAAACAAGACAATCCGGTTGGTCGAAGTTGGTTGGTAACACCATTCTGATGAGGAGGCTACTTGGGAGCTAGAAGATACGATCAGAGCTCGCTATCCTTATCTGTTTACCTGAGGTGCGTATAGTTGAGTTGCGTTCAATATTCATATTGTACCTGAGTTGGTGATACCTGTTAGGTTACTAGAGAAATTTGAGGGCCAAATTGTTTGTTAGTGGGGGAGAATGTTAAATACCAATAGTTTGAGGGCTAAAAAGGTTTAAAAAACAAAAACTAAGGGCCTTATTTGTATTAACTAAACTAGAGGGGTCTTTTTGTAAGAATCCAAAACTATTATAAAAGCCCTAAATTCCTCCCTAAATTCATTTCTCTTCCGTTTTCCTTCCTGACGGCGAACCCATCCCGTGCGCGAGTGGTTCGCGCATCGCCGCGCCACCCTTGGCTTCCCCCTCTCTTCCTCCTCCTCCTCCTTCTTCCTCGGCGTGCACGAACGAGACGCCGAGCGCAACCCTTTCCCTCTGCGACACCGCAACCTCTTCTCGATCACTCTTTTCCCGGTCGAAACCCATCGTCGGCTTTTCTCATCTCTAGATCGCCTTGAGCATAAAGAGGCAGAGCCCTTCTAGCGATCGACCGACGCAAGCAACTCCTCTTCAATCGATTGGAGATCCACGCCTTCGACGAATTTAATCTCCCGTCTCCACCTCCGGCCATGAGAAGGATGAAGACCTTTTGATCTTCAATAAGTTGAAATTATTGGCTGGTTTCTTGAGGCTGTGATCTTCGAATCGGAGAGGTTGTTCGTGTCGACCATCATCGAAGTAAGGTTTCATTAGGTGGATTAGTTGTATAGAATGAAATTGGGTCCAGTTCTATTTGTTTGGGAGTTGTTAGGTTTGCACAAAGGTTTGTGATGGATCAATAGATGAATAATTACTCAGATTTTGGTTGTGAGTTTATTTTTCCTTCTCCACCGTGAGCCCTATTTATTGATTTTGTTTGTGTTAAAAATCCTCGCTGTGGAAAGGTGTGTGGTAGTATGTAATAGCATTTGAAAATTTTACTCAGTTAGACTTTGTGGTTGGGAGTCTTACCGTGAGCAAGAATGGTGTTGACATGGAGTTTTGAGTTGTTGTAGCATTGAGGTTGTGAGTTGAAATTTTGGGGATGTTTTGGTGATAGCAAGTATGTTGGATACTTGGAGTTTGATGTGGTTCGTATTGGTTGATGGTTTTCCTTGGATACTCAATTAGTTAACCTTGTTTTCACTTGCTGTCATGGGACTTATGGGTTGTAAGCTATAAGTTCTTTCCAAGAGTCTTCATGCTTGTTTTAGAGATAATTAAATATGTATTATAGTTAGGATTTATGCTAATCATATTTAGTATTTTGTTTAGCTAATATATTTAATTGTATAAATAACTTAACTCTGATCTTGATACAGGACCTTGACCATTTACGCGTGTTCGGTTGCGAGGGTTCTTTCGAACACATTCTACAAATAAGGCGGGTACTTCTCCTTTTGTATTCTGTAGATTATTTATCTTAAATGCATAATTGTTTATGTCTGAATAGGATTGTTTGATCTTGTCCTTTGTTGTTTTTAATATCGACCGTTGATACTTTGTTTGCTTGACCTTCGAGTTAAATCATATTTTTATGTCCATAAGTCTCTCGTTGATTTTCTATTCTGTAAAGTACCACTTGTACGCGAGTACTTAGAAAACTATCATTAAACATAATTAGGGTTAGTTGGCATTAAAGATACCCTACCTAGTAGTTTAGTTACATGCTTGCTGATTTTTGGTACTTATTGGTTGTATCGTTACATCATTGTTGCTTGGTTGATTGTACATTTAGTATTATGCATCACATCTGCACAGTTGCATACTGACGAGTATTGACTTCCATATGTTAAGTCATCGTCAATCATTTAGTTGCTTTGCCCACTTAACCACTCATTGTGGTAGTTGCTAGAGTGCGAGCAACTGTCCTATTATGCCACACTCGACCACTCATGTGTAGTGAATGTTGGAGTTGTAGGCAAGTAGTTGACACCCTCATCGTTGTTTTCGAGGGATACTAGAGCTGTTGGTGGCTTCCCCTTTTTCTCGGGATTTTTGGAGTAGTTGGCTCCCCAGCATCCTGTCCACTCAACTACATATACTAGTGGTATTTGTTAGAGTGCATACAGTTGTCACAACCCTACCCACTCGGCCACACAGATGTGATGTGATGGAGGCTTGACTGGCGTAAGGGATGACACATGTCATTGCATCATATGCATTTATTGTATTATGCATTTTCTTGTGTTTGCTACACTTATATAAGCTATGATTGCTGCATTTGGTTGACATGTATGTATGTTTTGATATTATGTTATCGCTCTGTTTCATACATGCCTAGTTATTATTCTATTTCCTAGAGATTGTACACTGCTGTTTCTTTTGCTTGTTATACCTTTTGTTATGTCATGCGTTTATCTACTCATATACCGGCAGAGTCCACTCGGACTCACCACACTCACCATCTACTTTTGTTTCAGGTAGCAGATAGAAGCATTACCTGGAGGCAGGGGAGGATCTAGTTGTCAGTCACACAGTGTTGAGTCCGTTTAAGTTTGTTTCAGTGTCTTGTTTGTTTCCGCGTTTATTTCCTAGACTGATATTTACTTTATTTATCTGGTATTGTCTTAGCAGATTTATGTTGATACTGTATTGGACTGGTATGTTCGTTTTTTGTCTTACATTAGAGTTTTCTTTTGGATATGGACTTCCTGCTATATTATATTCTTAACGATAATAACGATCTGCGATGTTTATATTTATCTGATGTTTATCATTCTTATCGATATTAACTGCGTGGTTGTGGAGTTTTTTTTATTTTATATTTGAGATGGCTGAGCCATCGTATGTGTGAGAGTTATGTATATTTGTCCCAAGTTGTCCACCGTACATGGGAGATATTGTCCGATTTTCAAGCAAGCATGAGCCTCTGGGAGCGTGACAAAATCTTGGCATCGCATTTGGCTTAGCCTTAGTAGCTGACATCATCCCGACTTCAGCCTCAGCCACCGACACCATCTCGAACTCGGCCTCAGAAGACAACAACATTCCGAACTTCGTCTCAGCCACCGACTCCGACCAAAACTTAACCTCAGATCTCAATATCATCCCTGGATTGACCTCATCACTAACTTCGTCTATCCTCAAAGTCACTCAATATCAATCTATTTCCTCATCCATGGATCAGGTCTATACCCTATGTTGGGCCACTGACAACAACTATGAATATTCCAAAACACGTGACATCGGATGAATAGAGAAGCGGTCATGTGGTTATCAAATCTGGTCTCCTAGATGTCATCCTTTAAACACATAGCGCTTAGTGGTTGGAGAGATAACTAATGGTTGTCGGATCTGGTTCCTTCACTTACTCATACGAGGATGATGAAGGAGAATGCAATGTCTAATATAGAGGTGCTCTTTTGACAGCTATATAAACCCCAAATAGTTAAGTGAAAGGATACTCTCTCTCTCTCTCTCGCACTCTCTTTGGCTACATCAAACTCTCATGCCCCCACGGGCTGGATCGGATGGTAAGACGCCTGACCGATTTGGTCGAGGTCATAGGTTCGAGGGTCGCCAGTTGCACACGGTGATAAAACTCTGGTCTGCTGGCATTAATTCCCCCGGTCCCAGGCGCCTCACTACACCAGTGATAACCGTGATTTACCTCCTCCGTGTTGGTCCTGGGACGGGCTGGCGGGGGCACTGGGGGCGAGTGTTTCGCCTTTTGGTACATCAAACTCTCATGCTTTCTTCTCCGTTAGTTTTATACCTCAAGCAAACCCTAACTTGAGCATTAGAGTGACTTATCGGGATCTTTTCTGGGCATCATTCTAACTCTTTATTGAAGTACATTTCACTTCCTCCTCCTCCTCCTCCTCAATTTACCGATGATTTTCAGAGAGTTGGCATGTCAACCCGTTGATCGGTTGTTTGACCCTCCGCAATATTAGGCTGGAACAAATATTAAACTTAAATGAAATATAAATTTATTTAAAGCATGGATAGTAAGTTGTAAAAGCTTTATTGAAAGGGTTTAAAAAATCTTTTTATATGATAAGAAAGTCTTCACAAAGTTTTTCTGGCAAAGGCTCATTTAATAGTACTTTTGTGACTGCCAATTCCAAGCGGCAGCATGCTACTCTTTCGGAACTAAGCTAAGCAACCGAAAAAACCCACGACACCAAAAGAAGAACTGAAATCCACTATAGCAATGCAACGCGATTGCAGAAGCCAAAGTCTGCTCATCGATTAACAGTACACTCTCAAGGCTCATCCAAGACGGTCCTTAGCAAAAGCCGAACACAAGCTATAATAGTTACTTTAGATAAGTTTAGTAAGTGCCCTTGTCCATATACTGAGGGAATGGGTACTTGTAACCCGCAAAGTTTCAATGGCACAACGGCGTGTGCAGTAGAGTTTGCTTCCCATACATCCTTATATTGTCCCTTTCTTATGGCCATTTCATTAATTTAGAAAAGATTGCACTTCTTTCACTGTCCAAAAATTTTTCATTCTTCAGCCCATCAAACTTAAGGTGCTACCCAAAATCTGATCACCACTTTCTCCTTTTCCGGACATTTGATGAATGAAGCCCAAATTAATGAAGTAGCAGTTAAACTAGAATGGCTTTGCCATTAGTTTACTGTAGCACCCAGGGGGATTGGATCATCGAAATATATTGTAGAGGGAAGAGGGTGACAAGCAATAAGATCCTGAACTGCTTGCCTACTGCTATAGTTGAGAAAATCCGTCGAACGGCTGCTGATCACTGCTTCAGGTCACACGAGCAATCCGGCGAACACCTGCCGTGGAATTGGAGAGAAGGGGCGGAAAGCAACAGATGAGATTGATCCTTGATCTCGGCCAGGATTATGACAGCCCGTGGGAATTTGTTGGATATTCAACGGAGTGCAAAGTCATGAGACGGACATGACAACAAACATTTTGCTGGAGAGACAGATTTTGTGGACGAGTTCATCCCTGCACCACCATGGGCCATGGATTGGCAGGTTTGGGAGAATTTATCATTTATTCAACGTGGGAATCTGATCATCGAGGTTCATGCATATTCCTGGGACTTCCTGAGACTCTCGGATCAGCAAGGAGGGGTGTCGGCACCTGAGGAAAAAAGAAAAACAAAAAAGATAATTAATCTGAGGGCCTTTTTCATGATACATCACGCTACTTGCTAAGGGATTGAAATACAAGCTGTGTGTGTGTTTATTCATTTATTTTTTTGTCTCTTTCTCAATGAATTAGATAGCTCTGCAATCCCTTCCCTTCTCCGTCCCATTTTCAAACTAATTAAAACTATTGAGAAAGCCAAAAACTCACCAACATCAAAGCAAAGAAGACAAATCCACAGACTGATTTTGAGCATGGGTCCAAATTCACAGGTAGATGGACAGCTACAAACCTGTGTTGTATCAATAGGACAAAAGTTGCAGGGAACAAAGGACTAACTCACAGCCTGCCAGCGAATTAGTAGCCGAAAAACTCTCTCCTCTTTCTTATCTCACTCGAAACTTAGTAATAATTGGAGCTAAATCCTGTCAAAGTCAAGTATTTGTTCTTCCTTAGGTGCTAATTACTATCCGAACAATAACTCCCTTAAATTATCTCTATGTTAACCTTAGGATGGATTAATGTGAATGTCAGGGCAAGCGAAACGCTTGAAACTTTGTAATAATCTTCAAGCGCTGTCTTGAATTATTCTCTTCTCACCTTCTTTTCAATAGTTCCAAAGCACAAAGAGATGAAACTAGAAGACCTTATAGTCCAACTCCAACTAGAGGTGCACATGCAACAGGATAGATTAAAAGAGGGCCAAGGCCAACAATAGGTTTCATAAAGGCATAAGTCCACCTAGTCGAAACCAAAGGTAAAAAGTTTTAAGGCCAGACTGGAGCTAATTGGATCGACAACAATGAATTCCAACAACAATATTGATAACAAATAGTAGCGTAACCAATACTTCCGAAGCTCAAGGGCAGAGATCAAATTTAATTGGAACGGATTTGCATCAGCACAAAAATTCTACATTCAAATATTAACTGGTACTGAAGATTATGCACCGAGTAGGACTCCTTTGATCAAAGGGTACATGAATCAAATACATGAGAGATGAGGTTTACTAGCAAGTACTTTTAGTTTTCATAAGCAGTGCTGAAGTAACAGCTCGTAACATTCATGCACAAGATCTGCAAAACCTTGCTGTGCGACTGGCTGACACAGCGTGGTGCCTTAAACTGGCTCAAAGCAGCCCCAAGCCCAACATAATAGTCCAAGACCATATCGAATGTTCCTTTACGCACAATGCGAAGTTCTAGAGGTCCAATGGCACTGACCTTTCTGGAACTAACATAACCAGCATCAGCAAATGATAGGTCCAAGCAATTGCAGCAGCTATGGAGAATCTCATCATTCGAGACAGAGCTTAGCTCCCAAAAGATCACATAGTGTCCTGGCTCTGTCGAAGTGTCTACATGGCTAGTGAAATCCACAACCTCAATTTTTTCCTCGGCCAAAAGCTTGGCCGCTGCTTCAACCGACAGCTGAAGGTCTTTCTCAGTGTTCTTATCTATGTTAATGCTGAGCATTAGGCTTCTTCTGCGAATGAACTGAAGCTCAGGTGTACAGTTGTGAAAGCCAGTTACTCTTACAATATCCCCCAACCTATACCGATACAAACCTGTCAAAATTTTAGGCAAATGTTAAGAAATGTGTTAAGGGCCTAGTAAGCTTCAATAGAATGGATCTATGATTTTGATGGAGTCCAAGAACAAGCATCGAAATGGGGAAGTCAACTATGGTAACACATAATAACATCAATTTTGAGATGAGAAACATCAATGTTGCATCATTAATGCAATGTTGGAGCTTATAAATAAGAAGATAAAGAAAGGCAACCAATTCAGAAGTCTCCTTTGTAGCTGTCAGCCCCCAGGGCTATGGCGTAGTAGCAAGGTGACTAGTCGTCATCCCAAACATCCGCAGTTCGATCCCCTTTTTTTCCTTTGTAGCTGTCAAGTTATTGGTGAATGGAGAATGAGAGTTAACAGCTAACAGCAGGTCACATCAGTCAAGAAAGTCACAGCCATGAGGAAATGCCAGTGTAACTGGAAAAGTTAGTTGGCAAAACATTTGTTTCAGAGTACTGTTACAATATCCATGGATTCCTGAAAGAATCCAGATCCAAATAGTTCAAAAAAGTGAGAGACTTTTCATCGTGATGTATTGACTGTATGTAAAAAAAATAACAACCAAATCTTCTTCCACTAAGTAGGATCGGCTATATTGATAGTGCATAGAATGGAAAAAAAAACATTGGTGACATGTTTTTATGCACATCTCCAAACATGATGTCTGACCCCCACAAGATGTTTTGAAGCCAACAATTCCATCATGACCCACCCTTGTGGAAAATATGTCCTTGAATCCTTTTACCAATTACCAAGCCTAAAACCATCAAATTTGCCCTTCCATGATTGATGCATTTGTTTTCTCTGAAGCTAAGTACTTGTGTCTAAAGAAAAGGTTAAGAAGTCATACAATGACAGGAAGTTGACTAGTCGATCCAAGCACAATCATAGCTGCATATATTTGATTTACTTGACCAATTAATCCGACAGACACTTGGCTTTTCTTTCCATCTTTATGTTGCGAGTACAGGAATATTTCAGTTGATAGTTCCTAGATCGACGTAATCCACTAAAAGAGCCCCTAGTTTGGCATAGTTTAATTAATATATTATACAGAGTCGCTGACCGACTTCAATAGTTCAATCTGTCCTTTGCAACTAAAAACTAATTTCTATAAAATATTAGCAGACAACTGAAAATGAAAATTGGAAACAGCAAAAGGGATGTGCAGGTGAAAGATGATACCTGCGAAATTGGTAATAACAACTTCATATTCTTTGCCAACCTCAACTTCGGTGAGGTCTACCGGCTCTGTTCTTTGTAGTGAATGGAGGTGAGACTACTCTCCAGCTCCTGCATGTCAAGCTTCTCCAAAGGAATGAACTCGAAGTAACCGATATTGGGAAGCACTGCAAAGGTAGCCAACTCCGGAGGTAAACTAGGATTCACATTGGCACCGATCCATCCTTCTGAAGAACCATAATCAGCACTCATAAGGGGCAGGTTCCCTGCATAATGCCTTAGTTTCTTCAAGTATGGCTCCATAGACCCAGTCATAACGCCGTAGACATACTTCGCATTAGGCCAAAGCTCTGGAATCACACCGTACCAGTTACTTAATCCCACACACTTTTTGTAAATGGAGTCCGCCAGACTTGGATTGGGGACTAAAATCTTAGAAACAGCCTCGCGAATAGATGGAACGGTGATTCTGCTTGAGAGAACTCCTTCTCTAATATCTGTGCAGATTTCCTCCCACACCTGCTCAAAAGTTCGAAACGAGTGAACTAGGCTGTGAGCAAAGGTGGAAGATATGAACTGCACTTCATCCGAGTAAATTAGCCCACACAGGAGGTGGCAATACAAGGACTGTTGGTAATCTGAACCAAATATAACTTCATCAGGGCTTGTACACTGAGATTGGATATCGTTCATGGTGCGTTTGAATTGTTCACTTCTGTACACATTGGTTGTTGCTGTTGTGGCTGTCAGACCTCCTTTAGTTTCGACCTGTTTGCTGCCGTAGATGAACTGTAAAGCCTTTCCATCTCCTATCGGATACTCTCTAAAAGAAGCATTCAGGATATTATTAGAAAATCTAGCACTTAGGAGCTCAAAGTGGAGTTACTGTGCAGCTTTTAATGTGCTCGATCGAGCCCCATACCTGTTTCTGAATGCATATGAAGTCCGATATATCTGCATTGTGGACTGAAGTAACTCCTCGTTGAATGGTAGATACTTTCGTTTTCCTTGTGTGGTACCAGAACTGAGCCATTAGAGGAACGATACGAGTCAGGGAGACCAGATGAACAGAAGGTAATCAATAACAGAAAACAACACAAGTCCAAAAGCACCACCTAAGTGAAATCGAAGTTATAGGCTTCCCCGTCAGAATAGGAGAAGAATCACCATCCGAGATCCTCTGGATGTACGGCTCCAAGTCACCATGTGTGACCAACGGGACGCAGGCCTTGTAGCTCTCTGGGTCAGTTCTTCCTCCGAGGCCTAAGTTCTCCAAGTACTCTGCTCTGCCATTTTGCTCAAGAATTTTGCGGAGGGTCTCTCGCTGGTGGTGACCGGCAGACTTGGTCACTGTTTCAAACTCATCTATCACGCTTTCGATGTCGAACACCCTCATCTTCTCAGACGGTGCCAGTGAAGCCTCGAGAAGAAATCTCCAATATCACCGCTTCGAGTAGCGAACGGACCAAATACAACCGCCCATAATTAGAAAATCGATTTATTGATAGAGAAAGGGGAAAAAAAATATTCAGCCGCCAGAAAGACAATTCCAAGCGTCGAACACAGAACACAGTTCTCGATCGAATAGCGAACACGGAAACCATCAGACAAAAGGGAAGCAGAAGAAGAGAGCTAGAAAGCGTAAAGTCAAGTGGGCAATCACTCTCACTTTCCTACCGAAAGAATGGCTCGAGCAAAAGATTCTTTCGAATCGAATAATCCCTAGAAAGAAGCCAAGGAGAAACCGCATCGGAAGGGAGGAAGAAATCCAAACTTTTGACATTAAACAAAAATTCTCAAGGAATAGGCACCAAATCCGAGAAAAAAAAACTCACGCTCCATGATCCCCATGTGGCCTCCTCCGATCGAGGAAGCGATATATAAAAGATTTACGGGACTGGTCCACGCAGGAGGGAGGCAACGACTTCCCTTCAAAGAAAGGCCGATCGGAACACGGGCGCAGGGGCATCAATCGCTCACCTTTCTCTCTTCCTCCACGAGCAAGCCGTGATCGAAGGCCAGTGAAAACGACGGCGATCGCCTTCTTCTTCCTCCTCTGCTCCTTTGAATCCTTTCCGTCCCGAATTCGCTCTGCTAGCCGCCGCTGACGCTGCCGCCAAGTGGGGGAGGGTAATTTATAGTGGAAGCGGGAAAACCGAAGCAAAGATTCACTCAGCCACTAAATTCCCTCAGGATTTCGTTTTGATCCTTACGGATAAAAAAACAAAATGACAAACTAAAAATAAAACTAGAATTAAATTTGGTTTGCTACCGGACAAAGTGCCATGAGAGAAATCAGTGAGTTGGAATATTTCTGGACAACTGTACCGCGACAGTTACAGATCTATCCTTTCCTCTTCTTCTTGTATGATCTAGCAGCGGATTCTAAATTTACGCTTTGATCAATTATTTTTCTAAAAAAATTGTCACCCTAAAATTAGGTAGAAAGGAGTTTGCAGTATCCGATGAACTTTAGTAACTAACAATTATCGTCATCGATGGAAAACTCACGGTCAAATCTCTTACTATAATAAATCCTGACCATGAGTTTCAGTCGCACTCGCGCTACGAGCCACAGATGCAGCCAGGCCGCTAATGGAGACAATGGTGACTACGACTTGGGTTACGGCAGCCACGAGCTTGCAGCCAGACTGCAAATCAGGCCGCGAAGTCCTTGAGCTTGCGAATTGGGTTGTGGAACGTAGGAGCGCAGTCGAGCCACGAATGGAACAGTCTCGAATCTCATGGCCATGAATTGGGTTGCTCTTTTCCTTCATTCTCACGGTTGGCATTTCTTTTTCATTTTTTTTTTTACCCTCATCGTTTGAAAAAAAAAAAATTGGTTAAAAATTATTTGATACCAAAAATAAATTATTTAAAAAATCGATGACGCGTTTGAATTATGGAATAGGTATTCGAATAAGTATTTCTATAAAAATAAAATTCATTCCCCTGTCAAATTATAATTTTACAGGCCAATTAGAGCAATGAGATGTATCGGTGATTTAAACAAACTAAATGAGCAATTCAAATGAGTTAATAGATCTAAATTAAATAAATTAGATCGATTAAATCAATTCATCATAAAAAATTGTGTTTAGAAACGGTTTATGAGGATGATTTTAATATCGCCCTTGAAAATCTAATAACGGAATTGGTTTAAATTAAACTATTTCTATTTGATCCCAACTAGAATCGGTAGAGACTGGATTACCAATGAGGCGGCTAAAATGTGGACCAAGTCACCATGACACAAAGGAAGAGGAATGTGAGTTGTCTTTTAAGTTGATTGAATCGTTAGACCTCCAAGAAAGAGTTAAGACATTAGAGCCAAGAATCGCAAAAAGTCCCTGATCAATAATGTCTACAAGGTTGTTAGAAGATAGGAAAAAGAAAACAGAGCATTAGAGGGATGACCAAGGGTGCCCCGGCTTTTCATTCTGACGCTCAAGTCAGATATCCGGCGATGGAAATGAAGAAGATGAACAATGCAGTAAAATGATATGTACCTCTCTAGATGCACGTGTACTTTGCCCTGTGGGAGCGAGACTTTATATAACACGAAGGAGTGATGTGTCACATCCATGACTATCAGAGAGATGGTGCACTTTTGACAGAATGTCATGTCCTAATATGGAAGATGTCCCATCATTGTATTAAAAGGTCACACCGATCATATCTAGTACTGTAGGAAATCTCGTGAGATCACGCTATATCTTCCTCATTGCTCCATGTGTCACATCGGTCCACGTGCTAGAGCATCTGAATATCTAGGACTGGGAGAAGCGTCGGGTTAAAGTGAAGGTGAGCAAGATCGTCCGAATAATAGGGTCGATCAAATGTGAATTGGACATCCGGTCAGGGAGTTGAGCCCCTAGAGTCTAGTCGACGAAGCTGACTGGAAAGCAGAATTTGCAAGACCAACTAAAGCAATGGCTACGGGCGATTCGGATTGGCGGTCCAAAGGCCGAATCAGTGTGTAGCACCACAACGGGTACACGACAGCAACGAACCGGAGGCATAGTACAATAGGAATGCACAACTCGAAGACCCGATCGATGACGACGGCGAGATCTAGCCATGGGGAATGATGGCAGCGTGAACTGTGCCGGAAGCGACGTAATAGACGGATTTGAGTCGAGAACATTGGTAACGGCGGAATCGACTACGTAGGTGGTTGCTCGCAATGAACGCAAAGCAATGCTTGCGGTCAGACACAGATGCTAGATGGGGAGAGGTCAGTGATCTGACCGATGACGAAAGCGGCGGTGAGAGGGGCAAGTGAGGGTTGTGGGTACCGATGGCAGCAGAGTCGGAGGCAGCGGAAGCGATGAGCTATGACGTGCGAAGAAGACGTGAGGAAGAGGGAGGAAGGCGATGTGAGCGTGGTGTGCGTGAGAAAGAAAAGGGGTGGCCTCTCCGAACATTCTAGTGGTGTCGATCGAGAGAGTCGGCATTGGGTGAGAGGGGAAAAGGGAGGTTGATGGCATGAGTGGGAAGACGTGCAATCAGTCAGCACCGGGAGTGGTTGGCGACGATAGAAGACAGAGGCAGCGTGTGAGGCAGCTTCCTAGAAAAAAGCACCTCCTTTTGACAAAGATAATCCCTAAAAAAAAGGGAAAAAGCAATCAAAATCCCAAAAATATCCCCTGCCCATGTGTCCTCATCTCTATTCACCGGATCACAACCCTCCTATTCAAGTCTAGTTGAACGAAACACGAATCAGCCTGACTGGATTCTTGTGTTGTGTTGAATTGTTAGTGTTGGATCGAGAAAACACGATAGAGGGGGGGGGGGTGAATATCGTGAAAGCGTTTCGGATTAGAAAAGAGAATGCACAGCGGAAATTTAACTCAAACACACGGAACACAAGTATTTTTACTTGGTTCGGAGTCGCGGTCGACTCCTACTCCAAGGCCCACGGTCATTGACCGTTTACTGCGGGCAATTCTATAATGGCGCAAAGATTTACAAAGATTGTTACAATAGTAGTACAATAAAGAAAATTATACTCTTCGTTACCGACGCCCGGTGTGGATCGTACTTCGGAGCAAAGGGTCGTCGTCGGCACTAGAATCTCGAGATCGGAGGTTTCCGGAGCAGAGCGCTTGAACGAAGAGCGTAAAGCGTTGGAAAATTAATGTCTTGAGCCTTGGGGTCGAGCCCCTTTTACAACACTCCTGGGGGTGCCCTGGACGTCGGGGGCGCCTGACACGTGCCTTCGGACCCGAGAAACCTCATCCGAAGCTCGGTCAGCGCTTATCCCTTCAGAATCAACCTCGGAGCTGACGGGGGCGCCCTCCTTGACTTGGTCTGCTGGCTTCTGGTTACTTTGCTTCGATTGCTTTGACCTTGGGCGCCCGGGGCCTCCGAGGCGCCCTGCTTACTGCAGTATCGAAGCAACTCTTGCTTCCTTGTTTTGCCTTGACCTTGGGGGCGCTCGGGACCTTCAGGGCACCCTGCCCAGCTGTCTTCCCCTCTCCTTTGGGGCGTTCTGAGCTACAGAAACACATTCCTTCGGTCCTGCATTCAAGGTTAGTTCCAAAATAGCAAAGCAAGAGTATTAGATAATTTTTTACAGTCGTAGCTGTCTTGGTTCTGACTTCGGGTCTCCCAAATGGAACCCTAGGTCGAATCGACGCCTAATGTTCCCTCGACGGGGAATGCGTCCTCATGTTGATGCAGTCTGGCCCGGTTGTTGTTTTGGTGTTTGACAATGATTTAAGTTTGGTTGAGCGAATTTGGATTAAAGTCCTGGTCGGGGACTGGGCATGAAACCCTGGTGAGTGAAGTCAGGTCCTAGCTTGTGAAGCTAGGTTGAAATCCCGGTGAGTGAAGCGGGGTCCTGGTGAGTGAAGCCAGGTGATTGGAAATCCCGGTGAGTGAAACCGGGTCCTGGTGAGTGAAGCCGGGTCCTGGTGAGTGAAGCCAGGTGTTGGAAATCCCGGTGAGTGAAGCCGGGTCCTGGTGAGTGAAGTCAGGTGTTGAAAAGTCCTAATTCGGAAGAGGTGGGTGAAAAGTCCTAGCTTGGAGGGCTAGGTGAAAAGTCCTAACTTGGAGGGTTAGGTGAAAAGTCCCATCTTGGAGAGTTAGGTGAAAAAGTCCTGGCTTGGAGGGTCAGGTGCCTAGCTTGGAGGGCTAGGTTGGATGAAGGTCTAACTCGGAGGGGTTGGGTGAAAAGTCCTAGCTTGGAGGGCTAGGTGAAAAGTCCTAACTTGGAGGGTTAGGTGCAAATTCCCAACTTGGAGAGTTAGATTGAAAAATCCTTAGCTTGGAGGGCTAAGGTGAATGAAATCCTAGCTTGGAAGGCTAGGTCTGCGTCCCTGGATCGGTCTGGTGACCGATCAGGGAGTTGGCACGCTGCTCCTTCGTGGATCGGTCTGGTGACCGATCCAGCGATGTCTGATCGGTCTGGTGACCGATCAGGGAGTGTGTGTTTCACTCACTGCACAGCTCCTGATCGGTCTGGTGACCGATCAGGGAGCGAACAGTGAGTTGAGTTCCCCTGCTGATCTGCTCTTGATCGGTCTGGTGACCGATCAGGGATACTGCTCAGATCGGTCTAGTGAACGATCATTTGTCGCAAGGTTCTCACTATCACCGATCAGGATGACTCCTGATCGGTCTGGAAGCAGCCTGATTGGTCTGGTGACCGATCAGGCAGGAGCCTGATTGGTCTGGGGACCAATCAGGAGTGTGCAGAAGACTTCTGGATCGGTCTGGTGACCGATCAGGGTCCTTCCTGATCGGTCTGGTGACCGATCAGGCGCAGAACTTTAATTCAAATATGCTGTCAGAAGTCTGTTTTCTCTGCCGATTCTCTGATACACTGCTGATATGTTTTGATATGCATTGCTAAGCCTCTGTTGGAGTGTGCAGGTGATAGCAGGTGATTCAAACACTCAAGGAGGGTCAATGGGAGGCTTTCCGTTGAGCAGGTTTGGCTGTTTCTCATTCTCAGGTTTCAACGGGCAACTGACGCAGCTGGCGACTGACGGAGGCTCAGCTGGAGAGGAGGTCTTCAGTGGACTGAGTGCTCAGGGAGGTCAGTGGGTTCAGGCTGGCTCAGTGGATGCTGATGAAGCTTGTGATGGTGAGCAGAGCTTAAGTGACGAAGCTGGAAGCAGAGGAACGGAAGTAAACAAGACAGAAACTTGGGAAGTTTGGCTGGGCTGTGTTCGTGCTCTCTGTTGCTTTGTGCTTAAGCAAACTTGTTGCATTCCTGTGAGAGCTTTGTGAGTGTTCCTTCTTGTGTGATCTCCTGTACTCAAGTTATATCATCTGTGAGATCTGTGGAGAGGTTTCTCCACCGAGAAGGAGGCTCTATCTTATCCGGGTTCACCGGGGCTTGATCTGCCGACGATCAAGGGATCGCCCACCTTACGGGCACGCCAAGGAGTAGGGGCAAGTTATCCCCGAACCTTGTACATCTTCGTCTTAGCGTTTGTTTGGTTTGCGATTCCTTCTCTGCTTTGTTCTTTGTTCTGCATTGTGTCTTCCGCTGCTAATCTGATCACGCAGAAAACTTCAAAGTGAAACTTGTGGATGTCTGGCTATATTCACCCCCCCTCTATAGCCATCTCGTCACCAACAAGTGGTATCAGAGCTTGGGGCTCTGTTCACGGCTTAACATCCGAGAGCTTACAGCAAGATGGCTGGAAGAGAAGGAATGAGCACAAACCGATCTCCATTCTTCGACGGCACTGATTTTTCATATTAGAAGTCAAGAATGGAGTTTTACTTGAAGACAAACATGAACTTGTGGTTCACTGTCAAGGAAGGGTTTTCCCTTCCAAAGGATAATGAAGGAAAGGAGCTTGAGTTTTCCAAGTGGTCGCCTGAGCAAATCCGGAAGGGGGAAGCAAAAGCCAAAGCTGTCGTGACCTTGCAATGTGGGATGACCAAAGAACAGCTAATCAAGGTTGGCCCCTTCACCTCTGCCAAAGATCTATGGAATAAACTTCTTGAGCTCCATGAAGGAACTCAAGACACCCGGACTGCCAAGAAGGATCTCCTTCACAGCCAACTTCAGAACTTGACAATGGGAGAAAGTGAAAATGTAAGTATGCTTCATTTTCGATTCAAAGAAGTATTGAATGGTCTTCACTCCATTGGTGAAGAGGTAGAAAACCGAGACCTAGTGAGGTATGTCCTTAAATCATTTCCTAGGAATGCCTTGTGGTCATCCATGGTGGATGCTTACAAGGTTTCCAAGGACTTATCTTTTGTTAAGTTAGAGGACTTATTTTGTGAGATGGAGCTACATGAGATCTCTAACCAAGGCCCCAAGGAGAAAGGGTTTGCTTTTGTGGCAGGAAAAAATAGGAAGAAGAAGATTGACAAGGAGGAGGAGGACATCCACTGTCACGTGGCTCTAGTGGCACTACAAGAGTCAAAGGAGGAGAGTGATGAATCAAGTGACTCCTCAACTGCGCCTTCATCATCTTCGGATGATGAAGAGGTAATTTCTCCCGAGTTAGATAAGTGCTATAGAGCTATCGCATGTTTAACCAAATTGTTAAAGAAATCTAAGGCCAAAGTCAAAGCATTAAGGTTGGAGGTAAAAGAATTGAAATCCTGTAAGGTTGAGGACATTAATGATTTGCATGACAAATTCCTTGAGGATGAAAATAAGGATTTGAAGAGCAAAGTTGAAAACCTCAAGAATATTCTTGAGAAGTTTTCAACTAGCTCTAAAACTCTAGACATGATACTAAATTCACAAAAAGCGTTTACAACAAGGTTGGCTTAGGTTACCAACCTAAAGAATCAAGTTTCATGTCATTGATGTCTAGAACCCATTTTAGATCACAAAATAATTCTAGGGTTCAAAAGGTTAGAAAGAAAAAGACTAAGGCATGGGTGCCAAAGTCTTTGATTGAAGGTTCTTTAGGTCCCAAAATTTGGGTACCTAAAACATCTATCTTTAGAATTGTATAAGCATTATTTGAGGGGGAGCATCTATCAACATGGGAGGTTGATATTTGGTGCTCCAAACCCATGACCAACAAAAAAAAATTGTCATTCACATGATTGGTTATGGAATGTTCAAATTAAGTGCTTTGATCTTCATTGTCTTAGCCCTTATAACAATATGATCTCTTGGTTAGTGAGTTATGAAATCTCATTTGGGCAATAAGGAAACTTTTCATGCAATGAATGATATATCCATGCTTCAAATTAAATCTACAAGTTTTGGAAAAATTATATATATATTGCATGAACGGTTTAGATTGACACATAACTTGCGTATACCATGGATTGCTTAAGTTGATCAGTTTTATTATTGAATTTTATGGTTCAAGCTTGAGAGGTTGCGTTTAATGAACATATGTCATGTTTTACTGTATGTGTTGGTAACGTTAATGTGTTGCATACAGATTTTTGAGGAATATATAGTTTGTGACGATCATCAAAAAACCTCACAAGGCAACATCAATGCATGCTTTTAAAATGTTATTAAAACTGGTTAAATGAGATAAAAGCATGTCGGACAATCATGTGTTAGAAAGCTTGATCATGTTTTGATATTAATTTGATACAAGCAGGTTTTTGAAAATTTGATCATATTTTTGGTTGTATCATGAAATCTGATTATGTTTTGGAAATTTGATATTAATATCATACTTCGATAATTGTTTGAAGAAATGTATTTTGATTAAGGGAACCCTTAGGATCAAACAAATTAAAACCAAGTGAATTAGGGTTTAGGAATGGTTGAGATTTGAAACAAAGTTGATTTCACAGTTTCTGAAATTTTATTTCTGAAACTGAAAAACCATTCTGTATCAGACCTGATAGGTCCACCGACCGATCAGGGATCACTCTGATCGGTCCAGTGACCGATCAGATCAACTCTGATCAAGGAACTCCTAGATCGTTCCAAATTGAACCAAAACCTCCTCAAGCCAATCTCTTCTCATCAAATTGTATCAGTGTAATGATAATACCACATACAAATCTGATACAAACCAAGTACAATTGAAACATACTTGATCATTCATTGGTACAAACCTGGTACTAAGGAAGTACAAATTTGTTCAAGTGGTACTTGAAACAAACCTAAATACTGATTTGATACAAACCTATGTTGGAATGTTCAAATTCATAAGAAAGGGTTTGTTTGAGTCATGACTCTTGTTCTTAATGTCGTGTTTCAGAAATTTTTCTGAAATATCGAATATTAATAGAGTCTACTCCCCGGTTATGGAATGCTAATTGTTAATGCAGTCTGATCAGGAATGTATCAGAGTTTCAGGAATTTTTCTGAGATTTGATCGCTCCCCAGACTAATAAGAAATATTTCTGTATCAAGTTATCAACGAACTTGATCGGTCACGGAGACCAATCAGGACTATATGTCAGATACAGATGCATTCCTTACTTGTCATGTGAAACATATACATGTTTAACCATGATATTATTCGGTATATGTTTTCATGTGTAATTCAAAACTTAACCTTGATTATTTTGGGTTTGGAGAGAGACCCGTGTTTGAGGGGGAGATATGTTCAAACTTAATAACCATACCCTTTTCGATGTTTGACAAAGGGGGAGAAAATGGCTGATTAAGTTTATGGTTATTATAGGGGGAGGATCATGATTCCCTTATGAGAATTGAACGAACTTCAATTGATTATTGATACCTAAACTTAAATCAGGTTGTCAAACAACAAAAAGGGGGAGATTGTTGATGCAGTCTGGCCCGGTTGTTGTTTTGGTGTTTGACAATGATTTAAGTTTGGTTGAGCGAATTTGGGTTAAAGTCCTGGTCGGGGACTGGGCATGAAACCCTGGTGAGTGAAGCCAGGTCCTAGCTTGTGAAGCTAGGTTGAAATCCCGATGAGTGAAGCCGGGTCCTGGTGAGTGAAGCCAGGTGATTGGAAATCCTGGTGAGTGAAACCAGGTCCTGGTGAGTGAAGCCAGGTGTTGAAATCCCGGTGAATGAAGCCGGGTCCTGGTGAGTGAAGCCAGGTGTTGGAAATCCCAGGTGGAGTGAAGCCAGGTGTTGAAAGTCCTAATTCGGAAGAGGTGGGTGAAAAGTCCTAGCTTGGAGGGCTAGGTGAAAAGTCCTAGCTTGGAGGGCTAGGTGAAAAGTCCTAACTTGGAGGGTTAGGTGAAAAGTCCCATCTTGGAGAGTTAGGTGAAAAAGTCCTGGCTTGGAGGGTCAGGTGCCTAGTTTGGAGGGCTAGGTTGGATGAAGGTCTAACTCGGAGGGTTGGGTGAAAAGTCCTAGCTTGGAGGGCTAGGTGAAAAGTCCTAGCTTGGAGGGCTAGGTGAAAAGTCCTAACTTGGAGGGTTAGGTGCAAATTCCCAACTTGGAGAGTTAGATTGAAAAATCCTTAGCTTGGAGGGCTAAGGTGAATGAAATCCTAGCTTGGAAGGCTAGGTCTGCGTCCCTGGATCGGTCTGGTGACCGATCAGGGAGTTGGCACGCTGCTCCTTCGTGGATCGGTCTGGTGACCGATCCAGCGATGTCTGATCGGTCTGGTGACCGATCAGGGAGTGTGTGTTTCACTCACTACACAACTCCTGATCGGTCTGGTGACCGATCAGGGAGCGAATAGTGAGTTGAGTTCCCCTGCTGATCTGCTCTTGATCGGTCTGGTGACCGATCAGGGATACTGCTCAAATGGTTTAGTGAACGATCATTTGTCGCAAGGTTCTCACTATCACCGATCAGGATGACTCCTGATCGGTCTGGAAGCAGCCTGATTGGTCTGGTGACCGATCAGGCTGGAGCCTGATTGGTCTGGTGACCGATCAGGCAGGAGCTTGATTGGTCTGGGGACCAATCAGGAGTGTGCAGAAGACTTCTGGATCGGTCTGGTGACCGATCAGGGTCCTTCCTGATCGGTCTGGTGACCGATCAGGCGCAGAACTTTAATTCAAATATGCTGTCAGAAGTCTGTTTTCTCTGCCGATTCTCTGATACACTGCTGATATGTTTTGATATGCATTGCTAAGCCTCTGTTGGAGTGTGCAGGTGATAGCAGGTGATTCAAACACTCAAGGAGGGTCAATGGGAGGCTTTCCGTTGAGCAGGTTTGGCTGTTTCTCATTCTCAGGTTTCAACGGGCAACTGACGCAGTTGGCGACTGACGGAGGCTCAGCTGGAGAGGAGGTCTTCAGTGGACTGAGTGCTCAGGGAGGTCAGTGGGTTCAGGCTGGCTCAGTGGATGCTGATGAAGCTTGTGATGGTGAGCAGAGCTTAAGTGACGAAGCTGGAAGCAGAGGAGCGGAAGTAAACAAGACAGAAACTTGGGAAGTTTGGCTGGGTTGTGTTCGTGCTCTCTGTTGCTTTGTGCTTAAGCAATCTTGTTGCATTCCTGTGAGAGCTTTGTGAGTGTTCCTTCTTGTGTGATCTCCTGTACTCAAGTTATATCATCTGTGAGATCTGTGGAGAGGTTTCTCCACCGAGAAGGAGGCTCTATCTTATCCGGGTTCACCGGGGCTTGATCTGCCGACGATCAAGGGATCGCCCACCTTACGGGCACGCCAAGGAGTAGGGGCAAGTTATCCCCGAACCTTGTACATCTTCGTCTTAGCGTTTGTTTGGTTTGCGATTCCTTCTCTGCTTTGTTCTTTATTCTGCATTGTGTCTTCCGCTGCTAATCTGATCACGCAGAAAACTTCAAACTGCAACTTGTGGGTGTCTGGCTATATTCACCCCGCCTCTATAGCCATCTCGTCACCAACACTCACCTACTCCTCTCGGGAGAATTTACCTTTTGCCAACCGGCTCCTCCGGTTGGACTTTTGCCCAGCTTTACTCACCAGGTCTTCGTGCCCAATCCGCGACCAGGTCTTAGTGCCCACCTTCCAAGCAGGTCTTCGGTGCCCAACCCTCGACCAGAACTTAGTGCCCAATTCCTCGAACTAGGTCTTCGGTGCCCAGCCCTCGGCCAGGACTTAATGCTCAGTCCACGACCAGGACTTATTGCCCAACCTTATGTCAGGACTTAGTTGCCCAGCCCACGGGCAGGACTTAGTGCCTAGTGTTCCTAGGACTTTTCCTGCACACTTGAGTAACATTATTAGAGCACAAATAGTACTTAACTTTGAATCCTTTGCCAATATCAAAACAAGGTTCGATATGGTGCTTCCTCCACCAACAGTTAGCACGGGAATGTCCATAGTCAATGAAGCAAGCAAAACCTTGAAAGTCATAGGGAGCGAAGCCTTGAGAGTTGTAGGGAGCGAAGCCGTACGTAAAGCTAAATTGCTCCTAACTACAGAGTCAAGGAGAGATCACTAGGCTCGTCATAGATGTCGAGCGAGTAGTTGTGGCGGTGATAAGCGAGCGATGAAAGTGGTGCCGAACGAGTGGCGGTAGCAGTGCTGAGCGAGATGCCATAGTGGTGTCGAGTGAGCGACGGAAGTGATACCGAGCGAGTGGTGCAAGTGATGCCAAGCAAGCAATTGTGTTGATACCAAGCGAGCGGCGGAAGCGGTGCCAAGCAAGCAGCGGCAGTGGTGTCGAGCGAGTGGTGGTAGCGATGCTGAGTGAGCAAGCGGTTGTGTTGGTGATATTGTGATTGATCCACAACTCCCAAAGCTCCGCGGAGTCGGAGAGAGAATAGTTTTAGCCTTGGCAATTAAAGGGAGCAAAACTCATGTCAGTGAGAGTAAAGCCCACAACAATATGAGGGAGCAGATCCATGACAATATGAGGGAACAGAGCTGTAGCATGCAGTATGAGGGAGCAAAATCTGTGGCAATGAGGGTGCAGAGTTTTGAGAGTCGTAGGGATCGAAGCCCTTACATAAGGTTGAATTTCTCTTGATTGTGGAGACAGGGATAGATTGCCAGACCCGTGGTATGATGTCGAGCGAGTAGCTATGGCGGTGTCGAACGACGACGAAAGCGGTGTCGAGCGAGCGGCGAAAGCGGCACCGAGTGAGCAGTTGTGTCGATGTCGAGCAAGCGGTGAAATCGGTGCCGAGGGAGCGGTGGTAGCAGTGTCAAGTGAGCGACGAAAGAGGTATCGAGCGAGCGACTGTGTCAATGCCTAGTGAGCGGCAGAAGTGGTGTCGAATGAGGTGTGGTAGTGATGTTGAGTGAACGACCGTGTCAATGCAGAGCAAGCGGCTATGTCGATGTCGAGCAAGCGACAAAAGCAGTGTTGAGTGAGCGACGGTACCAGTGCTAAGTGAGCAGTTGTGTTGGCGACATTGTGCTCAATCCGCAACCCTCAAAGGTTCGCGGATTCAGGGAAAGAATAGTCTAGGCAGTCAAAGGGAGCAAAGCCAAGTCAATGAGAGCAAAGTCCGTGGCAACATGAGGGAGCATAGCCCACAACAATATGAGGGAGCAGAGTTTGTGGCAATATGAGAGAGTAAAGCTCGTAGCAATATGAGAGAGCAGAGCTCGTGGAAATATGAGGGAGAAAAACCTGTAGCAGTATGAGGGAGCAAACCCCATAGCAATATGAGAGAGCAAAGCCCCGTGGTTAGTGGGAGCTATGCCCTGATGTAAGTGGGAGCTAAACCCTAAAAGTACATACCTGATTGGGGAGATGTGCCCTTAGTCTCCTTGCTTGTCGTAAGGCGTGGTGGCGGCATGGAAAGACACACTCAGGGGACGCTTGGTAAGCGGGTTTAGAAGTCGGGAATGAGAATAAAATTTATTTCATTCTCATTTATGATGCTTGGTATACGGGATCAGAATCAAAATATGGATATGATACCCATGATTTTATAACCTAGCCCCCACTAGGTTATTACCAAACTCATAAACCCCTCAATCAAAACTCATTACCATTCTCATTACCGAATGTATACCAAGCGCCCAATCAATCTTTTGATAAGGGAATTGTGCCCCTAGTCTCCTTGTCTGTCATAAGGTGTGGTGGCGACATGTGTGGCGGCATAGGAACTCACACTCTGTTGTTTGAACTCGGTGGAGAGGCTCGAGTGACTTGGTTGATGGCTGAAAAGAAGAACAACAACTCATACTCGACAAATATAACTATATGCGTTCGAACCTGATGTGAAGTTTTGAGATGATCTCGTGACTATCCTGGACATATTAGCACGATCCCATGACTCCCAAATGCTCGCGTAGTCAGGGATAAAACACAATGAAAAACCAATCCACCGACCAGCCGGGAATCTGACTCGATCCCTCGACTTCCGAATACTCACGAAGTTGGGGAGAGACTAGTAGAAAACCAATCTACCAATCGGTTAAGAATCTGACTCGATCCCTCGACTCCTGAATACCCGCAGAATCGGGGAGAGACTAATAGAAAATTAATCTGTCGATCGGTTGAGAATTTGACTTGATCCCTCGACTCCCGAATACCTACGAAGTTGGGGAGAGACTAATAGAAAATCAATCTGTCGATCGGCTGAGAATATGACTCGATCCCTAGTGTCCCAAATGTCTATGGAGAGGGATAGAATTTAATATAATTAAAATACAACATTTGTGCCGCCTAAGAATCTAGACAATAAGGGTCTCGTTAGGATGAAGACTCATAAGCTTCTAGCGCCCCAATCAATTGAGAATAATGCCTAAGAAATTGCATTTTCCTTCTGCACTGTGATGGCGATGTGTTTGTTGAAATCCTTCGAGATCATAGTGAAGGCAAAGAGTCTCCGCGCGTCGTCCATCTTCAATTTCAAATCAGGCACAATGTTCCCACAAAAGTTGCCAAATTTAATTCTATTTAGAATCGGTGGAGGTTGGACTACCGGGGAGGTAGCTGAAATGTGGTCCAAGTCAACATGACCCGGAGGAAGAAGAAGGTGAGTTGTCATCTAGGTTGACATTAGACCTCCAAGAAAGAGCCGAGAATCCCAAAAAGTCCCTAATCAACGATGCCTACAAGGTGGTTAAAAGATAAGCGTTTTTTATAGATGCGCGTGTACCTTGGCCCACGGGGTGAGGCTTTTTATAACATGAAGGAGTGATGTGTCACATCCGTGACTATCAGAGGAGATAGTGCACTTTTGACAAGATGTCATGTCCTTGTATGGAAGATGTCCCATCATTATATTAAAAAGTCACATCAATCATATTTGGTATTGTATGAGATCTCGTGAGATCACGCTATTTCTTCTCTGTTGTTCCATGTATCACATCGGTCCATATGCTAAAGCATCTGAATATCTAGGATTGGGAGAAGTGTCGGGTTGGAGTGAAGGTAAGTCGGAGCATCCCAGCGATAGGGTCGATCAGACATGAACTGGATATTCGATCGGGGAGTTGGGCTCCTGGAGTCGGGTCGATAGAGCCGACTGGAAAATAGAGTTGGCAGGGCCAACTAGAGAGCATGTGAGCACGATCGGTGAGGCATATTGGAGAGCTCGAGTCGGGTCAACGAAGCCGACTAGGGTGTCTGAACGGCAGGGCCAAGCAGAGGTGCTTTGGATTTGCAAGTTGGCAAATATAGCTATAAGCGAGTTGAAATGACAGTTTGAACGTTGGAATGACGTGGAGCACTGCAAGGGGTGTGGGTAGTAGCGGCTTAGAGGCATAGTACAATAGGAGTGCACGACTAAGAAGTCTGATCTGTGATGACAGTGAGATCTAGCCCTGGAGAACAACGTGCTCCGATGGCAGCGGGAACTATGCCATAGACTACGACAGTGATAGATCCGTGCCAGAGGTGATAATAATGGTCGGATCTAAGCCGAGAGTGATAGCAGTGGCGGAATCGACTGCGTAGGTGGTTGCTCGTGATGAACGTAAAGAAGTGCTAGTGGTCGGACACAACTACTAAATGGGGAGAGATCGGCGGTCTGGCTGGCGACAAAGGCTGTGACGAGAATTAGAATAAGAGAAGTAGAGAGAGAGATAGAGAGAGATGAGATAACAAAATAACTTTCTCAATTGAAAATACTTGTCCATGAGATACACAATTTATAGGGACCTTAGGAGACCTAGTCAAATGAAAAATTAATAACGAAACTGTTAATTAACAGATTTATAAAGAATCTGTCAATTAACAGATTAATAAGAAAAATGTCTAATAATATAATAATATAAATTTATTATCTTTAATCTCTTTTACCGCCGACAAACTTAACGGGAGATCTCGGACGTTGAGTTTGCATGATAATTTGCTAAATCGTTGTTTGGATAATGGCTTGGTAAAGATATCAATAATTTGATCTTTTGCAGAGATATAAGAAACGGATAATTGTTTGTTTGCCACGCGCTCTCGAACAAAATGATAATCAATTTCAACATGTTTTGTATGAGCATGAAATACTGGATTTGATGTAAGATATGTTGCTCCAATATTATCACACCAAATTTTTGGTGCAATATCTGATGCAAGATGAAGTTCCGAAAGAAGGGATTGAAGCCAAATAATTTCTGACGTTGCATTGGCTATAACTTTATATTCAGATTCAGTGCTTGAACGAGATACTGTAGGTTGCTTTTTCGAATTCCAAGAAATAAGATTTCGTCCAAGAAATATTGCATATCCACTAGTAGAGCGTCTATCTTCAGGAGAACTGGCCCAATCCGTATCGCTATAGACATGTAAATCTCGAGATGAGTGTCGATATAAAAGAAGACCATGTAGAATAGTGTCTTTGAGATAACAAAGTATTCTCTTCACACATTCTCAATTTTATTCAGTAGGAGTATGCATGAACTGACAAGTACGATTTACTGTAAATGTAATATCAGGGCGAGTAATAGTAACATACTGTAAAGCTCCAACAATACTTCGATAAACCTGGGGATCAGCAATCACTGAAGAGGAGGAAGGTGTAAAGACATTATTTGGAGCAATATGTGTAGAGATCGGACGTGCTTCATCCATTTTAGCTCTTTAAAGAAGCCCAGTAATATATTTGCTCTGAGAGAGGATATAGCCTTTATTATGTGGAATAAGTTCAATACCAAGAAAAAAACGAGCATTTCCTAAATCTCGAATAGGAAATTCCTGATTGAAAAGGCTTAATAAATTTGAGATGTCCTTTTGATCATTGCCAGTTAATAGAATGTCATCCACATAAATAAGAAAAAATATCATAGATCCATCATTATGTCTGTAGAATAGAGAGGAGTTAGTTTTTGATCCAGAAAAACCTTGAGCCTGTAACCATTTAGATAATCGATGAAACCATGCACGAGGAGCTTGCCGAAGACCATATAAAGATTTCTTGAGATGACAAACATGAGATGGAAATTGTGGATGAATAAACCCAGGTGGTTGCTCTATAAAAACCGTTTCCTCAAGAATACCATGAAGAAATGCATTAGAAACGTCTAATTATCGGATAGACCAATTAGAACTAATAGCTATTGATAATAATAATTTGACAGATGTAATTTTGATGATTAGGCTGAAGGTGTCATTGAAGTCAACACCTGGTTGTTGACTAAATCCTTTGGCTACAAGGCGAGCTTTATACCGTTCAAGAGAACCATCAGCTCGATGCTTAAGACGGAATATCCATTTTGAGTTCACAACATTCATGGACGGAGTGCGCAGAACTAGACTCCATGTTCCATTGCGAAGAAGTGTATCAAATTCTGTAGCCATTGCATTACGCCAATTTGGATCCTTGTTTGCCTGTGTAAAGTAAGTTGGTTCAATAGTTTTTGAGGAAACCATTAGAGCTCGAGGAAGAGGATATCGAGTAGTCATTGTGGGCATCGTGCATATATGTCACTTAAGAGAAGCATGCGACGAAGAACATTATCTTTAATCTCTTTTAACGAGAAGGGCGAGTGATGGTTGTGGGCAACGATGGCGGCGGAAACGGCGGGCGATAACATGAGAAGAAGGTGTGAGGAAAAGAGAGGAAGGCATTGGCGGCCTATGTGAGGGTGGTGTGTGTGAGAAAGAAAAGGGGCGGCCTCGCTCAGCGTTCTAGCGGCATTGATCGAGAGAGCCAACGTTGCATGAGGTAGAAAAAGGGGGAGTTCGAGGGCAGGAGTGGGAAGCCGTGTAGTCGACTGGCACGGGGAGCTATCGATGATCCAAAAGGCGGAGGTGACGTGAGAGGCGGCATCCTAGCAAAAATGGACTTCGTTTTTCTTCTAGAAAACAATCCCTAAAAAAAGGGAAAAAGCAATTAAAATCCCAAAAATACCTCTTGCTCACATGCCCTCATCCCTATTCGCCGCATTGTCTTACGTTTTATAACCATTTTACAACCATTCTTATTAAATAATTTTAGAATAATATTTGGGAGAGTGAAAATGGGAAAGTGAAAATGATAGTGAATGATGTGATATTTTATATGCACGATCTCCGATGGGTTCACCGTGCCCCCCAGAGTATAGTTTGATTCGGGGCGGCGGCCGAAGGCCATCGATGGTGTCCATGCGATAATCAGACGTGTGCATGTAAAGTGTCACGTCATGTCACATCATTCACTATCATTTTCACTCTCCTTATCGGTGCTCATAATTTTAACATCAATTTGAATAAATTGTTTTTGTAAATTGCTCTTAATGATATAACTTTATAGAAATAATTTGAAATTGTTAATAGTTGATATTTTTAACCATACTAATATGTGGGTGTTGTCCGCATAAAATTTGGGGATCAAAATTTAACAAAGTCAACATGCTTGCCCTTCCCACATATTAGCCATAACATCCAGATTAGTAACCTCCGTGATTTATTTTTTTGTGTTGGTCCTGAAACGAGTTAACCGGGATATTAGGATGAAGGAATTTCCTTTTGCCAGCCTATCAAATACTATTACTAATCATTTTTATTGGTCTAATTTCTAAAAACAATTAACAATCGTTTCTATTGAATACTTTTAAAATATCGTTTTGTATAAAATATTGTTATAAATTATTTTTATTATTTTAATATTTTTGAATTAGTTTTCAAACTCTACGTATTGTATAGTGGTAACGTTGATTTATATAAATCACGGCTGTAAAACTGCTTTTAATATTATAATTATTAAAAATAATTTTGAAACGGTTGATTTGGATACTTTTAGCGGCAATTGAGTCTATGCAAAATCAAGTTTGATACTCCATGCATTAGATGAGTTGGTAGACTAATTCAGCTAAGCAATAACTTGAACAAGTGTCTAATTGAACCAAAGGAATTAAGAAATCAATAGGTGACATAAGATTTTTAAGCTTTCTGGAGTTATTTATTATCCATAAATAGCATTTTAATAATTTTTTAATCATGTTAATATAAAATTTCTCACCTAAACCGTTCTACGAAATTAACTAGGTCATCAATTGGCTAATTACCTTGGGACTCAACTAAATTGCACACTCAATTTTTTATAGTTATAGCACAGCGAAAGATCGACTAATTATCATCACAAACATTCTCAATTCGATTCTTAGCTATGGCGTATTTTATAAGAATTTTTCCTCCAAATGAAATACAAATCTTGGGATGTTGAGTTTCTGGACCGCCCACCGCGTGCACTTCCCGATTACCCTAGCGGCCGGTGAGAAATTCCCCATAGGCCGATCACCTAAGGTTGGTAAAACATTGTTAATCTTTTTTTAGTTATCCCGGGACTCTGATGCAGCGGCAGATTAGTCGTCAGCCTAGGCATCAGTGGTTTGATCCTCAGCTGTAACATATTTTGTATGACTTTTCCTCCAAATGGGACGTGAACTTCAGACGCTGGGCTCCTGGACCGCCCGCCATGGGCGCTTCCTGATTTATCTTGACGATCGAAGAGAAATTTCTATGAAACCGAATTGATCATCTCAAATTCAGCTATTATGTGATACATTATTTGTTTTAGTTAATTAATCTGAACACATGTGCATGTAAGAAAATCATAATATACTATTGGTTAGTGATAGCAGAATTGAATTTTAACTTTAGTGAATTAACGGATAGATACATGATTGATTAGATTGATCGATCATTGATTATAAGAGTGATTTTCGATTTATTTTGATGATTGTTAAAAAATTTTCGGGAGACCAAATTCTTCACTTTCAAAATTTATAAGTGTAAGCCGGATATATATCTATTGTCAATTAAAAAAACAAACAGCATAAATCCATGTTGCTTTAGAACATGGTTTCTTCTCATTATGTACCTATTTAATATTTAATCTTACGTAACACTTCTAAACAAGTTTTGAGGAGGCAATCAATCAAGCACCCGTTGACTATTCTATTTTCCAATAAACAAAAGAACAATATGTCGATGTTCGGTGAAAATTCTTCAATGAAGTCAGATGAACTCGCGTCATGACTTGGATTTTGTGTGTAAAAATCTAGCGTTTGGTGAGACCAAAAGGATAAGAAAGTACACTGCAACGCCGTTCAAGCAACTTGTGTATATTAAATCAATTAATATCAATCAAATCGATGATCTGTTGGTAATTAATTTATATAATTGTCACAAGTGCAATACTTTCTTCACCAGGTCGATGATCAAATTCAAGTTTGACTTGTGATATTTCATTAATCTTTCGAATCACAACAAAAAAAAAATGATGATATTATTTTGAAGCTAGTGAAAAATGTCTACATAGTGACAAAAAATGATTCGCTCGCCTTCGCACTCCTGTCAATCCATTTCAGAACCAACATGGAAAAGATAAATTATAAAGACTAGTAACTAGTCCGGATGTTATAGCTAACATATAGCAAGGACAGGCAATATGTGTCTACACACGCATATAGATCGAGTTGCTTTCTAGTTGTTGACATCTCTACGTTGCTGCTTAAAGATATATGTGATCAGAATGAGTCAGCTTACTTATATGTTTCGTGAAAAAACTAATCTTATGTAATTTGTCCTTGATTTGATCACTACTCACTCACGGAACAATTAGCATCGCATGTATACACATCGAGAAGTGTCATCGATGACGATCGTGAGGCTAAAAAAGATTATCTCTTTGCTTCTTTAATTGAGAAACCACAATTAGACAATTAATTTTGATAAGGATCAGGAAACGCTAGCTCTTATGGTTACAATATTGTGCCATCATCTCCATCGACATCATATCAGTGTTCATCCTACGTTAAGTTTGCCACTGATAATGCAGAAGTCTATTAATGATGTTGACGTTAAGATGAAAAGGTGTAGTCCACAATACTTATTTTGTCCTGAGGCCATATATAATTTAATCTCCGAGAAAATAGGAAATTGATTGATTTTATTGTGGAACCGAATTGGATATATATATATATTTGAGCAAACGTACGAAAATTAATGATCTGAATGAATCAGACAGTGAAATAAAAGGATGATATATAGCATGGATTCATGAACTGGGCGAATTTGTGGTACATGGGAATGCATGCGTGAACCTTTCGACTTAATTTATTTGGATATATATCGTTGTGCCATCCACATCTCGCTACGTGCCAACGCCTGTTGTCGGGATTTGTAACTGAATCGGTGCATGCACGAATGAATATTTGGGTTTAGGGTTTAACACTAGCTAGTAGTTCGATTGAATCGACAATATTGGTGCTCGCGTTTTTCATACATTGAATTTGAGCCTATTCGAAATTAATTATGAACATGTGCATCGAAAAATTTGAAAAAACTTCCCAATCTCAAATTTACTTTTGCATGTAGTCCTCATCCGAAAATTGCTTTGCATGCACTCCCTGATAGGATTGACGAGACAGTTTTGTGTGTTATTATTTATCAATATAAAAGAGTAAAAATTCAGTATACATTATTTAGATTTGAGTATAAATTGTTTAATATTGAGTACTAATTTAAGAAATTTAAGTATTATTTGAAAAAATTTGAGTATACATTGTTTCAGTATATAGTAAAAATTTTAATATACATTATAAAAATTTAAGTATAAATTGATTTAGATTTAGTATTATTTGAAAAATTTTGAGTATAAAATTTAGAAATTTAAGTATCTGAGGTTGCAGCCACCATATTAAGATTTTCACATGAAGGGTCACCGAAAATGTATACTCAAATTTCCTAAATTAGTTCTAAATCTCAAATACTTTATACTTAAATCTTTACAATGTATATTGAAGTTTCACTCTTTTATATTTAATCCATCAGGGAGTGAATGCAAAGAATTTATCAAGTGGGAAGTGCATGCAAAGATCAGTTTGAGATTGGGGAGTTTTTTCCAATTAACCACATGTGCATTTACTTTTGTAAGTTTTCTTTTAAATGGTACGTAGAATAATACAAAACATATAACAACGTCTAGGTGCAATGGTCCACGAGCTATGTATAAGCTATAGACAGACGCAGCACCGGCTATTTTAGAGGTCCCAGTTGCTGGGCTGCCATAACTATGCCCACTAATTTTGGGCTGAATTATTAGTGTCGAATGCCAATCATAATCAGGCTCCAATTTTTGCCAGAGAAAAATTAACTATCATTTTCAATGTTTTAGTAATAAATTTAAACTTTCTGTTAATTTTAACTATAAATTTTCTCTGATATTTCTCCACGTATTTCCTTTCCCTAATGCTCTCTTTAGTGGCAGGCGTGGATCAAGAATAGAAAGGATGAATAAAAAGAAAAGAAAATAAAGTAAACTCAAAAAAGTGAAAGGAAAGGACTGACGTTGCAATCTTGCTGCTGGACTCGTGGTGAGGCCACAACCTCGCGGCGAGGTTGCTCGTCGCCCACAACCTCTCGGCGATGCTGCACGCCGCCAAGATGAGGTCGTCACACGACGACCGATAATCAAGATTTTATCATGGAATTTAAGTTTTTATTATCACACTTTTTTATTTTTCGTGTGTTAATTTCACGATTATATCATGTTTCACGAGTTGTATTCATTTATAAGTTTTGATGCAAATTATATCATATTTATAATATTTTATCTAAATATTTGAATTTATTTTTTCGTAGGTATCAAAGGAATATTGATTTGAGCTGGATCAACCCAAATTAGGCTTGATTGTGAGATTAAGTGGGGAGATCAAATTCTAAAACAATTTAGATCGTCCATTCAAAATTTGAAATGATCTGAGTTATTCGTTAAAGATTTGATCCATTCAAGCTAAGGAAAAGTAGATTATCACTGTTGATCTAAATCTGAGACTTTCATCAGATTTAGATCAAATACCACTGTTTGATTAGATCAGGAAGAATCTTAGTCGTTGGTTCAAATCTAATGAGATTTAAAAACGGGAAGCAATAGTACAGAAAGGGATCACGATTTTTGGAAAAACAAAGACGCGTGCGAGAAAGCAAGGGATCACTGATCGCCTCCACCGCCAGCCAGAGGCAGAATCCTCTATCCCACAGTGGATCCTATCCCTCTGTCTTACTTGTCGACGATGACCGACGAGTCGTCCGATCGTTGATCGAATATTACCGTGCAGCTTCCCGCCGTCGCTCCAAACAAAACTATACCCTAGGAGGTACGGTGAACCCGTTGGATATCGTTACAATTGTGATCTCGCCGTATTCACCGTCGAATCTGACGAAACTGTAATACGGTGATTCTGACTTATTCACCGTTATCCTAAAATTTCATTTGATTCGAAACGACGATAAAAAATTATCAATAGTGTCTAATCGTCGATCGGACGACTCGCCGTCGAGTGTAGGACTGGCGGGACAGGGACAGAGGATCCCGTCTGCGCGCAGCCAGCATCGGTGAGTTATTCGTCGACGATCATTTCCCACCACCACTCCAACTCCGACGATTCGGTTCACTTCTAGAGGAGGGGTCTTTCCCTTTGCTTCCGGTGATTCTTATCTTCATCACTTCTGTCAAAGATGTGCCACCGACAGATGCATTCAGATTCGGAGAGTCTGAGCTTTTCCATCTCTACATAACCCTAAATTCACATCTCCACAACTTCGATAACCATCAGTGTCATCTTCACATTTCCGATTAGCCACTATCTGGCCATCTTCAACTCCTCCCGACGATGCTTCTTCATCACAGATCCGATCTGAGATATGAGATTTCTTAACTCGGGTTGTAAGCATTATCTTCATCCAGAGATTTCTTCATTTTGATGTGAGGATCCCCTTCTATGAGATTTAGTTGTTTAACATGCTTAGTTAAATTCCCCTACACACTTTTATTTGAATTCAATTCTAGTTTAGATGTGTTAGTGTTCATGTTTGATTTGTGTTCAACAGTAGGTTAGGCTAAGTTAGTTTACTCGCTTTTCAATTTTGTAAGTCAATTTGCATTTGTAGTTTAATTTCCTTAATTTTCTATTCAATGCAAGTAGGTGTTAGATTTCGTCTCTATGCTATATTAATATAGTGAGGATTTTGATATTTTATTATTTGATATTCATTTCATGATAAAATTGGATTTATCAAATTGACACCATTACTGGGGAATTGAAGCAGCATTTGATAGTTTAGGATTGCTTTCTTTTTTTACATAAAACTAAAAAAAAATTATCGTCAACTGCTTAATTGTTCATATATTCATGTGTTTGATCTTATATATTCATATGTCTTCTAATCTTATTTGTTAGTATCAAGTTTCAGTGTAAGAATAAGAAATTTCTTTGACCATGAATCCATATTATCAACATTTTGAAAGGAGGATGGAGAGTCAGTACTATCAATGTGAGCGACCTCAATACTACCATTCTGAACCTCATTATTATTCGCCTTAAACTTAATATTATCAACCTAAACCCCAATACAAGATAGGTACGAGTCATTTTCAAATACCTATAATTCTAATTGGATGGAGTATTCAAATTTCAGGTATGATAGCACATAAAGTCAATTTGCTGAATCATATCCAACATATCAAAACCCACAAGGATTTTAAAATGATCCTACGCCTACATGGTCACATATAGTCCAACAGATCGATCCAACACCCTGGGGCACATTTCAAGAGTTTAGTGAGGAAGTTCATGACCCTAGTCAATCAGAATAGCAAGATCTAAAGGAATTTATGCAGCCAATGATAGAGCAACAAATAGCTTATATTGCCCAGGCAAAATAAGAAGCTACCGAGTCAAATCGAAATTGCAAATATAGTTGGATCAAATTGCAACGTCCATCAACCAACTACAAGCACAAGACTTTAGTAAGGAGATGGATTGTAGGGCTTATGACAATCCTAATCTTGAGCCTACAACTCTACAGAACTCTTCTGTTTCCTTATGTTGTAACATTGTAGTTGTAGATATTTTTGATGCTATTGATGTTATTGTTGTAGAATTTGTTGATGATGTAGGTGTTAATGATGATGGGGAGCCATGACGCAAAATAGGATAGTGATTATCTAGCGGGCTAATGAGAAGATAGATTAGAGGAGAAAACAAGAAAAGAACCCAAAAAAAAAATAATAATAAAGAGAAAACTGTCGTCCCCCCAAAAGAAATTTTGTTAATATTGTAGCATGATTCCTTATATAACTTATGGATATTGCATAGACCGTGGACCCTAAGACTAAAAAGGGAAAGAAATCCTAAATTTTAGATCTAAATTCCAATCTTGTAAAGATAGGAAAGAACCCTTACCAAAAGAAAATTTTGTAATAGATAGTGTTAGATTTAGTCTTGGGCTTTATTTGGGCCTTTGTATTATGGGCCGTAGTTAGTCTAGTTAGTCTATAAATACTAGTCATGTAAACTCTTTTCTATTAATTATATATTGTTCTATTCCACATGGTATCAGAGCAAGGTTTCTCTTAGGGTTATAGCCGTCGCTCCTAGGGTTACCGACGCCGCCTCTCCTTTTTTTTTCTTTCTTTCGTTCTTCTTCTTCTTCCTCCTTTTTTTCCTCCTCTTCTTCTTCCCGCTATTCTTTTTTTCGGCGCCGCTGTTTTTTTTTTTTTTTTGCTTTGTTCTTTTAGTTTTTTTTCGGCGCCGATTTTTTTTCGGCGCCGACGTTTTTTTTTCCGGCGGCGCCACTTCCTGCTGGCCCTTTTATGTGGGTTTCTCATATCTAGTTTCTGATGTGAAATCGCTTTCGATTGCAAGTGATTCCTTTGATTTCTTGTCTCCTTACCCGCTCTGTATGAGCTCTTGAAATTCTGTGTGCACCATGGCATCCTCTGACTCTACTGTGTCTTCTGTGATGGCATCATCAAGTTCCTCTCCTATCGATCCTTTTCTTCGCAATTTAAGTGCTACTTCCGTTAAATTAGATGGAAAAAATTATTTGTTATGGGCACACAGTTTTCAGCGTTTTCTTGTTGCGCATCGTAAGACTCATCATATTACCGATCCTCCGCCGGCGGATAATTCCCCTGCATTTACTGATTGGTATGTCATGGATGCTGCTGTTTCTAACTGGATGTTGAATAGTATCGAGCCTCGGATTGCTCATCCTTATATGCTTCTTCATCCTGCAAAAAAAATTTGGGATGTCCTTCGCACTGCTTATGGTCATGAAAAAAATATTACGCGTCTTTTTGAAATTTATGAACGCCTTTTTACCCTTAAGCAAGGTGATCATTCCTCCTCGGATCACTTTTCCACTTTTAAAGCCCTTATTGCTGAACTTGATGTTTATCAACCTGTGACTACTGATGTCAATACTCTTCTTCGTTACCGTAATGAAATGGCCGTGGCTGCATATCTCAATAGTATCAGTCCTGATTTGGCCTCTTCTCTTCGTTCTCAAGTCTTGGCCCAAGATCCTACTCCCGATCTAGAGGTTGTCTTCTCGAAGGTTTTACGGGTTACTCCGCCCACGATGCCTATTTCTCCGCACACTTCGGCTCTTGTTGTCTCTGGTACTCGTGGGCGTGGCTTCCCTCGTGGAGGTCGTGGTGGTCGTCATTCTGGTGGCCGCTCTGGTGATTCGGGTCGTTTTGTTCCAGACAATCGAAGTGGCTCTTATGTTTCTGACTCTCGTCCACCTTGCCAACACTGTGGTCGCAATAATCATCGTTCTGACCGCTGCTGGGAAAAATTTGGTCGCCCGTCTTGGGCTAATGCTGCTACACCTACAACTGAATCGGCTTCTTCATCTCCCTCTGTCACACTTTCTGGTGATGACTATGCTGCTTTTCAGCTTTATCAGGCTCAACAAGCAACGACATCTGCTTCACATGTTATTCCCACCTCGACAGGTAACGCTCTTATGGCTTCTTCTACTCCTTCCTGGATTCTCGATTCCGGTGCATCATCCCATATGTCAGGTAATCGTCATCTTATTTCTAATTTAGTTCCTTCTTCCTCCATTTCTTCTGTTTCCATTGCCAATGGTCATCGATGTTCTGTGCTTGGTGAAGGTGTTGTTTCCTTATCCTCTCATATTCGTCTAGCTCATGTTCTCTATGTGCCTGATTTTCCTATTAATCTTCTCTCTGTTTCTGCATTGACTCACCAATTATAATGTTCTATAACTTTTTATCCTTTTCACTGTACTATTCAGGAGCTGCAGACGGGGAAGAGGATTGGTTTGGGCCGTAGCACCTCTCCTGGAGTTTATCATCTTGTTCCCGATGTTGTTCCTCCCGATCTTGCTTTCCATGCGTCCTCTGCCGATCCGTCAATTCTTTGGCATCAGCGATTGGGTCATCCTTCCCATCGGCGTCTCCGGCTAGCCTTGCCTTGGATTCCTCTTTCTCCCTTTGAATGTGAGTCGTGTCAACTTGGCAAACATCATCGGGCCACGTATCGTCCTTTAGGTTTAGTTTCGAGTCAACATTGTTTTGATATTGTCCATTGTGATATTTGGGGTCCTGCTCGTTTTCCTTCTATTTCTGGTTTTCGTTATTATATTGTTTTCGTTGATGACTACTCTCGTGTTTGTTGGACATATCTGTTAAAAGATCGTGCTAGTTTTTTACATATTCTTCAAACTTTTATTGCCGAATTACAAACCCAATTTTCCACTTTACCTAAAATTCTTCGTACGGATAATGCCTTGGAATTTATTCAATCATCTGTTGAATCTTTTTGCTCCTCTCGCGGCATCATTCATCACACTACTTGCCCATATACCTCTCAACAGAACGGGGTAGCTGAACGCAAGCATCGTCATCTGCTTGACATTGCTCGTACTCTTATGTTTCAGATGAATGTTCCTAAGTATTTTTGGGCTGATGCTGTTCTTACTGCTTCTTATCTTGTTAATCGTCTGCCATCTACTCCACTTGGGGGGGAAATTCCACTGCGTCGTCTTTATCCTGATCATAAACTGTTTTCTCTCCCGCCTCGGGTTTTTGGGTGCACTGCATTTGTTCATGATAACTCTCCTGGTCGTGATAAACTTGACGCTCGTTCTCTCAAGTGTATCTTTGTTGGTTACTCCCGTACCCAACGGGGTTATCGTTGTTATCATCCCCCTTCTCGCCGTTACTTTGTTTCTGCCGATGTGACGTTTTTTGAATCTCAGTGTTTTTCTTCTTCTCCTGATTCTTCCACTCTCTCTTCTGATTCCTGTGTTCCACTTCCACGACCTATTCCATTTTATGATGTTTTGCAATCTTCGGCGCCTCTAGCACCTTCTGCACCTCCAGTACCTCCAGCATCTACGGCTCCTCTACTGGTTTATCACCGTCGTCCACCTCCTTCTACACGTTCTGGTCCTTCAGCTGACCCTCCTGGGGTTGCAGAGCCACCTCCCTCTTCCACGCCTGCAGCGCTGCCTCCTACTTCATCCTCTACGTTGGATCTTCCTATTGCTCTCCGTAAGGGTACGCGCTCTTGTACTGCTCATCCTATCTCTCGTTTTGTTAATTATGATCGCTTAGCTCCTGTTTTTCGACACTTTGCTTTATCTGTTTCTGCTATTTCCATTCCTCGTTCTTATGTGGAAGCTCTTGCTTCTCCTCCTTGGAAGGCTGCCATGGATGAGGAGATGTCCACACTTCTTTCCCGGGCCACCTGGTCTCTTATTCCTCGCCCTTCTAATGCTACTCCTGTAACTTGTCGATGGGTTTTCACTGTGAAGCATAATGTCGATGGCTCTGTTGCGCGTTATAAAGCTCGACTGGTTGCTCGTGGGTTCACCCAGACTTATGGTCTGGATTATGCCGAGACTTTTGCTTCTGTTGCTCGACTTAACTCGATTCGCATTCTCCTTTCACTTGCTCTTACTTGTGGTTGGCATCTCTTGCACATGGATGTAAAGAACGCTTTTCTGTACGGCGATTTGGATGATTATGTCTTAATGGAGCAACCTCCTGGGTATGTTGCTCAGGGGGCGGATCAAGTGCGCTTATTGAAGAAGTCCATTTATGGTCTCAAACAGAGCCCTCGAGCTTGGTTTCAAAAGTTTAGTTCTACCCTTGAAAGTGATGGCTTCCGTCGGTGTGCTGTAGATCACTCTGTCTTCTCTAAAACTACTTCTGCTGGTTGTGTGATTGTCGCTGTATATGTTGATGATTTATTGATTACTGGCAGTGATTCTACAGCTATGTCTGATCTCAAGACTACTTTACAGCGTCACTTTGTCATGAAAGATTTGGGGCGCCCGCGGTACTTTCTGGGCATCGAACTAGCTTATGGAAGAGATAGACTTTTTCTCTCTCAACGTAAATATGTTTTGGATCTTCTTCAAGAGACTGGATATCTGGGTTGTAAGCCTCATACCACACCTATTGATCGGAATCCTCCTTTTTGGGATGAAACTTCACCTCTTCTAGATAAACCCGAGTCTTATCGCCGTCTGATTGGCAAATTAATTTACTTAACTGTCACACGACCTGATATTTCCTATGCAGTTGGTCTTCTATCTCAGTTTATGCACCAACCTCGCAAGGTTCATTGGACTGGTGCACTCCGTGTTCTTCAGTTTTTGAAAGGTGCTCCTGGTAAAGGTCTTATTTATCGCAACTACGACCATGTTGATATCATTGCTTATTCTGATTCCGGTTATGCTGGTGACCGTGGTGATCGAAAATCTACCTCTGGATACTGCACATATGTTGGTGGCAATCTTGTCACCTGGCGTAGTAAGAAACAAGGAGTTGTGTCCAGATCAAGTGCTGAAGCTGAGTACAGAGCTATGACACACACCGCTTGTGAGATGATGTGGATCCAATCTTTCCTGTCTGAGTTGGGTTTTCCACGTAAGACTCCAATGAAGATGTTTTGCGATAATCAAGCAGCCATCCATATTGCAAGCAATCCTGTCTTCCATGAACGTACCAAACATATTGAAGTGGATTGTCATTATGTCCGCGATCTTGTTATGAAAGGTGTTATTGCTCCCCATCATGTATCATCTCGAGATGAGCTCGCGGACTTGTTTACAAAGGGTTTTGATGTTGGTGTTTTTACTTATCTATGCAACAAGTTGGGCATGCTTGATATATATGCTCCAACTTGAGGGGGCGTGTTAGATTTAGTCTTGGGCTTTATTTGGGCCTTTGTATTATGGGCCGTAGTTAGTCTAGTTAGTCTATAAATACTAGTCATGTAAACTCTTTTCTATTAATTATATATTGTTCTATTCCACAGATAGAAATTAATAAAACAAGATACTAATATAGACAATCTCTAATCCCTAAATATTATAAATATCAAAAAATACCCTAAATATCATTAAAATAGATATTATTAAAAATAGTAAAAAGGCCCCGAAAAGAATATTAACGATGAAATTTGGCTCCGAAAATTAACGATTATGGGTTTCAAATATCGAGTTAAAAGGTATGTCCTCTGAAAGATTGGATCATGCTATGTTGATCTTGTATCAAGCCAAGTGAGCCTAACTGTACATTTGTTGATGAGGAGAATGAAGGGACTTGTAAAGTAGAGGCAAAGTCTAAAGAATCACTTTCTTTGGTTGTGCATCCACCATAGTCTGAGCCAGAGGTAGAGTGTTTACTTGACTAGGAGGAGGCCACAATTACTACTATTTTAGAACCTCCAGGTATCTTCTAGCATGATAAGGTATTTCTCGTGATTTTTTGAAAACTTTCATTAGAGATATCTGTGATTGATTTTATATACTGTAATTCATTTTTAGATTCATGCTTATAGAGATTAATTTTGTTCCATTTCTTATCCCATATGGGTGTGGGAGGTATTTTCTTTTTTTGATTTTGTAGGTCATCATAAACTTTCAGAATGGTTGCTCCATCTAAACCACCTTCGACCTCTCGGACAAATTTTTCAAGAGCCCACTGTAGAAGAAGAGGTGTTCACATTAATTCTTAGCAATCTACTTCTGCATTGGATTTTACACCTTAACCATCTTTAACGGCTTGGAATAAATGGGAGTCTATTCTTTATTTTTCTTTTTATTTCATAATTTTCTTTATTTTCATATTTTGCTTCCATATTTTGCACTTTGTTTGGTTCATATTTCATTTGATTTTGAACAAATATTTCCATGTGTGTTTCTTCGTAATGCTTTGCGAATCATAAAAGCTAATTAAATTTGACCATCAAATTTTGGATATTTTTGCATTAGTAAATCTTTTACTAGCATTTGGTCATGGGTGTAGTGATGAATTCTAACTTGAGAAATTGACTGTGTTAGAAAAATATTCCTAGTGAGGACCACCTTAGTGCCTATCATTTTTCTTTTTGAATGATGATATTCATGGGCTTGCTTAGTTTCTTTTCAAAATTATAGTAGCGTGTGTGTGCTTGAATATGATGAAGATTATTGGTTCTTATTCTTTCTTTTGATTTCCTACTTTCTTTTTACATTCTTAGTTGAATACTTTCCATGGTGGGTCTTGTCTTCCATCATACTTGCTTTGTTAATCTTATTGAGAGTTTGATTCATGATTTGATGAGTGATTTTTCCCAAGATGGTAAAATTCTAAGTGTGAGGTAGAGAGGTTGTTTATGCTCAAAGATCTTTAAGGTTTTGCAATGGAGGATGGACACTTTGTTGAATGGATAGAATTTCTGAAGGGGTAGTCTAAACAAAGAAGAAAAAATAAATTGTGAAGAGCTTACACCATGTTTGGAAAGGAAGGAATTGGAATTCCTTTGGGAATTAAAATTCAATTACATTGTTTGGTAGCAATTTTCAATTCCAATTCCTTTCAAACCACTTAAAACAAATCACACCTAAACACATGTGATTTGTGAAAGGAATTCACTTAAACAAATTAAATTACCAAATTACCCTCTCACAAAATAAATTAAAGTTGCTCCGGCTCAATTCTCGCAGGATAAAATTGTAAAAGTATAACTATTAAATTCAATTCAATTTTGTTTTTACAATTCATTCCAAACATGAGAATTGAAATTCAATTCCGGTCGGAATTGAATTCCGACCAGAATTGAATTCTAATTCCTTACTTAACATGTTTCCAAACAGGATGTTAAAGAGATGATTTGCTCGGATTGCAAGATCCGGTGTATGGACTTTGTGCTGACAATTGTCATGGGTTCATTGGAATTTTTGCATGTTGTTTTATCCTCAGAGTGCAGATGTTGAAGTTTTTGCAGCAAGCTTCATTACTCAATTGGATTAACAGAGAAAGGGAAAGAGAGCTTGTTTGGTTCTCATTTCTTAAGATGTTTTGATCCGCAACAGTTTAGAATTCAGCGTCAAATAGAATCTCTCCTGAACTTGATTCTTCATGGCCAAGCCAAAATTGCTTTAGATTTCAGGTTTTTGAAAACTTTTGAAAATTGAATAATGGAACTGATCTGATAGGCTAAACAAACAGAATCTGTTCATTGGTAGCAGTCGGGCCAAATCAGATTTCTGTTTTAAACCAATCAATACCTCAATTGCGGTTCTTAGCAATTCAGTGATAAATGAAACTTTTTCGTCAGGTTATATTCTTCATGGTTCAGACAAGATTCTTTGGGCTTCTAAATTCTAAACTGGACTCATGTAGGGTCTGAAACTGGAAATTCTTAAAAGCATGAGTCCAGAAATCAACAGTAACCTGAAATTGATTTTTTAATCTGGGGTATTAGTTGTTAAAGATGATAGGTCTTGAAATAACGAGAGGGAACTTCATGTGTGAGTATGAAGTAAGATCCATATGCAAGGAAAGAGATCAAGAACCTGCTGAGATAAAAATTGGGAGTGATTTATCAACTTCAACAGGCTATGCCAAGTCCTTGATGCAAATTGCTGATTGGGGAAAAGAATCCAACTGCAACACTCAAATTTTCATTGTTATTTGGTACCATATCCTTTTCAAACTGCCTTGAAACATGCATTGTCAATGATTTCGATCTCTGAAAATCCCTAGCTGAAGTCACATTTGTTGAACTCTGAAAAAGACTACAAATGCTGGAAATGATTCCGAATTGTCAATGTTGAGTTACATAAATTTGATTTGGTTTTACTGGCGTACTGTGAGTGCAATTCAAGATGGCAAAAGGGAATTGTTACTTGAAAAAAAAGAGAGAGAGAGAGAAAAAAGAATTCGAAATGATGTATCAATTTCAGTTGGGTGTGCCGAGCCTTGGATGTAAACTGTTCATCAGTGAAAATCATAAGAGGAGTATCCAATTTTCCAGTGTTCTTTGCTGTATGCTTTTCTTTAAAGCCATTGTCAGTTACAAGGAGGAATTGTAGGCACTACGATGTCATACCAATTGAAATTCACATAATAAAAGAAATTCATAGGAGTTTGAAAGGTAGATTCCCTGGTTGAAGATGTGGGGAGCTTACAGATCCAGAAATTGACTAGACTTAAGTTTTGGAACGTCAGTCAACCAAAGCTTGAAATAGGAAGTTGACTAGAAACAGATTCAGAATTCAGAATCTATATCAGTAAGAACTGATCATTGTGAGTACTAATTTTGAATGTGGTTGTTGAACAGCAACAACTATGGTTCAATCTTTTGAAGTCTCAGTGATTGATGAGGCCCCTTGTGAAGCTGAATTCTTATTGAGACAAGCTGAGATTACCTTAGATTTCAAGTTCTGAAACTTAAATCTGAAAAAACAAACTGCGAAACAGAAATAAAGTCATTCCTAGAATGTTTTGTTAGGAATCTGAGTTGCATTTTGAACATCTAAGATGTATCATTTGGTGCTTCCTCTACTCTCAAACCTTGCATGACTTAGATTCTGAGCTTTTTTGAGAATCTGAATTCTGAATTAGATTTCTAAACTGTTGTAGGCCATCTAGAACAGAAAGTTCAGAGCTCATTGGGATAATTTATAGTGCTTCAGTAGGAGTCACAAATCAATAAAGCAGTAACCACAAGTGAGTTCTGGAAATTAAATAGAATTAGGAATTGGCTTCATCTCTGATTCCTGCTTGGCATGGTTTCTGAGTTGCTGAAGGACAAAGACTGATTTCAGTTTAAAGATTTCCTGGAACTCAGAATTTGGACCCCATAGCCGTCCTCTTTTGTGATTCATATAAAAAAATGAAAATGAAAAGAAAGAGAAACAATGGCAAGGAGAGCATCAAGTGCAGGGATAGTGTGTCAAGATTTTTGGTTAGTTATCAAATTGAAGAAGAGGTTGGCCAAATCTTTTGTTTTCATTAGTGGCAAATGGTGTTTTTTATTCCCCGGAATAAATTCCTTGATACAAATCAGATTAGGTAACTCATCTAACTTTAATTAATCTATTAAAAATGACTCATTTGATTTTTTTTTTTTATTACAAATGACTCATGTTGAATAGATGTGATGCACTACTTCATTTAATTACTCTAATCACCCATTGTTAAGATTTTATATTCATATTTAACAAATAACAAAAGAGTATATTTCTTTCATCTTAGTATCTTTTGTTCTCTAGATAAGAAGATTGAATGCAAGGGAATGTAGCTCACCAACGTCCAAATGCAGCACGATTTCGATTGCATCGGATAGCGAGGGAGCAGTGTGATTTATGCTTCATATCTTACAATGGACCATAGAACGTGATAGTAGATCTAAGTTCATTAACCGTGATGAAGCAGAAATTTGTTTTTTTTCCCAACAAGTTATAAAACAAAGCAACTTTCAGAAATTGCTACAATAAAACCCTAAACTTGTTTGGGGAAAAAACAAGACAAAATCAATCGGACCTCCGTGGAAGAGTGAAGACAACGAGATTAAGAAAGAGATCCAAGGGCGGCCAGACTTCAATATGTAGTTGAGAGTCTGAGTGCCCACATCTTGCTTCTCCTTCTGCGGAGGCAAACTTGGAGAACATGGCAACGCGCAAGAAGGCGATGCGTTGACAGAATAAAATAAAAAACACGAAATGAGATTAAACGGAGGAAGCTCAGAGAATATGAACCAGATAAGGCTTCACGCCGCCGGATTCGATGTGGAATCGCACTGGCGATCTGAGTCGAGAACGATTTCTCACCATCACATCCTCCGTCGAGAAAGAGAAGAAATTAGAACGAGAACGAGGAGGGGCGACACACGCACCTGAAGAGGCAGCGAGGCGAGGAGGATGATGGATTTTAGGGTTACAACCACTATGCGGCTTTTTATAGGCTGAATGACTTCTGGGCCTTATCTGGCTCCAGCCCATTTTAAAAAATGAAATCCAGCAAAAATCCAATTCAATTAAGACAATTTCTGAATAACAGGAATCGAATTTCTAGCAACCCACAAATCTCTTTGCCTGATGTCCAAATCGGTAACCTACTCTCATTTCTTTTTCATACGAACAAAATTTCCCTCTAATGATCCTTATCTACCAAATTAGTTGGCCCACATGTATCAGCTCTCGAGCTAATCTCCACCTACTAATTCCACTTCGTCTTCTCTATCCAACAATCGACAACAAATCGTTGAATTCCGTTCTCCTTATCAAAATCGCATTTCATGTAACCAATCTCAAGCACAATCAAGAAGCTGGCAACACGTATCAGAGCCAGATAACATGTCTATGTGTTATTAACTGACGTTTGCAGAGCATTGGTTGGTGGTGACCGAGGCCCGGCTGAAGGTGTTGAGCGTCAGCGTCAGGCTGCAGTTCATGGCGATCTCGATCTTGCGCTTGTACACGCCGAGCACGGTCACCTTCCCGGAGACGTCCGTGAAGCTGGTGAACTCGACGGTAGCCGTTCCCCGGGTAACCATCTCCGGCGTGACGTTCATCCGCCGCGCCACGCGAGCGGTCAGCACGTCCACCGTCGCGGTCAGTCGCGACGTCCGCCGCGCGCCCACCTTTCCCTCCGGCAAGTAGGCCACTCCCACCGTCTCCCCGCCGTAGTAGAGTTCGGTGGCGCTGCGGCTGAACCGGAACGACGCCACGTTGGGGTTCCTGAGGGACAGGTCGGCCAGCAGCGTGGCGTTGACGCAAACCAGGCTGTCGCCGCCGAACTCCCCGGGCTCGGCGCTGAAGCGAGGAAGGGAGATGTCGTTCACTGTCAGCGTGGGGTCCATGACCCTGAGCACGGTGAGGGACAGGATGAGGACGGTGAGGCCGAGGAGGAGGACGGTGGCAGCGCACCACCCGCAGCACCACAGCGCGCACTGCCTCTTCCGGAGGTACGCCACCGAGGGCCACCGGGTGGCCTCGCCGGAGGGAGCCACGGGCACGGGTGCCACCGGAAGGGAAAGCACCTGCTCCTTATCGTCCTGCTTCCAAGCATCAGCCATGGTGTTCTGGCTATTAGAATTACGTTCGCGTTTAAATTAATTGGAAGAGAGCTAGCGGCCGAGTTTTGTGGTCGGTTTTTGTTGTTGACGGAGGCGACACGCCATCAGTGATCAGTCTTGTTGGTGGACTTGATTTCACTAACTACTGATCCTTAAGCAGTTGCCGTCGAATATTATATTTATTAAACACACGGATTACTTGTTAATTTTCCTGACCGAGAGACAAACTTCTTTGGAACTGTGTTTAAGCTTTTAACAGTGTTGAGAGAACCGGACCGGACCGGCCGGTCGGACCGGTCGGACCGGGAACCGGCCGGATTTCCGGTCCGGATGAGTAAAGAAAACCGCCCTCTTATAACCCGGCTTTGAACCGGTTTGAACCGCCGGGAACCGGGTGAACCGGTCAATCCGGTTCACCCGGTTTGATTAAAAAAAAAAAAAAGTTAAAAAACAGCCGCCGACTTTAATAATCAACTGTAAACCTAATTAATCTAATCTCACGCGATTTCTTCTCGCGTCGCTCCGTCTTCTTTCTCTCCGCATCGCCGAGCGTCGCCAACGTCGCCAACGTCGCCGAGCGTCGGCAACGTCGGCAACGTCGCCAACGTCGCCGAGCGTCGCCAACGTCGCCGAGCGTCGCCAACGTCGCCGAGCGTCGCCAACATCGCCGAGCGTCTCCAACGTCGCCGAGCGTCGCCAACGTCGCCGCGCCTGCGCCAACGTCGCCTGCCTACGCCGTCGTCCCCGCATCGCATCACCTCCGCCATCGTCGCCAGCCGTCGTGCCTCCGCCAGCGTCGCCAGCCGCCGTGCCTTCGCCAGCGTCGCCAGCCGTCTCCGCCAGCGTCGCCAGCCGTCTCCGCCCGCGTCCTCGCATCGCGTCGGCTCCACCGGCGTTTCGCTTCTGAAGGTAACAAGCTCTGCACGCTAAGTTCTGTAACCTCTGCACGCTTCTGATCTTGTTGCTTCGCTGCGGAGAGCCGGAGACAATTGAATGATCCGGAGACAATTGAATCGTGCGGCTTGATGAAATCATGATAGAAAGCATGCATTGTCGTGGGTGCAGCTACTTACAATTGATTAGCTAATTAAATTCTTTGATTTACTTCATTAATCAATTGATTAGCTACTTACAGTTCTATAACAAATAATATTTTTTTATTTATTTCGTTATGTCAAATGTAAATTCAATTTGTAGATTCAGATATGGATGCTCCAACTTCAAATCAGTCTATAGAAGTAAACAGTATCGTACCTGAAGCTACAGCTGCCAATCCTGATAGTGAAAATCAATCTTCTTCAAGTGCTTGTCGTGGGAAAACTGATCCAGCATGGAAGTATTTTAATTTGACAATTGAGAAAGGGAGACCATTATATACATGCTTGCTTTGTTTAAAGCAATACAAAGGTGGAGGGATTAATAGGATGAAGCAACATCTTGCAGGAAAAACAGGAAATATAGCTAAATGTATGAAAGCTTCTCATGATGTGAAAGAGGAAATGTTGGCAAGTTTGGAAGAAGTCAAGAAAACTAAGAGTAATGATGATTCACTGAGCTTTGGTGATGAGACTGATGAAACATTTGCACAAGAGATTAATCTTAGTCATCCACCATCTAAAGTGCAAGTTGTTGGAGACAAAGGCAAGCAAAAGGCAAAAGTTAGTAGTTACTTTGCAGCAAGATCAACTCAGGGAGGTCAACCAAGTTTGAAAAGTGCATTTCAAAGCAAGGAGGCATTACATGAAGTTGATTTGAGAGTTGCTAGATGGCTTATTCATGCAAGAATTCCTTTTAATGCAATTCGATCACCTTTCTTTAAAGATGCACTGGATGGTATTGCTGGTATTGGACCTGGTTATAAAGGTCCTTCTTATGACAATTTGAGGGTTCATTTATTAGGAGATCTTAAGAAAGAATGCCAACTACTTGTGGATAGTTATCGGAATAAATGGAAAGAAAGTGGTTGCACACTTATGGCTGATGGGTGGACAGATCAGAGACAAAGAACTTTGATCAATTTTTTGGTATATTGCCCAGTTGGTATGTGCTTTGTGAAGTCTGTTGATGCTTCAGATGTGGTAAAAAATGCCTCTACATTATGCAAATTATTTGATGAAGTTATTGAATGGATAGGGCCTAGTAATGTTGTGCATGTGGTAACTGACAATGCGGCTAATTATGTAGCGGCTGGGAAACTCATTCATGACAAGTATGAAAGCATTTTTTGGTCTCCTTGTGCTGCTCACTGCTTAAATCTCATTTTGAAAGATATAGGTACTATGCCTCATATTACTAGCCTTGCATCTCGAGCTTCAAAGATAACTATCTTTGTTTACAATCATATGGTGTTCTTGTCTTGGTTAAGAAAAAGGTCTGGTTGGAAGGAAATTGTTCGTCCAGGAGCTACTCGTTTTGCAACTGTCTTTCTTACATTGAAAAATATATATGAACACAAGGCAGATTTGCAAGCTTTGGTTGTTGACACACATTTCACTGGGCATAAGTTAGGTAGGAGTGCTAATGGGAAAGCTGTTAGTGCTATTGTGTTAGACAACAAGTTTTGGGATGGTTGCCATACCACATGTAAGCTTATAGGCCCTTTGATTAGATTGTTGAGAATTGTAGATTCTGATGAAAAGCCTTCATTGGGATATGTATATGAAGGTATGCAAAGGGCTAAAAATGCTATCAAAGAGATGTTTATGAACAAGACGACATCATATGAACCATACACTCAAATCATTAAGGCAAGATGGGATAAACATTTGAAGCGAAGTCTCCATGCAGCAGCCTACTTTCTAAACCCGGCTTTCTTTTATGATGAGAAGTTCATTGAGAAAAATCAAGTTATGCGAGGTGTACTTGATATGTTTGATGTAAAGAGCCTTTGTAGTGACACAATTAAAGCATTGAAAGAAATACAAATATATCGGGATCGCACAGGAAGCTTTGCTAGGCCAAAAGTTGTACAAGCAGCCAAGGAACTCCAACCTAGTAAGAAATTTTATCTAGTAGTTTCATTTGTTTGAATGTTTTAAAATAAATACTAAATAGTAAATGACTAAATGTTGATGATTAAACATTTATATATAATTTTTGCAGGTGAATGGTGGAGATATTTTGGTTCTAGCACCCCAATTTTGCAAAAGATAGCTATTCGTCTTCTTAGTCAAACATCTTCTTCCTCAGGGTGTGAACGCAATTGGAGTATTTTTGAACAAATTCATACTAAAAGAAGAAATAGGTTGGGGCATCAAAGATTGAATGATCTTGTTTATGTGACCTATAACATGAGCCTTAAATCAAGGTATTATGATTTACATTATTAAACTATTTAATATTTGGTAATTTATGTTATTTACTTATTTTTACAACTTTAGGATAGTAAACTTTAGAAGTTATTTTAATATTTTAAGTTTGCATATTAGGTTACAACAAAAGAAAAGATCTTATGATCCAATTGACTATGAAAGTATTGATCTAGTTGATTTTTGGGTGATGGAAGAAGTAGAAGAGCCAGAACTTCCTAATGATCTTCAAGAGCTAATATATCAAGAAAATGCTATACCTTCATCTCATGCTCGTGAGTTTTGTAGTTTTCTTTGTTATAGAATATATTTTTATTGATGTTTGTATATATTTTTAACATATTCTATATCATTTTCATGTTTTTACTTTTTAGATGATGATGAGGGACATGAGATTGGTCTATTTGATCTTACTATGCCTCATGGATATGGTTCATTTGGTGATGATGGAGATGAAGATGAAGATAGACATGAAGCATTTGATGATGGAGATCTTCAACAAATTAATGCTGATTTTGATGATCCTCTTTGATTCATGAAATTAAAAGTTTGAACTTTTAATGTTTCCCTTATGTTTTTGACTTATTGTTATGTTTTGAAGTCGAACTTGTGAATTTTGATTGATGTCAACTACTTTTGGAAAAGTGAGATTGTATGTGCTTTGCTAGTGTTCTCTATTTAAGTGTGCAAAAACATATATGATAATATGATATAACATGCTTTACTTAGTTGATTTACTCTTGAAGAATGTAGTTGAGTCAATTGTTAATTCTATATATTTAATTATTTATAATTTTATATAAATACATGCTTTATTATATACCGGTTATATCCCGGTTGGACCCCCGGTTAAACCGGTTGAACCTCTGAACCTCTGAACCCTTGCTCCGACCGGTTCGATGTCCGGTCCGGTTCTCAGAACCTTGATAATAAGTCTTGAGTTTTCAGTAAAATCATGCAAAACCTTTTGATATGTGGGCAAACAATTCCATGCTACCAGGTAACTTTAAGCCTACACGTGGGCAATCTTTTTACAAATTGTTAACCTTGGAATAAAATTGCTTTCTTAAGTGTATTTTCCTTGGCAACTTATGATGTCTATGAATAATATGCTTTCTTAAGTGGCTTTTCATTTGCTGGAAAATAGTGCTTTACCTTAAGTTTGCTGGAACCTCACTTATCGATCTTGGTGTTTTAGTCTCTTTTATACTATCTTTTTATGTGTTGTTGGGCAATTAAGTAGCTAAATATTTCTCTGCTGTATGTATGTAATACTTCTCTGCTATACTCCATGGCTAGCTACTGTATATATGTTTCTTCACTCTTTTGTAGAGTATTTATTGGGTAGCTTTAAATATTATGTAAAATATTTAATAATTGGCTTTTGAGTGCAGTTATCTTTTCAAATATTTAAAGAAAGAAAATAGGACAGAGTATGTTTCATTTGTGGATCCCAATCACATACCTACACACGGAGTGAACGAATATGATAGTAAATTGTCACAACATATTGCTGCTCAATTAGAAGTATCGAATAGAGATAGCATATGCTTAATCCCATACAACACCGGGTAAGATTTTAATTATTTATCAATTTCTACTATATATTGTTAATGCTATATTGTCATTTATGCAGGTACCATTGGATTCTGACTATAATTAATGAAGACAAAAATATGATATATTTATTAGACTCTTTAAGTAATAGGAATCGAGATCATGCGTGGCAAACAATTGTGACCAAGTAGGTAGTAGATTATGTTGTTTGTAAATACATTCAATTCATTAGATGTTCAAAAATAACTTTCAAATTTTTACAATGCAGTGGAGTCAAGATATACAATGCCTCAAGGGGTATTTCAAAAGGGCCAAGTTTTAAACAATTGACGGTATATATTATGACTACGTATTTAAGCATTAGTTGATAATTCTTATTGTTATGAATGTGACTAATTGCATTACACTTTCAATTTCATTAGGGTAATTTAAAACAAAATGGTGGTGTTGAATGTGGATATTGTGTAATGCGGTATATGAAAGAGATAGTCATGGATGAAGATTTATAATTGGAGAGGAAGGTAAATCTTTTTATGAACTATATTATTTATGAAATATTTAGTCGTTTTGTATTGACCCTCACACTTCTATTAATGGTTTAGTTTGCAGGCTCAAAAAATAAACAGTATTACATTCAATCTCAGTATGATGAAGTCAGAAGCGAATGGAGTGAATTTGTCTACTTTTATGTGGGTGTCTAAGTGTAGGTTGTGAAAAAATTTTTGATTGTATTTTGAGATTTATGAATACACTAGATTTTCGGTGAAGTTGGTTAATGTCTTTTATGAATACACTTTTGAGTTGTAAGAAATAGAAATTTCTGATATATATATATATTTGTTTAATTTTGATGGTGAAAAATATTGTGTTGTAGTAATTCAAATAGATATTTTTGAAAAATATTGTGGTGAAAAATATTTGTTTAATTAAAATTGTATTGTAACAAAACATGATGAATTACTTCGACAATATAAATAAATGGTGTAGTAATTCAATACAATAGACTTTGTCAAATTTAATTAGCAGCGTAGTTAAAAAAACTATTTACTTAGTCATTTTTTTAATTTGTGAAGTCGTTTGTATAAATTACTTCGCTAAATTTAAATATTTGTTATAGTAACATACACTCTAATACGTCTACATTATGCTGAAGTAATACAACAAAAAAATACTTCGACCAATTCAATTTTTGTAGAAGTAAAATTAAATATTTACTACACGAGAATAAAAAATTTGTGAAGTCGTATAAATATTTTACTTCAGAAGTATTTATGAAGTTATATACGATCAAATACTTCAGCGAGATCGATGAAGTATTAGAGCCATTTTACTTCGAAAACGGTTCAACTTTGAACCGGTGAAAGACTTTGATATTTCGTGGTGAAGTAAAAAACTGACCTTTTTACTTCACGCGCGTCTACTTCGGTAATTATCTACCTATTACTTCAGATAATATCCGAAGTCTATTATCAATTTTCATATAGCAAAGTTTTTGAGTATAAGTGGGAGATTGCTAGGATGTATACTAAAAGCTTTGCTTTTAGTTAAAATACATTTACATTTTAAAAGAGAATTACAAAATCACACGGTGCATATTTATATTAGTATGTGCACAAAATGTCTCATACTTGACATTGTAGATAACATGGTGCGTGGTGTCGCACAGAAGATCATGTTATCAAGTTCCTTGCAGAAGTATAAGAATGAGGCTCACAACTGAGATGGAGTTGGACAAACCATCGGGATGGTTGTAGTGTAATTAGGTGTGGTTTGTCTTAACCATAGAATTGCACTAGTGCACTTTGTGTGTATAGAGTATGACCAAAAGAGAGGTCATCCAATTTTGTACTCACTTCATAAATTGGATTAGACCTCGGATATATATTTTGGAGTACGATCTCTTAATCCCGAAATAATAACGGGCACGTATAATTAATTATTATTTCTTTGACTTACCAATGGGTGAGATTTATTCTGTTAAATCGATAGGCCCGGTAAATTAGAAAATAATATTAATTATATGGTGTGTCATTGATTATTGACGAAATCCGTGTCCTGGTGAGTTAGGATGATGATGCCCCCTTGGTGAGCTCAAAAGGATCGTCATGTCAAATCTTGCAAGTGGACTATGGTTCGACATGATGAAAAGATTGAGTGGTACTAATCAAGGATCAAGAGGATAATTAATTAAAATTGTCAATAATTTAAATTAATTATCGGGCATTCGATATCTTAAACACGGGGAGATGGAAGATTCATAATAGGTGGAGCCCATATGAAAATATGGGGGTTGGTGAGGATGGTCAATGAGATCCTTTAGTGGAATGAATCTCCATTAATGGATTGTGTTTGAATCCATTAGCGGGCCAAGAATCAACTCCTCCTCATGGTCCCTACCATAGCCCTATAAATACCCCATAGGAGTCATGATACATGGCTTAATGAATTAATTGAGAATTAATTCAATTAACCACAATTACTAAAAACCCTAAAACCCTCTCTCCCTCTCTCTCTCTCCTAGGTCACGGACGCAAGAGGAGAAGAAGTTGTTTTTCTCCTTCTTCTCCTCCCCATCTCCTCCACAGCTCCTTGGTCGGTGTTCACAGTGCAAAGGAGAGGCTGTGCTCATCCTTTGGTGATCGGCGGCGGCTGGAAAGTGGAAGAGAAGTGGCCGGTGACAGGGATTGGGCGGCGCCATAGCTTGGTGGAAGAAGGATTCTAAGGAGGAGAGGGATTGTTCTCTTCTCCTCATTTTCTTCTTCCTTTCTTGAGCACGCACAAGAAAAGAGAAGAGGGGTGCTCGGCGGCAAGGAATACCCTTCCTCTAGCTCCGGAGGTAGCGGGTTTGAAGAAGTTGCCGACGGCGGCAATTTCAGGTTGGAGGAGGAAGAGAGGAGCTTCTTCTCTGTTCTCCCTCCTGTTCTTCATCTTCTCAGCCTTCTTCTCGGTGCTACCTTGAGGCTGGCGGTCTTTGGGAGCTTGAGGTCACCGGCGGCGCAAGGAGGAGAAGTGGAAAGGTGGTCGGCGCAAGGAAACCCTAGTCTTCTAGGGTTTGTGTTGGTGTTGGGAAGAAGCTTAAAGAAAGGTGGTTAATTCAGGGCCTTCGGTGACTCCGCGTCTTGGTAGCTCGTCGCCCACATGACGTCCAGGAGGGGAGGGTCATACGGTAGAAGACTGCGAGGTAAACGACGAGGTATACCTCTCCCTAGCTCTGTTTGTTATATTATTGCTTTGATTATGTTTATCATTGCATGCGATTAATTAATTGCCATGGATTAATTATTTGTTAATTAATATGTCAATTAATTTATGTCATGTACCTTGATTGTAAACACAAAAATCGGCGATCCATTCATTGTCTTTTTCGCGGGTGATTAATCCGGAAAGTTACAAGGCCTTAACTTTGGTTTTGGCTAAGTTGTGACTTGGATTAATTGACACGACGACGAGACAGTCGTTTGGGAGACGGGTCTCTATTCAGATTAAATTTTAATCCGTATACATAGAGAGGTCTCTCATGTTCGACCCCGTGATTGCGTAGGAAACCCTCAACCAGTAAGGGTTTATTCCCATCAGCGGATGCTCGAGGTACTTAGGCTTGGTCTGGGTACTACATCCGACCAAGTAATTCAAACCCTAATACCTCACGGTGCTGCGGATGCCCAGAGTACTTAGGCTTGGTCTGGGCTTCTAAGGACTCCCAACCAAGGGTAAAAACCCTAATGCCTCGCGGTGCTTCGGATGCTCGGTGTACTTAGGCTTGGTTTGGGTTGCTACGGATTCCCAACCAAGGGTAAAAACCCTAATACCTTACGGTACTGTGGATGCCCGGGGTACTTAGGCTTGGTCTGGGCTGCTACGGACTCCTAACCAAGGGTACTTAGGCTTGGTCTGGGTTGCTACAGACTCCCAACCAAAGGCAAAACCCCTAATGCCTTGCGGTTCTATGGACGCCAGAGGTACTCAGGCCTGGTCCCGGTGCAGCGCATGCCCGACCAAGTACCCAAAATCCTAATACCTCACGGTGTCGCAGATGCCTGGGGTACTTAGGCCCGGCCAAGAGGCTATAGATGCCGGATCAAACAACCACGACCTTGATGCCTCGTGATATTTCAGAAGCCTGGGGCATATAGGCGCTGTGGAAGTAAAAATAACACGGCCCACACGATCAAAGGAAAACAAGCGAGACATTAAAGTACTAATATAACACAAGCAGGGGCACACCAATAGGTAACAAATATTTTTCCTTTACTTATATGGGAAATACATGAATGCCAACATTTCAGAAAAATGCCAAGATACAATCAGAATATTTGGTAAAGGGAATTCTACTCGGGCTTTTTCTTCGCTACTGCGTCATCTCCGCAGAGGCGGTTGGCTCGAAATTGTCTGCTAATAGTCGATGTGCGGGGATCCATGCACGTCATGGTTGAGATCCTTGAGTCCTCGACTGTAGAGGAAATATCTCGTCCTTCATCCGAGTGGCAAGTACGAGATTAGGACGTCTGAGGTAACACATGAGTATGACGATCCTATATGAAGACCCCAATCACCTCTTCCCGCAATGATGCATCCGACACAACATTCAGAAGGAAGAGGTGGGGGAGCAGCAACTGTAATTTCTCTCCGAATGATGGCACTGCACCAAGACGCAAAGAAGAATTGCAAAAGCCAGAAAAAAGAGGAGGGGAAGCAGTGGCTGCAACCCTCCCCTCTTGGTGACGGTATCGCACCATCCCTTGTAAACACCATCCGATGCCCAAAACTCAGGGAAAAGAGGATTCGGGAGAGGATGGTGTTTGAGGCAGGCAGGGTACGTACCGCCATGGGCCGCCCAGGAGGAGGCAACTAGCAGGATATGTCATCTCTGCCATGCCCCCTGGCGGGTCACATAATGTCTCTTCTGGACTCCTAGGAAAATCCCGGAGTTCCACCTCCATCAGGATCTTCAGCGAGACCTTGGACATCATCTCCACCATACTCCCCGACAGGGAGTGTGAGGCACGAAGTTCCACCTTCGCTGGGCCCTCCGACCAGAAACGCTACTGCGTCTCCGCTACCCTCTTCGGCAGTGTCGAAGGCTCCGGCCGCAATGAGGGGTGGAGGAAAAGGCACCGACATCTTGCCAGAAAGAAGACATAATGAATGGGGAAGACGGTTCACCCTTCTCCCCCTATTTATAGTGACCACTGCCTCTCTGTGCATTTAATGCCGGCATGGTATGGGAACGGCAACGGACACCCACTCTGAAGCGTCGCATCGATCGGCATGTCGTTGCCGCACCTAGGAACTCGTGACTCTTTATGAGTCAATTCAAGAGATCGCGTAGGAGGCTGAGACGACGTTTCGGATGTCGACACCACTCTTTATCAGAAAAAGACCGAAGTGGGCCCCACAAGGGGATAAATGCAGCCCGAGCACTTGGCCATGCAGGGTTATCCTGAGAAATCCGTACCCCAGATCAACTTCGAAAAATTTCTAACTTTCTATTCTCTGAACCCACCACTGCAGGGATTAGGGTCACATAGGGCCAGATCCGAGAGCACGCACAAGATAGAAAGGTTAAAAAAAATATCATCATTTTAGTCAAAATTGATACAGCAGGGCTATGCTCCCTGGTAAACTGGGATCTCACAGCTCATGGTCCTCGGGAGGGAGTTCCTTCTAAACCCGATCGACACTCATAAACTTGGGTTCGCGTCTGGAGGTAGAAATTGAGCCTTCTTCAACTGGTCAATAGCCCCATGGAAGCTTTGCTTCAAGCGCTGCATTACCTGGTCATCAATGATAGCGCTGAATTCATCTGATTCCAAGAACTTGGCCTTGAAGGTTGCTTCAGCCTCTTTAGTGCTAGAAGCCTTGTCAGCCCAGAAGGCGCGCAGCTCAGCATCAGTAGTCTCCTTGGCATGCTGCAGCTGTCCCATCTTGGCATACATTTGATCTTGCTCCGCCAGGGCCTCCCTGAGCTTGTCCGACGTGGCCCATACCTTCGAGCGGGCCTGAGCTAGATCATCCTCGAAGATAGACACGCGATCAGTCGCCATCAAAAGGTCAGACTCCTTCTAGCTGAGTAGTTGTGCCTGGTTATGCGTGCGTGCCTTTAAGCTCTCGATCGAAGCCTCCATGAGCCGGATACTGCCCAACAGTCGCCTCTCTACCATCTGAAGCTGGTCTCACTTTTGCGTCACCCAGAGCAGGTCGGTGGTAACGACCACCACTTTCTCAGACGCCAGGCGTTCCTGATGCCTATAATTTTGAAGAGCAAACTCCTTGTCTAGCAAGGTGTCCAGAAGATGCTCTACCTTCGTATGGAGGGCTCTGTTAACCTCTGCTTGCATAATTCCTGCCCGACGCTTGTGATCAGCTGCGACCTCGGCTCTCAGGGCCCGGCGGGTCAAGGCTTCAACCTGAGGCCAGGAATATAAACCACGGTCGGCTATCAGGCAACCTCAGTCGCCTGCCATCGCACCAGGAAGTCAGAGAGCATGCAAGAGAACATCCTATGCAACAGCGACGTGTACCTGCAGAAGCGTCTCACGGAGAGTGGTTAGAGGTCCCACCGGGGACCTTGAGATGTCAACCCGGCTCTCAGGAGGCAACATGCCCCTGCACGGAGGAAGTAGCTGGGCGACAGGAGCCCCGGGTGGCAATGCAAAAGGGCTAGAATCACCTCCCTAAGAACTGGAAGTCCCCTCGGGCAAGGGTCGTTCAGCCGAAACCTCCTTCAATCGTACTGGGGGGAATGATTGCATGGAAGGTTCCAATGCCGCATCGAGCCTCTTTTGAATACAATCGAGTTGCATTCGATATTGCGTGGGCACTGCTTCCGTACCCTTCGGAGCCTCGGAGGGGTCGGTTGAAGGAGAGCCTGAGGCCTGGATACTTGCCTTCGAAACAAAGACAGGCAGAACGGAGGACGATGGAGGAAGGAATTCCCCTCTCGCAGAAGGAGAGGCATCCTCCTCCAAGATAGAAGGAAGGATACCGAGGCCACCAGAGCGTAGCATTTTCCGGCCGGGGCCTGAGAATTCCGGAGTCTGCCTTTTCGACCTATCAGCGAGCCGATTCGTTGAAGGGGTAGAAGGAGGCAAGGACCCCTCGCTAACCTTCTCTGGATGGACAGCAACCAGGGGCGCCCCACTCTCTAGAGGAAGGTCTACTCGAAGGGCGGTAGTATCCTTTACCCTTCCTAGCGAAGCAGATCCCCTGGATGATTTGGCGGTCCCCTCTGAAGACTCAGTAGGCACAGAAGCCGCGGCGGTAGCGATAGGAGGAGGGGCCAGCGCCTCCGCATTGGCCTCCTCCCATTTAATAAGTTTGTTCATTGCCCGGGAGAACATGACTTCCTCTGCAATAGCCAGACAAGAAAACATCAGTTAGAACTAATGGACGTTGACGAAAAGGACAAATGTGCCTAAGCTTGGGCTGATCCGGGTCACTTTAGGGCTGAGACCTACCCGGTACATAAGCTCCTCACTCTGCACCAGTCCGGGACCACTGAACTCCATACCGGCAAGCACGCTCCTAGCACGCTGATACGCAGAGCTTTGGAAGTACTCCCCTAGGGGGGAGGAGTCGGTGAAGCCTCTGTCCAGCGAAGAGAACTGAAGGGCTGCACAAACAGCTGGATGAAGAAGAACTTCTCCTTCCACCCTTTGTGCGAGGAAGGGAGCCCCCCTAAGAACCTATGGTTCGGGCTCGTCGAAAAGCTAAAGACCCCTCGGGAATTGATCGGAACAAAGAAAGAATGGAAGAGACGAAGAGTCAGGGGGAGGTCGAAGAGCTTGAAGATAATATAAGCCCCTCCCATCTTAGCAAAGACATTGGGAGCCATTTGATGGAGGGGTATATCAAAGTAGGAGGCTACCTTCATGAAGAAGGGAGGAATGGGAAAGCGGAGTCCCGACTCTACTAGCCCCAGGAAGAAAGTGGAAAATCCTACAGGAGGCTCCACCGACTTCTGGTCTGCCTTAGGGACCGCCACAACCATCTCGGCCGGGATGCCGTAGGCCTCAATGACCGCCCGCAAAGCCTCCAACCTCATTCTTGAAGAAGTAGATTCGTATCACTCTGCCTGATGACCTTCCATGGTTCCTAGGGGAAAAGGCGAGGAGGAGACAAGCAACTTACGTTGAGGAGATGCCTTAGAGAAGAAGACGAAGACGAGATGCACCCAACCACGAAATCAGAAGATGTCCGAACATCCTCGCCCCATCACTATACAGAAAAGGCCGCCTGCATGGGTGCAATGGAGGCGAGACACGTGGAAAGCAAGAAACCGCCGTTCAAGAACTGAACCATAGTAGAGTTGCATGACGTGAGCCAGCTACAGCGGCACATGTTGATAAAAAATCTCGAAGAGAACGGTCGAGGCATGAGGCGGCGGAGCATTCGCAAGAGGACCTTATCGTCGTCAAGGAATGTCATAGTCCTTTATTAAGGAAGGACAACCATCATGGCGGTATCTCGAAAACCAGAGACACCTCTCCGGAGGGACAAAACCAAAAAGGGAGTTTTCCTCAGGACCCGGGGCCAACTCTCTCAGCCTAGGACCCCCGTCTAACTACCGAGGGAGCCGTAACGGGTGCAAGGGCCCAGTTAGACACAGCTTCTTCATCGCCACACTAGTTCGATCAGTCAACAACACTTCCTTCGATCATACTTGAAGAGAGGGACTTGTGATGGGGTTGAATAGCCCATGGAGGGCACATTGGATGAAGAAGCCGCGTGGCACGACATGACGAGTTTGGGCAACTCTCCTTTCAGAGCTCCAGGATCCCCCTCGGGATACATGCCCTGGAAAATTAGATCAAAAAATCCCTCCCAGGATCACCCCGGGAAGTCTGGGCCCGAAACCCTCTCGGGTAAGCGGAGCGCCCGTGATCACCCATGCTAGAAGACCCCGAGACACATCGGGGAAGCGGAGCCCGAGCTACCTTCGACCTCAAATAATGGTCCTCCCCTCCTTCGCGGATCTATGGATAAGCATCCCTGCTGTCATGGAGTCATCATGACCCTTAAATATCGCAACGGGTTAAAACGTAATGACGACGTAGACCGTTTCAAAGACTATCCAGTAACCACCAAAAGGGAAGGGGAGGGGGGAGGACGTGACATAAATCATGGGGACCTGGCAAGGCAGCGGAGGCCAATATAAAAGGTACCTCAACCCCTCTGGTAAGGGGGTTAAACATTCTCTATGACTCATACTCTCTCTTTTCTACCTTATACTTTTTTGGACGAGGCACTGACTTGAGCGTCAGAGTGGGCTCCGCCGGACAACCTCCGACGTGTTCCCCTAACGCTCGTGTTGATCTCGTAGGGCGCGGAGTTTCTTCCCTCAACGTCAACCTCCACGTGGGCTGAACCCCGATGACTGGCTGTCGACGTCAATTCCTTCCGGAACATCTATAAAACTGACTTGTTTTTTTACTTATTTTAAATCTACTTTAGTGCTTTGTAGGTCATATAGTTACATTTATAAAGGGAATGATATTTTTAATAAGAGGTAAATATGAAAGTATGACGTGTGATTTACATATTAATAAAAGTTAAGTATGGATGGGGTTGAGCATCCTAGGTTTGACACGTGACGCAGAGAAACTACATGTTAGGGTCCATCGAACCCGACCATCGAGATCGGACTCCTGAGACTACCTCGGGAGGACAGACTCCCGAGGTCATTCCGGGCCATAATCTCCCGAGACCACCTCAGGAGGACAGGTGCCCGAGGCCACCTTGGGAGGACAGGTGCGCGAGGCCACCCCGGGAGGACAGACCTCCAGGGTCATTCTGGGTTATAAGCTCCCGAGACCACTTTGGGAGGATAGGCGTCCGAGGCCATCCCGGGAGGAGACGCCCCGAGACGAACTCGGGAAAGCGGAGCCCAAAGATTAATACATCTGATAGCCCGACTTCAGGTAGTTGTTCCTCTTTCCAGATCAGGAAAGTCGTCGGATAATAATTGTCCGCTACACGCGACAATTAAGACCTTAATAATCGACGCGGTCATTATCTAAAAGTTATCATATAACCGGTGATCACAAGATGTGGTGGAAAACGTGGAGACACGTATGACCAAGCTCGTAGGTATATAAAGTGCTTTGATACCTAGGTTATAGGGGGGGGTACACTTTCTGAACTCACACAAACTCTACTTCCTCGTTGTCCTCTTGAGATAACTGTGATCCCTGACTTGAGCGTCGGAGTGGGATCCGCCAGAAATCCTTTCGGTGTATTCCCATTAATGCTCGTGTTGTTCTCGCAGGGCACGATCTCCTTCTCCTCGTCATCGTCCTAGTGGGTTGCGCTCTGGTGACTCGTCGTCCGCGTCGATTCCTTCCGGAACAAGTTTGGCGCCATATGTGAGAAACCTAATCAAAGCACCTAAAGGAGCACCGTGATGGTGAATCCAGAGAGACAAACTATTGTCTTGACGAGAGAGGAGTTGGATCGCCTAATTGCCAACGTCATCAAAGGCGCACTAGAGCAACACCAAATGAGCAAGCTGCCTCCCGACGATTGGCTTCGGGGCAAGGTGAGATTCCACAAATCTCCGCCTCGCACCACCGCAACCAAAGATCTGTCTCTCCCCTGGTGAGACCAGCAATGAAAACTCTAGTGCCCCGGCGAGATTCTTTAGGAGACCTAGAGAGAGCACACTCTGTCGCCTCCAGTGCTCTACGACAAGAGGAAGAACGGGGGAAGATGGAGGGACCCAAGGCCTCCCAAAGCATCCTCCACACCTTTCTGTTGATGCAGTCTAACCCTGATTGTTGTTTTGGTGTTGACACCGATTTTAGTTTAGGTGGATGATTATTGATTATGATTAAGTCCTGATGCGGATCAGACATATTATGGAAAATCCTAGCTTGGAGGGTTAGGTGATGGAAAATCCTAACCTGGATGGTTAGGTGTGGTAAATCCTAGCTTGGAGGGCTAGGTATTGAAAAGTCATAATTCGGAAGAGGTGGGTGAAAAATCCTAGCTTGGAGGGCTAGGTGAAAAGTCCTAACTTGGAGGGTTAGGTGCAAATTCCCATCTTGGAGAGTTAGGTGAAAAAGTCCTGGCTTGGAGGGTCAGGTTCTAGCTTGGAGGGCTAGGTTTGGAAAAGTCCTAATTCGGAAGGGTTGGGTGAAAAGTCCTAGCTTGGAGGGCTAGGTGAAAAGTCCTAGCTTGGAGGGCTAGGTGAAAAGTCCTAACTTAGAGGGTTAGGTGCAAATTCCCAACTTAGAGGGTTAGGTGAAAAATCCTTAGCTTGGAGGGCTAAGGTGGATGAAAACTTAGCTTGGAGGGCTAGGTTTGAGTCCCTGGATCGGTCTGGTGATCGATTAGGGAAGCTGGCACGCTGCTCCATCCTGGATCAGTCTGGTGATCGATCCAGCAATGACTGATCGGTCTGGTGACCGATCAGGGAGCACACAGTGAGGTTGGGAACCTACTGTGCAGCTCCTGATCGATCTGGTGACCGATCAGGGAGTATGCGTTTCACCCACTGGCTGGCTCCTGATCGGTCTGGTGACCGATCAGGGAGCACACAGTGAGGTTGAGTTCCCCTGCTGATCTGCTCCTGATCGGTCTGGTGACCGATCTGACTCACTGTGCAGATCATTTTAGAGAACGATCCAGCTTCGCGGGTTCCTCACTAAGATCGATCAGGACGAAGCCTGATCGGTCTAGTCATGATCTGATCGGTCTGGTGACTGATCAGGAGATCCTCTGATCGGTTAGGTAACCGATCAGGTAACCGATCAGGAGGTTTGGACTGCGAATCTCAAAAATCGCCTGGAATAGGGGTGGATTGGTCTGGTGATCGATCCACAACATGGGATCGGTCTGGTGATCGATCCAGGAGAGTCCCAAAGAAATCACGATTTCTGATTGAGCGTTGGGGATCGATCAGGACTAAGCCTGATCGGTCCGGACCCGTCCTGATCGGTCTGGTGACCGATCAGGAGACCCTCTGATCGGTCCGGTGACCGATCACTTTAATTCAAAATGCACTGTCAGACGCTCTGATCGCGTCTGAACATATCTGATTCTCTGCGCTTAACATCTGATATATGATTTGCTATTTGATATGCTGCTCTAACACTCTGATTAAGCTGCAGGTGACAGGGGAGGATTCAAACACTCAAGGAGAAGTCAATGGAGGCTTTCCTTGGAGTAGGTTTGTCCGTTTTCCATCTCAGGTTGCAACGGCTGCAGCTGCAGACTGGAGCTTGGCTGAGGGGAGCTCAGGAAGTCCAGGGAGGGGCTCAGTGGTAGCTGGCGTTGGCAGGGAAGCAGCTGGAGGCTGCAGGAGATGCTGTCACCTGATGCTGAGTGGAGAAACAAAAAGGACAGTAGAAGGCTTAGTTGAAGCAGTGTTCTAAGTGTTCGCGAACTAAGAGCTTGCTGCGCCTTTGAGTTCTCCACGACTGGCTTGCGCGTTCTGAAGTTTTCAACATCTTGAGCAAGCTACTGCAATCTGTGAAGCAACCATTCATTACTTGAGCGCTTGAAGGAGGGAACAAGAAGCTCCGAGTCCAACAGTGAGAAGACACGAGGAGAAGGCTCTTGCGTGAGATCTGTTGGTGTAATCTTGGTTAGGTCAGGGTTGACCTAGGTTGACTAGGCTCGGGTGAGCCGATGTCTGGTAAGCTTGGTGAGCTTATGTTTGGATATTTCGATGTTTGATAATTATGTTTGAATGTCGTATGATGTCAAGTGGGGCAAGGTTGACTGGAGACTTGACTAGGTGAAGTCCAGGTGGATCGGGGAGATCGCACGCTGGCATGGGAAAAGACCTAGTGGGACTAGGCACACCTAGTGGGACTAGGTGAAGTCCAGGTGGATCGGGGAGATCATACGTTGGCATGGGATAAGACTTAGTGGGACTAGGCACACCTAGTGGGACTAGGTGAAGTCCAGGTGGATCGGGGAGATCGTACACTGGCATGGGAAAAGACCTAGTGGGACTAGGCACACCTAGTGGGACTAGGTGAAGTCCAGATGGATCGGGGAGATCGCATGCTGGCAAGGTGGAAGTCTACAGAGAGACTAGACCTAACTCGAGGGTTAGGCGAATTTGGTTGGGAACCAGGTTAAGTCCGAGCTGGGAGCTAGGCAGTAGAAATCCAGGTTGGTCAAAGGGGTTGACCAGACACCTAGTAGGGGATCCTAGGCTTGTGAAAACAAGTTAGGTTGGACTCAATCGATTGGGTAATCGATTGGGTGAATCGATCAGGTGATCGATTAGGGCAGTTTGCGCGAGAGGACAGAAGGGCCCTGAATCGATTGGGCAATCGATTCAGGGTATCGGTAATCGATTGGCTAATCGATTACGACAGTTTGCGCGAGAGGACAGAAGAGTTCTGAATCGATTGGGTAATCGATTCAGGACACTCGTAATCGATTGACAGATCGATTACGGTTCGAAAACTAGCCGTTGAACGACTAAGTGTGACGTGGTAATCGATTGGGTAATCGATCCAGAAACCCTAGGCGTCAGGTATAAGGGCTTTCGCGCAGGTTTGAGTGAAAATTCTTCTTCCTCCTTCCACGCCATTTCAAGTGAAGCTTTGGGGCTTAGTGTTGGTGCACCTCCAAAGTTCTAGAGGCGATCACAAGCTTGAAGATAGCAAGGAAAACAAAGTGTGAGCTTATTCATTATAAATCTTGTAAGATTTCATTTGTATTTGCTTTGTTTCTTGTTATATCTTTGTGAAAGCTTGTAAGAGGTTTCTCCACCTCAAGAAGGAGACTTTCATATTGTATGAGAGTGTGAGGAGAGTGGATCCTTGGATTAGTCACCCGACCGGGGTGGATACCAAGTAAAATCCAAGTGTTAGCGATTGCTTGAAGTCTTCCGCCGCGACAAATCATCTACAAGCGAATCAAAGCTAATCACCCCCCCTCTAGCTCGTCTACCGGTCCCAACAAGTGGTATCAGAGCCAGGTTGCTCTTCTTTGGACTCATCGCCAAGAGGGTAAGAGCTAGAGGAAGAAGAAGAAGTTGGAAGAAACCCTAATTTCAAAAGGTCATCATCAAGAGGGTTCAACTTCAAAAATGGAGTTTGGCTATGACACCCGAGCACCTCCACCATTCGACAAGGCGAATTTCAATCTTTGGAAGTCAAAGATTGAAAATTATTTCATGATGGAGATAGTGCAATGGTTTGCTCTAATGGAGGGTTTTGAAGCTCCAACAAGCACCAAAGGAAAGCTCCTCAAGAAAAGCAAATGGAATGAGGAGCAAATCAAGAGATGCGAGGCCAACAACAAAGTGACCAAGTTATTGGTCAATCTTTTGCCAAGCACCATCTTGGACAAGATTGGAGAATTCAAAGATGCCAAAGAGCTTTGGAGCAAATTGGCAAAGCTTCATGAAGATCCCTCCACTGTACCGTATCAAGACAAATCCGAAGAGGGAGATTCATCAAATGAAGAGGACTCAGAAGTTGAGAGATGCTCAACATCGGGGGAGGAAATTCAAGAAGCATTGGCCGAGGAGGAAAAAGAAGAAGTCTCCACCTCTAGGGTTGAGGGGGAGCAAAGGTCATTAACTCCGGAAAAAGAAGAAGTATCTACTTCCGGATCAAGTAAAGAGTCATGCAACACCCCTACAAGAAAAGGTATAAACATTTTAATTTGTAAAAATAAAGATCACATCATTTGCTTTGAGTGTAGGGAGAAAGGACACTACAAGAGTAAGTGTCCCAAGTTGGTCAAGAAGAAGGTGCAAGTGGCACCCAGACCAAGGAGAAGCCAAAGGAGGTCAGCCCCGTGGCAAAGAAAGATAAGTAACACATTGTGTGCTTCTCATGTAAACAAAAGGGGCATTACCGAAATCAATGTCCAAAGGGAAAGGATCCGACCAAAGTTAAAAGGAGGAGCTCAAATCAAGGGGGAGCCTCCAAGATTAAGCCTAAGGTACCATTAGGTAATGGTAATTATTTTCATCATGATAATATGCATGCTAGGGAAAATTTTTATCACTTTAATGCAATTTATCATGAACATAGGAGGCATGAAAAACCTAAGGAAAACCATAGAGCTTTCCATGCTAGGATTACCACTTCTAAGGATAGGGAAAATATTAGATCTTTTCATGGTAGACCTATCCAATTCAAGGCCAAGAAGAATAATCACCAAGGCTATACTAGAAAACCAAACCTTGAGGAGGTAATGATTGAAAATAAAGTTTTGAGGTCAAAACTTGATAAATTAGAAAAATCCCTCAAAAGAATAGAAAATCTATTTAAGGGATCTAAGGATCAAAACCTAGATTTAGGAAATCAAGGACCCTCTAGGAGCAAGAAAGGTTTGGGGTACAAACCTAAAACTAAGGATGATGGTCCATCCTATCATAGAGTTCCATATAGGTATGAAACTCAATCTAGGTTTAGGAGTCAAGTCAAGGTCACAAGGGAAGCCATCCCTAGAGTTGACCAAGACAAGACAAAGGTGACTAAGGCTTCGGAGAAGCCTAAGAAAGTCTTTAGGAAGGTATCAAGGGAAGTCATCCCTAGTGAATACCAAGAACACCCAAGGAGCACCAATAGGTTTTGGGTTCCTAAGAGTGT